>BJKM01000303.1:0-432500 GCA_015082035.1 Chaenogobius annularis | reverse complement strand
TACTGATCTGAAGGTGAGCTAAGTTTTATTATAGCAACTCAAATATATATGGAATTTATTTGCATCAGATGTCAAGCATAATATCCCCATTACTAAAAATATATGCAGTTACACTTAATTGAATAGTTATTTCACATATTGTCATGTCACTTACTATGTACACATTTTCACCAGTTTATTGCATGGTCTGACGAGACCTCACACTTTTACAAACATTATGGTCTGAGAAATGCATGGTCCGTTTGTCTCAAAACGAACATGATGCCTTTATGAGTAAAACGGATTGAAAAAAATAACAGAGAGGACTAAGAAACGGCGCAAATTTCTGCAGAATCAACAAGCAGAGCACTAAACTCCAACAATCTGCAGTCAAAAAGTTATAGATTTCATTCCGAATGTCACAAGGACATTCAAGAAGAGACATCTCAAATTAGGTGTACTCTATGGACTGGTTCCACACCCTACAAAAAGTAGGATGTGCTGCCTCACTAGGGAATTATTATATATTGTATTTAAAGAGAATACAGTTATATCAGCCTTTCTCCAGTCTGAATTGACTTCTTTTCGTAGGATGTGAAGTGCAGTGGGAACTGGATGTGGGCTGCTAAATTGCCCGGTGAGGGGGCGTGTCTGTGGGACGCCTGCAGAGCCATGTGTGAGGTGATGGGGCGGCTGGGCGTGGCCATTGATGGGGGCAAGGACTCTCTGAGTATGGCTGCCAGAGTGGGAGAGGAGACAGTGAAGGCCCCAGGTAAAACTCTTTGTGACAGTTTGCGTACACGGCTGTGTGTGTATATCACAACATCTAAGATCAGTAAAAAGGCAGGAAATAAATCTAATGATTTATTTTAGTGACAGTTATCACTAACACATTATTATTATTATTATTATTATTATTATTATTATTATTATTATTATTATTATTATTATTATTATTGACATTTCTCATGTTCCGCCCCCCGTCTCAAGCATGGCTGTAAAATGATGTGATGTCATCTGAAACGTTGCAACATTTGATCAAAGTTGTGCCAATAAATTAAAATACTTCTATTCTATTTTAGGGGCTTTGGTTATTTCAGCCTATGCCGTTTGTCCTGATATCACTGCTACTGTTACGCCTGACCTAGAGGACCCCGATGGCAAAGGTAACTCACCTGTGGTCACATCTTTTAAAATGAGACACAAAATGTTTTATTAGTGTCTTTGACCCGATGTCCTGTCTCTAGGCGTGTTGCTGTGGGTTCCTCTGTGTCCAAACCACCACCGTTTGGGAGGCTCAGCTTTGGCTCAGTGCTATACTCAGCTCGGGGACTGTTCTCCTGATCTGGACCAGCCGCAGCTCCTCTCAGCCTGCTTCAGCACCACGCAGACACTCATCACTGGTCAGATATCTCTACTAAATAATGTGACATTTATACTGTAGATTCTCTGCGGGTTGGGACTTGTTTTATGATGTCACCAAAGATCCAAGCTTTCACTGGGGTGACGATGCCCCCTGGTGGGTGGTAGTGAAGTATACATTTTACAGACATTGATTAACAGTGTTGTGTCTGATTTGTTACCTCTATTTACAAAATGCCTGAAATGAATTACACACATTATCTCCGGTACTGTGTGTTTTAGATCGTCTGCTGAGCGCCGGGCATGACGTCAGTGATGGAGGCCTGATTTCCTGTATTCTGGAGATGGCCTTTGCAGGAAACCGAGGAATTGACGTGGAGTTGTCCTCACATGGAGCTGGAGGTGAGTGATTCATTGCCCTTTTTATTTCTAATTAATTTAAGATGTTTGTAGTACCAGTATTTAGAACTTGGCAAAAAGTCAGATATTTTCTTTGTTTTTGTTCAGTGATGGAGCTATTATTCAGTGAGGAGCTCGGTCTGGTCCTGGAGGTTTCTCAAAATGATGTTGAAATAGTTTGTCAGAGATATACCAGTGCTGGTGTACAATGCCATCAGATTGGAAAAACATTGGGTTTTGGACCCAAATCAAAGGTGAGATGAAAACAATTTTACTATTTAAAATTTACAATGTATTTATTGAGGTTAAAACATTAACTACAAGTCTAAGAATATTATTACAAATGTTCACAATATTATTTGAATAATGAACTCGGTCTTAATCCCTACATGTTTCTTAATGGCCATGCCCTTCTGATTGATTGTTTTATGTTGCACCTTAAGGCCGAGACAAGTTCCTATGTTTGTGAATTTTGTTCATTGACAATGCCAATAAACCCTTTCTGATTCTGACATTACTTATAATCCTTTTTGTTTGTTTTTCATTTCAATTTATGAATTTTTTTTAAAATATGAAACGGATTGCAAAAAAGGCTAATTTGGGTATTTAGTGACTATGTGGCATTTCGTCAAAATTGTGAATACTGGTCTTGTTTTTTCCCTTAGGTCCGCGTGTGTGTGGATGGACGAGCGGTGCTGGACGAGAGCCTCCCTAAACTCAGAGGAGTTTGGGAGGACACCAGTTTCCATCTAGAGTGTCTTCAGGCCAATGAGCTGTGTGTTAAACAAGAAGAGGAGGGGCTCTCCAGGAGGACGCAGCCATACTTTAAACTGAGCTTTAATCCTGCCGAAATGCCTGCCATGGTGCAACTTTGTAAGCTACTGTATTACTGAAATATTTTGTCACCTGTTATATTACTGAGTTTTTGTGTATTTGTAGCTTAATAAATGTTGTTTTGGCACGTTGTAGGTGAGGGATTGCCTCGCGTGGCGGTGGTGCGAGAGGAGGGTAGTAATGGGGATAGAGAAATGTCGGCGTCTCTGTTTATGGCAGGATTTGAGGTAAACCCATGAACACAACTTTCCATTGTTTTAGCATCAATTAATGACTTCACATCAATGCAACAGATACAATATTAGCGCCCTCTGCTGGTGTTTCACACCAACTTAGGCCTTGTGGTATTTCCAAGACACGTCCAATACTTAAGCCTTGGTTCTTTCTATAGTATGACTTCAAGTGTAAAAGTCGTTTAAAAAGCCATAATAATTTCCTTACAACAGGGGTATCCAAACTTTTTTCCCGAGGGCTGCATTTTGATACTTATATGGAGCAGAGGGCTACAGACAACCTTTTACATAGTTTGGATGAGCCTCCACACCTTTAATAAGACTTGGAACATTAATATTAGGTTGGTATAACATCAATTACCTTGAATTTGTCCAATTTTACAGTAAAAAGTACAACTTTTTGTTGTTTGGACCAACTTAGCAGACTTGGCTCAGACCAAAAATTGGTCTGAGGGCCACATTTGGCCCCCGGCCTGCCTTACAACAATATCAGCAGAGGGTGTTTGCATGACTCCAGTGTTTGTAGTGACTTGTTCATGCATTAATTATATATATTATTATTTTTATTTCATTTTTACAGATTTGGGATGTCACGATGCAGGACCTTTGTTCTGGCTCTTTAACTCTGGACCGGTTTAAAGCAGTGGTGTTTGTCGGAGGATTTAGCTATGCCGATGTCCTGGGATCAGCTAAAGGTAGGAAGCAATAACTTCTCTCAATCATTTCGGGGTTTTTGGGGGTTTTTTTTACCCTAAAAATGTTATTATATATTTGTTTTAGGCTGGGCGGCCACAGTTGCATACAACCCAAAAGCAAAGGCTGAATTTGAACGTTTCCGGCAGCGAAGCGACACACTCAGTTTGGGCGTCTGTAATGGCTGCCAGCTTCTCGCTTTGTTGGGTTGGGTGGGTGAGACTGACAATGGCACAGGTAAGACACTGGTATTAACTAAGTAGAAGCTAACTAAAAATGTACCTCAGATGATACCGGATAATGTGTGTATAAAACTACAAAGAGAAGCATTTTCATACATTTTAAACTGTTAACGTTATATTACTGGTGATATTTATACAAGTGTCTGAAGGCTTAATTCATTCTTAAAACCCTGTATAAAACTAAGACTGGAACGAGTTTAAACGTGGACCAAAACAGTTTATTTTTTAATAACCCACCGACTTCTCCTTGTCTCATTTGTAGACTCTGACGTGGTACTGACCCATAATAAGTCTGGCAGGTTTGAGTCGCGATTTGTCAGTGTTGGGATCGAGAAATCCCGGTCCGTGTGGCTCCAGGGCATGGAGGGGTCAGCCCTGGGTGTGTGGGTTGCGCATGGAGAAGGTACAGTCAGTTTACTGCCTAAGACAATAATTGATCACATAGTTGTAACTTTATTGGCCTTTCGTAATATTGGTTTCGCATAGTCTCATATTAGTTGTGAAATGGCATGAATACTTACCTGAGAAAGCATTATATTAATTTAGATAATTTACTGTTTCTGTTACAATCACTTTTTTCAGGTCTGATGCAGTTCTCCAGCCCTGAAGCGCTTGAGCGGATCGTTTCTGCAGGTCTGGCCCCCCTCCGTTACCTTGATGACGCGGGATGTCCCACACAGGAATACCCTCTGAACCCTAATGGCTCTCCACTGGGTATCGCTGGCCTGTGCTCCTCAAATGGCAGACACCTCGCCATCATGCCCCACCCTGAGAGGTGCACCCTGGGGTGGCAGTGGCCCTGGGCCCCGAGGGACGTCAGGACCGCGCTCAAACCGTCTCCATGGTTGCGAATGTTCAACAACGCAGCGGCCTGGTGCAGCAACACAACGTCATGTTAATTGTATGTTTACGTAAAAATAACACTGTTTATATTGAAACGTCCATGTACTTAAGTTTTTCTACCATAATTTTAACACTATTCTAAAAATGGGTTAGCTACTGAATAATAATTAAACTACTTAACAAATAACCTCTTGCGTCATGTATTATATGTAGACCTAAAGGTCTAATACAATCACAAAAGCAATGAAGCACTTGTGTAGGCTCTCATGCACTAAAACCTAAGTTCCTACAGGTTTTTAAGGTTGCTATCTTTCATGAAAGAAAAAGAAAAACATGTAAAGGCAATAAATACTTTTTATTTTATATATAATTACATTAGTATATTTTTGTTATATTTACAAACCTCACTGTTACCCAGTAGTGGACTAAACACTTGGAGATGAACATAAAAGATGATAGATCATGTTTACATTTTACTGGGCCTTGTAAACACTTAAACTTTCATAGCAGCAAAACATTATAATCCTCAATCACAAACTATAGTGAATTCCCAAGGACCGTGCGAGTTGTTGTTGCCGGTTGACTTCTCTGTGGTGCCATCTGCTGGTTCACATTAATGACACAGATCAGTAACAGAACGACCACCACTAAATCATCCAAAACGCCCAGGAGCCCACACAGGGAGGGGTCAGACTGTAGGGGCCCCACAGACGACGACGGGACCGACTCCAAAGAAGGGGAAGAGATGGACACAACCTTCCCAATACAGCACAGTGCGACTCGGAAGAAAAACAACCCGAGCAAACCCCCCATAGTGCCAAAACCCCGGGCCATTAACTGCAGCAGGAGAGGAGCGTCGCACAGGTAGTCTGATATCTGAAGGAGAGGACAGGAAAGGATGTCAATTTCATAATCAGCTTATTGTGCCTTACATAATCTTCACCTTTTCAGCCGTATAAGTGAGTTACATATTTAAAGTTACGAATTTACAAATTTAAATACTGTACTTTCAATTTGTCAAAGACTGACACTGTTCAAACTGTATCATATGTACCATGCCAATAGGAATGTGTAGTTTTTAAGGGACACGCAGGGTGTGTGGGGGGGTGTCAGCATCAGGTGTCACCAGATGCCTTTTAATTTTCATGGTTTTTTTTATGTAGTCACCCTTTATTATTTACACAGTAATTCCTTTCTGAAAACTCAAATTCATCTTTTTTTTACACACAGCAAATAATTTCTTGTGCAGTAATTCCCACATTCATTTTGGGAACAGTTATGCCGATCGCAGGTGTTCTTCCCCTGCCATTTCTCTGATCTTGGAGTTTTGAGGTGGGAATAGTTTTTTGGTAAACATTTTCAGTGCTTCTAAGGTTCTAATTCAAATAAATTCATTTCAAAATTGGGCACTGACCGTTCTTGGAGCTCCCGAGTATCTTTTGTTGTAGTCTGTGATTTCTCCCAGAACTGCTTTTGACTGTTGATCCAATCGGCTTTCACTGAACATGTGACACAGCACACTGACCTGTGAACATCATGCATCATAAGTATGTATACACTGTATTTTTAATAATAATGGGAATGTATAATGCATACAGAAACATAAGGTAAAACCTTTTTATCTTTATCTAAAATGTAACACACGCTTGTAACATGTAGAAGAACTAAAAGTACATCCAACTATTTTATAAACGCAATTTAACCCTCTGTTGTTTATCTGTAGACAACTGGAAGCCATGATGTCCTGCTTACAAAACATGTCACTGTATGGTATTGTTATTGTTATTGTTATTGTCAGTTCTACACAACACAATACGTGTTAAACATATTATTAAGCCTGTACCTTTTGTCTGCATAGAGGACAGCTGATTGCATCCAACCATGAGCCATGTCTCCAGTACGCAATCAGACAAGGAGCTGCAGCCAAACAAAACAACATGTTGTAAAAGCCACAATAGAGTTAGTTTTGAGAGCAATAAAAGTTTTACAAGTATGCCTTTGTCAAGCATGCAACATTTCATCATCACTAATAACCGAAGCTTGGGTGGGGGCTGTGGGGCAGGTCAAGGTGACCCAGAAAGGACCAAGCATGTGACAGGTGATACTTTGACCACACCTTTAAATGTTCTGCAACACAATACAGACATGTATAAGGATGCATTTTCTTCCCGTCTAAAAGTGGTTCCCAAGTTTGACAATGGGACAATAAAAGTCCACAGAATTTCCTTGCCAGGAAATATCTTCTTACTGTGCCAAGACGAGTCTGATTACACACCCAGTTAGCGCCTGACAATGGTGGAAAAACAATATGTTCACTATATCCTTTAAAAGGTTTATTTAAGTAAAAAATAATAACTGTAGCTCGGTATTGTTCCTTAGTTCAACATTTTTACACCAGTTACACATCTCTTTACTATTTATTCCAGCTGAAAACAAGCAAGAAATTCCTGTAACCCTACGTGACTGTAACACTAACATAAAACATACCAAATTATTACAAATTACAAAAGCAATTTCTTCATTGGCTGAAGTAATTATGAACAATTCCTTAAGGAAATCAAATGACTACTACTACTGTTATGTAGTAGTTATGACTACAGGAATGTTTGTGATTGCTGTTACCACTAACTAATGCTTATGATACTTCTATTGAGACTACAACGGTCACAAATACTAGTTTCCTCTCCTGAAATATGAATTCTTAAAGTATGTTTTGGAGGTGAAGCGGTTAATATTAAGTCTCACAATTAGATAAAAATGTCAATATATTGATCTGAGTCTCATGTGCGAAATGTCAACAGTGGTTTGACTAAATGAAAAGTTTTCTTACCACAGAATAAGTGGCCACAGTTTGTGTTCACAGGGAAAGATGGAGCCTGGAGGCACACAGGACACAGGGAATCTCTTTGGGCTGCAGCTGAGCAAGCACTTGAATCCTAAAAAGGTGCAAATGTGAATTTAAACGTGTTACTGTTTCAATGTGTCAAAAATTGTGAGGACATAAAATGAGTGCTGCACAGTCCGGAAGTGTGTTGTCTATCTCTAGGTTGTAGTCACCTTATGGCAGTTCATGTCGGCTGATGATGAACTTGTCGGTGCAAACATTGAAGATTTGAAGGAAACTCTGCCCCAGAACCACTGCCCCTTCAAAGCACCCACTCGAGCTAAAACGTGACATTCAAATATTATGTCAATGTCTCCTGCCTGTCCAGTTGAGAAAAGAAACTACATTATAAGATGAGCAGTTTTGTGGATGCTGGTGGATGAGATCAAATCCTTCAACACATCATGTTTCAGTGAAGGCACAGTTAAGATATTTTGAGACATTTTGAGCTGGTACAATGTAACATCAAAATCATACAATTGTAGTAAATTTGTCTACTTTTTGTAACATTTCTAAACACAACAGGCTTGAGGTGATTATTATTAAAATAAGTCTATCTTTTTCGACATATAATTTGGTGCTTTATGAAATAAATACCATGATGTTTTAATTTTCCTTCATCCAGCCCTCGACAGTATAACATTTCATCATTATTATATGCAATTATATTATGACTTACCTGGTCAGTGAAGTGTATACAAGCATTGGTGAAGGCTGAGGTAAGAAGGCAGCAGATCTCCTGTGTCTCCTAGCAGGAAGTTAAATAGAGGCGAACATCATCACCCGACAAAATAAATGGGAACTAGAGGTTAATAATCAACTAGTATAAGCCAGTCCAGATGTCAATAAAGAGGTCTTTCTTTAACCTACAACTTTTACAACAGGTATGAAGCACAGAGGAGGAAGAATACAGAAATGCACTGTTCTGTGCTTTTTGACCTACATATACACATGAAAGATTGTCTTCTGCCAAATCTGTCCCAAACGTATCCTACAGCTGAAGTAGGATAGGTTTGACCTCACCAATCATTTACCTAAAGTTTGCCAACTGTCTGCTTCACCACTGCAGAGGTGGGAAATAGATATGATGACTCAGGATATTTACATAGGAAGATTTTGTAGCTTTTCTATATACATTTAAATGTAGCCTGAGGGGTACTGGTACAATTTCCACATGTACTCTGTGTCCCCGGGCAACACACATCACCAACCGCCTGATGGGACGAGCTAAAGACTGGTTTTATGAATCTTCTCCTGGGAATGTAGGGTGTCTACAAAAGTGTTATGAAAGACAAATTATTATTAAAAAAATTGAAGTTCAAAGTTGATGTACTTGAAGAATTATGCTAAGTAAGACGTGCTGGTGGAATATGTTCTTTTTCATCATCATTGTGAAAGTCAGGTCAGAAATATCTTAACAAATATTGACATTGTAGGTTCAGATCAGCTCAGATGAAGCCGCAGTCAGTTTGGGGCATTTAAAAATAGCTGTGTTGAGTAAGGGGGTCACTACAGACAGGCCAACACTACACACAGTTAACAGACCCACTGCCCCTGTCCACAAAGGTGCAATGTCCAGTGGAGGGTCAAATGCATGCTGATTCATTCTGATTGGCGCTAATATGTAGCTCTGAGAATCAAATTAAAATTCGCAAGAGAACCTCCAGTTGAATGTACAAAGATTCATTAATGCAATAATTGTCAGCAAAAAAATCAGGACTCTTTACAGGGGAACTACGATGTAAAAGCAACTTTTGATGAGATTTTGACCTTTCTGTGCTCCCTCATCATTAACTAACTCAAAGTTTTACTCTGATTGATTCACGCATGTTTGGGTAATCAGCTATGCATATGAGGCTTGAGTGCCCAGAAAATGTATGTTTTCACCCAGCTCCTATCTCCACCCATTGATCTGTATTTATTTATGACTAAAACTTCAGGTCCTCCAAGTAGTTTTGCAGTGTTGAACAGGAAGTCAATGGAGCCGTTTCTATTACTAAGCAGTTTTAGATCCATATTGCTGTTGACAATGAATGAAATATAAAAAAATGATCTACCTTTATTACAGTTTAATACTAAATATCCTCAGGAGAAAAACATGTTGTCTTAAAGTGCATGGCCAGGGAATTTTACCTGTTTTCAGATTAGATTGATTATCTATATTATTATTATTATTATTATTATTATTATTATTATTATTATTATTATTATTATTATTATTATCTATTATTATCATTTTATTTTTTCTATTATTAATTATTATTATATTAAATTATTAATTTATAATCACATTATTATTATTGTTGACTATTAGGCCATAGGCCCCTAGGCTATATGAATCAGGACTGTACAAATGGGCATGGAATAAATTTAGGCCTTTGCCAATACATGGAGCTGTATAAAAACGATTATTACTATTTCTTCATGTATTATCATTACTTGTGAAATGTGTGTGACTTTAATTCATGAAATACAGCCAATATTGTCTAATGGGCCTATATTTCTCTATATCTTATCTATTACACACTTCTGCAGAATTCCTTGTAGAGATAATCTCTACGGGAAATTATTCATCCTCAAGAAAAGGTTTATAAATTCCCTTTACAAGAATAAAAAAATGGCAGCTTCTGATTGGTTGTGTCTTAGTTTATGAGCTGTCAATCTTAAATGTCTCAAATCTGATTGGTCCAATTAAAGACCCAGCGATCGCTGAGCCACTAAGACGCTGAGCCATTCTTGTACAGTTTAACGGTAGTTTACTGGCGTCAGCCGCGGACTATGTGTGTGAGCTACGCGTTTAGCGTAAGCGCTTTACCTCTGCGTTCCAGCAGGTGAGGACAAATGCGGACAGAGCAGCGGAAAACCTTGCTGTCAGGTAGAGAGGTCGTTTAGAAAATACAGCAAATGGACGAGAACCAAACTGTTCTGGTCGAAAGCCTTATCATTTGGGTGAGTTTGTTCTTTATGATGAATATTTTGAGCGGTCAACAAGCCTCGGTTTGACTGTACGGAGCTGCTTGTTTATTCACCTGCAGCAGAGGTGGAGGTGACACTTCAGGAAAACAGGAACAAGCTCCGTGCACTGTCAGTGTTCAGCTAAAACTACCATTTATATTTGCAGCGGCATTTTTTCACCTCAGTTTATCTCACTGTCCATCGATTTGCGCCTATTTTAATTAAGTGACTGATTAATATGGTCTGTTTAAGCTTGTTCGCGATTTCTACTTTGGAGTTGGGAAATTAATCCAGTTAACTCAAGATAATTATATTAAGTGACTCTCCTTTGTTTTGTTAAGGGTTAAATTGACCACAATGCTACTTAATGGGTGCTTATAGTATGATCTTCTTTATTTTAGCAATGCACCTGCTCCTGGAAATGTATTGGGCTAAAAGTTTGGGTGATTTAAGAAGCAGTGTGTCGATAAACGTCTCTATCTAGTCTAAATGATATATAGATACAAATGTTTTGCATAAAATCCCAAATCACTGTAGGAAAAAAAAAAAAAAAAAAAGGAAAACAAAACGTCACATTTCTTCTCCAACTTGATATCCTAAAAAGTTCAACATGTACTGTCCTGGCCTTATCCCTCCCTCCTGTGCTCTTTAGTGCCAGGGTCTCTCAGCCGTAATGTATATTTAGACATTACTTACCACTAAACATTCCCTGTTTCTTTGTCTCTTTTTTTTTTTTAGCTTCAGACTTTCAACCTCTCTGCTCCCTGCACAACCGTAGAGGACTTGACCACCGGAGCAGCAATATCACAGGCTCTCCATCAGATGTAAGAAGCTGCGTGTTTTTAATCGTGAGATTGTTTGGTATTCATTTGTGTAAGTCCGAAAGCTCTCCAAATGAGTCTCATCTAACTGTAGACTGTAACAAATTCTGAAATAAAACTGTCTAGAGGTGTTTCAACAAAAATAAAAATCACAGCAAAAAAATCACAGCAAAAATCCACTATCCTACGTGTTGGGAGATGGAGCTAATCATGTTTTTATGTATTATTATTATTATATTTGTGTTTCAGTGACCCCTCGTGGTTCAATGATGGCTGGCTTAGTCGCATTAAAACAGACGTTGAAGACAACTGGAGACTAAAGGTATTGAACAGCTTGCCTTTCTCCTACTGTCTTTTTGTACTAACCGTATTCTGTGTGCATGTTCCTTCTGGAAGTTATTTTCTACATAAATGTCTTGCGCTTCTCATTTCCTCTGCGTTGTTCTTCCTCTTCGCTTGCCCTTTTATCAATTATAGCATCTTGTTGCTGATTGCACTGAAGTAAACATTGTGAACAAATCACTATCTCTTATTTTTTTCCTAGATGAACAACCTAAAGAAGATTCTTCAGATTGTGGTTGACTATTATAATGAAGTAAGTGCGGCATATTTTCTATAGTTTCAGTATGCACAAGGGGAACAAATTCAAACCTCGTGTAAATATCATAATTGGGACTATTTTGAAGTAATGTGTTTATAGATTAGTGCAGCGAGCCACCTTCACAGACACTATCGTACAGTATCGTAGGTTTTGAGCATATTTAGGGATCAAATACCAAGTGATAGAGTGAAACTGCAACACAAACTTTACAAGGCATTCAACATTAACAGTAAGTCATCTTTCAGTACATTAATTGGATGACCAAACCTTACACTGATGTTCTGAACCGATTCGCAATCAACGAGTAACTTCATCTTGACCGTAATTGGTGTCATTTACTGTTGAGATAGTTCATTTTGTTGTATAACTAGAACTTAACAATAGGCTTTAGTGATTATTGTCCTGCTTGTTCCTGCTGTTGTCCTCTCATAAGTTGTACGTTTGCTTGTTGACACAAGTAAGCCTCACCTGTCACACTACACCTTTTTAGGCCTTGGTCCAGGACATCTCGAGTTTCCCTTTACCGGACCTGGCTCTTGTGGCTGAACACTGCGACTCGGTGCAGTTGGGCCGACTGCTGCAGCTCGTCCTTGGATGTGCCGTCAAGTGTGAGCACAAACAAGGTCTGTTCTCACATCATTCATGTGTAATTATTGCTAAAGCCGAAACGTGTACTTAAGCAAGATAATCCCTTATTTGTTTCATATGAACTGTTTAAAATGTTTGTTTTTTTCCTCCATTTTGTAGATTATATTCAGACAATCATGACTTTGGAGGAGTCTGTGCAGCATGTTGTGATGACGGCCATACAGGAGGTTAGTGCCATGAAAAGGCAAAATGATATTATAAGATATTGAAATATGTCATTATACAAGTTGACTCTATAAATATTAAGTTGAAGTATGCATTTTATTACATAGGGAAAGCAGAAACTTAACTGCAACAATTGTGTTTTTCTACAATAGTTTAGGAGTCCAAATTGTATTCTCCAAAAATTGAACTTCTATATTGTTAAAGTTGATTAATTCATCATGGCTCACGTTTTTGGCTCACAAACTGATAATTTGATTATTTTATTATCAGTTTGGTCTCATATTCTCTCTCCTCGTCTTTAGCTCATGCTCCCGTTTGGAGCAGAGCTCTCAGGGGACGTGGAACAGCAGGTCAGTCGTAAACTCAGAATATTAATAGATTTATAATTGTGTTTGTACCCACACTTTTATTTATTTTTAATCATCACTTTGCCATAATTATCAAACATATCTTCCTTCCTTCAAGCTTAAAAAAGCCCTTGAAGACCTCACTGAAGTTGCTGCAGAAAAGGAGGCTCTGGCCCAGCGTTGCCAAGCGCTGGACATGCAGGTGAAGACGTGCATCAAATTACATGATCAGTTATTATCAAATGCCTTGCTGCTGTTCACTTTCTGCACATCAGCATAAAACATGAATGCAGTTGGCTGGGTACAGTACAAACAGGACTTTGCTGAAACTCTTGGGCCTATTGTCCGAAGCTGCTGTGGCAGAAACACTGAGCTCACAGTCTGCGATTCACTGGCCCACTGGCCCGACTGGGCTGCATGATGCAGCACAGACTAAAGGGAAAATCTAATAAATTGGCAAAGCATTAATTCATTGTTCAACTGGACTTTCAACAGATGCATGTTCATCCCTCATCGCAAACTGGTAAGCCCCGCCGGAGCGAAAAAAGCATTGGTTCTAACTCTGCTAACAGATGGTCTGATTGCAATGCAGGGAGCAACTAATATTTAATCATTTTAATATGATCGCAATGTACTGTATATTTTTGGTTTGGTTGCTTATAGTAAATATCAAAGACTGTAATAGACACAATTCATAACTGGTAAAGTTGTATAATCTTTCTCATAAACTTACAGAAATTCACCTAAAACATAATATATGGGGAACAAGCTAATTTAACTAACCACATATTAACATAATTTCTCTTGAAAAACTGCTTCTACGCCTGAATAACTGTTGACAGATGGGAGGAAGAAAGCTGTGAAGACTCTTTGCATGAACACATTGACCAAGTCTAAAACAGTCTTACTCTATTCATTGCCAGTATTTGTTTATATATTTGAGTGCATCTAAAGTATAACTTTTCTTATACAGGTGGCGATTCTTCAGGAGGAGCGTAACAGCTTGTTGGCAGAGAATGATGTGTTGACGGATCGGACCAATCAGCTGGACTCCTTCGACGACCCCAGCACTGCCTCGGGGAAAAAGCACAGTCTGTTACAGCAACAACTGGAAGCCATACAAGAGGAGAACTTCAGGTGTGTCCATGAGTACTAATAACAAATCATTGACTGTTGTTGTAGTTGATTCCGAGTAATTTGTTCTGTTCGGGCGCATGTGTAATGCAGTCATTCTTGAAAAAGATAATGTGATAATTGAATAGTTCCTTCTCTAGCGTAGTCTTTGTCCAAGCCCAAAAAATACCATGTATTGGTTACCTTTTGTATTTAAAATTGCATAATGTGTAGGCTAAAGGAAACTAGAGGCAGTTGATGCATAAAAACAAATCTAGAAAGTAATGCGCAGTCATGTTATTCATATTAAGGTCATTGAAACTTGAAATAGCCTTTTGTTTTGGATTGAACTAACATTTAATTGCATTTTTTCTGAGAAGCATTATGATTTAATTTCTATGTATTTGAGAGAAGACTGATGATCAGCTTAACTATTTTAATTATCCCAGACATTTCAGAACATGTTTATAGAATAGACACATGGAGAGGCTTAGCTGGTTTTATACACAAGACAGGAACTCTCTCAATATTTGCTGTCTGTGATTTGCTAATTGTAGCCATTCAATGAAAATGAATCTTACATCCCAAAGTGCATTGCCTTTTTCCCGCCACTGGTCATAAATCATTTGATTTATTAAAATCTCTCCTGCTTCCCTCAGGCTGGAGGCTGCTAAAGATGATTACCGGATCCATTGTGAGGAGCTGGAGAAGCAGCTGATCGAGGTGCAGCATCGAAACGACGAGCTCACCGGTTTGGCAGAGGAGTCGCGAGCGCTTAAGGACGAACTTGACGTGCTCCGGTTTGTGCGACAACAGAGATGTCAAAACTGTGCTCACTTTCACTCTTTTTCAACTGCGTTAGATCATGGTTCTCTCCAAACATCCAAGCAGCTAAATTTACAGTTTCAGTTTAAAAAAATATATATATTATGGATGGTAATTGTGTTGTTTAAAACTTGACCCATTTGTAAATTCATTTTTCATTCATTCATTAAAATGTATTTGTTTGTAACGTTTTTAAATGGATTTGTGTCTACAGGAACTGCTCTGACCGTGTGGTGATGCTGGAGGCCTCCATTGAGACGTACAAGCGTAAACTGGAGAATCTTGGGGACTTGAAGCGGCAGATGAAGCTTCTGGAGGAGAACAACATGACGTACATGCAGAACACTGTCAGCCTGGAAGAAGAGTTGCGCAAAGCCAACGCAGCCAGAGCACAACTCGAGACTTATAAGAGACAGGTGCATATAAAGTGTTGGCCATTGATGATGCAGTTTAAACACTTGTAACTTTCACAGGTTCAGGAGCTGCACAGGAAGCTTTCGGAGGAGACTAGGCGAGCGGATAACCTGGCATATGAAATGAAGAAGCTTGAAGAGAAGCATGAAACTGTAATTAAGGAGAAAGAGGTTGGTTCTTTTTTTTCTTCTTTTTTATATAATACACACACACTTTTTTTTTTTTTTTTTTAACCACTTTTTTTTTTTTTATTTTTTTTTTTTACTAAAGTATGTTGTTATTCTTCACCAGAGGACAATTATGGAGAGAGACTCCCTCAAAGAGCTCAATGAGGAGCTGAAGTGCACTCAGGCTCAGCAGCACCAGCTCTCTCAAGCAGGTAACAGTAACAGACCTGGAGGAGCTGTACCTGCAGCTTTGTATTGACTTTGTCTCTCATGATTCAGGGATACTTCCCTCGGGCAGCCCCAGCCATGACAACCTGGCAGCTGAACTGATGCCTGTTGAGTACAGGTAAAATATCACTGAGTTGAATTGACATGATCTCTGACTCTGTAATGATTTAAGTTATTCCATTGTGTTTTGTTGTTCAGGGAAAAGTTCATCCGTCTGCAGCATGAAAACAAGATGCTGAGGGTGCAGCACGAGGAGTGTGAGAGAGAGAAGATCGCAGGTCTCCAGTCGCAGCTCGAAGAAGCTCATAAGAGCCGCAGTGAACTGGACACAGAGATAAGGTAAAGGGTGACAGACCAGGGGCTTGTCTGTTGTTGTTCGACAAACTCATGCAATTATGTTTTACTTTGTTTCATTCAGGTTAAGCAGAGAGCGGGCCAGTGAGCTGCAGCAACAAGTGGAAGACCTTCAGAAGGCCCTGCAGAGTCAGGCAGCCAAGCCAGACGATGTAAGCACCAATACTAAACTCTACTAGATCTACTACTTGGTATTTCAATTTTAACTATGTTTTCATTGTGTTCCTCAATTTCTTTGTTTTCTTTAGTCCAACTTGAAAAGGAAACTTGATGCACATATGTAAGTAGAATGTTTTTGTTAAATAAAGGAATAAATCTTGTAGGACAATTTTTTTTTTAATGTATTTTTTTTATGATAGGGTGCAGCTAAATGAGGCTCAAGATGAAATTATGAAAAAGAAAGAGCTTCTTGAGGACCTCCAGCCTGACAACACGCAGAACTGTGCGTGCAAATCTGACTAAATCCATGACAGAATATAGACCGTTGTGTAAATTTGTGCATCTTCTTTTGTTAGCCATGAAGGTGGATGAGCTGATGGCTGCTCTTAAAAAAAAGGATGACGACATGAGGGCGATGGAGGAAAGATATAAAATGTATCTGGAGAAGGCTCGCAATGTGAGTGAAGTTTGTATCTGTAAAAGTTGGGAGCTCTTAGTCTGTGTTTTACAATAGTTTATCTTAACTTTGTCCTGTTTTGTAGGTGATCCGAGCGTTGGACCCTAAACTGAACCCAGCCACAGCTGAGATCCAGGCTCTGAGGACTCAGTTAGCAGACCGAGACAAGCAAATACTCAGTCTGGAGGTATTGCTATCATTGTTTTAAAATCTTATATTTAATATTTGTAACACATTTGGTTTTTCGGGTTTTTTTCAGCGTCAATGTGAACAGGCCAAACTGAAGGAATATGAAGAAAAGCTGATTGTCACTGCCTGGTACAACAAGGTATAAAACAAAATGCATTTATATATGAACTAGGGATGAGATTTTACAGTGGAGGAGTTTCAAAATGAAACAAAAACAGGACATTTTATTGTAATATAAAATGCTTCCTTGGTGTGATCGGCAGAGTTTGAACTTTCAAAAGCTGGCCATAGAGGGTCGTCTCGGAGGCCGCGCCGCTCCTCTGCTCGCCCCGGGCCAGTCCTTCCTGTCGCAGCAGAGGCAGGTGTCCAACGCTCCTCGTCGGACGCTCTCTGTCAACATGCCTGCTACGACAACCTCCAAGTAAACTGTGTCCCAAAGCCCCTTCTGTTTAGAGACAATCAGACAGTGGACAATCAAGTGGCCTAAACCCATGCCCCCAACACTCAGGATGTGATTTTGAAGAGCACTTGTGTAATCAAATGTAACTACTTTTCAGTTCGCTTCAAAACACAATCTTAGCGTACAATAACCCATAATCCTTTTAATGGGTTAGAAGCCCTGTACCTTGTCTACTGCCAAATTAGTGCACTTCGGCTAAAAGTAATCATTTAATATTTTTGCTGTGCTTAGGAAGGGTAAATGCATTAGCCAGAATGTATGGTTTTGTCGTTCTTTTTTTTTTTTAAATAACACATGTATGGATAAATAACACATGTATGTACAAGCCTTTCTCTCTATACTATGCAGAAAACAGGAGTCCTACAACAAACGTGCATCATTTTTTTTAAATGAATTGCTATTTTGGTGCGGGTCACCTCAATAGCTGTGACGGTTTCCATTTGAAGAAGTCCTATATACAGTTGTCAAATGGATACAGATTTATGATGTTTTTTTTAGTAGAGATGAAGCATTTCTAAACGTATTGGTAATAAAGTATAGAAATGCATTGTGAACACCAGCTTTAGAACCACATATTGATGATGATTCATTTAATATAAATGATAACTGATGTTTTTGTATGGCTGCTGAATTGTTTGTTGAAGCTTTTGGTTAATTTCATGTCAATGAAGTTGGTTGTTTTCATTTTAAAAACCTTAATTTGTTTGTCTGAATAAACTTTTCAAGCATTGCTAAATTTCAGATGATTTTGTATAAAGGGGTTTGAATGAGACCAGTGACAGTTCAGCTCAATATGTATTTTATGAATATCCAGTTGTGTCAAAACAAAGTAACAAGGGGACATTTTTGCCAAATTTTCCATTCTGTAAACACCCAACTCATCAAGGTCTTCGTCAGAAAAGCAAGGAGATAAAATAAGAAAACCTTCAGCGTGGCAGGGCATAGATCTTGAAAGGATGTGGTGTGCGTGTCGCTCCGATGATCCCTTCTGTTTTGAGCTCAACACCTTTCAAAGTAGAAAATGAAAACTTCTGAAATAAAGTGACGAAAAATAGAAACAGCTCCATCCTGGCCAGGCCTTCTCCCAGACACACCCGCTTCCCTGTAAAACAAGCACATAATATAATCTTAAAAACAAGGCCACAAAGTGATAGCAACACATTTGTGTTTAATTTGACTCTTCATTTACTTATGTGTGATACTTGAGCATCTACCAAGACATTTGTATACACACCTCATGTTTCTGGTGGATTGCAAAGGAATTGCTGATTATTGCTTTCTAAATATATAACATTTTTGTTACCTCAACACAAATATGCACTTTGCAGATTGGAGAGATGTTAAGACCTTTGAACTCTGCTAACTTCAAAATGAACTACTTTATTAATGGGGAGAAGAAATAATTGTGATTCTATTATTAAATGATAGAATCAGTAATTAAATGTATTTATGCTCATTGTTCTTTGTTGTTGTTTTTTTTACACCAATGAAAATAAGATGCAATATCTTACACATATTTTTCATCTCACCTGCAGAGAAAGGCATGAAGGCCTCCCTCTTGACAAACTTTCCATCTGAGTCCAGAAAGTGTTGTGGGTTAAACCTGTCTGGAGTGGCCCATTCAGTCTTATCAAACAGTACAGAGGTCAGGATGGGCATTACCGAAGTCCCCTACAGCAAAACACGGCTCACATTTATACAACTAAAACCATATTTCTGAACTATTTACAAGTATACAAGTAGCGATACACAATAAGAAAATGTTTGCAATATACATTTTTACTAAATTCTATTTAGTTTAAGTAGTGCATTCTCCCATCATACTGTGTCAAAAGCACAACTAAAACCCAGGGTCGACATTAAGAATTGCATTATTATTAAGTGATTAATCTTTGGAACCTTTGGAATGAAGTATGTTCCAAGTGTCATGTCCTTGGCTGCCCTCCTGAAACCGTTGAGTGGCACAATGTTTCCTATTCTTTGGATTTCATGGATGACTGCATCGGTGTAGGGCAGGTTGGCTCGATCGGCCATGGTGGGCTGTCGAGACTGTCCAATCGCTCTGTCTATCTCTGCATGGACTTTCTCTGAAAAATGTGAGAGAAACCATTACATTTACAATAGGCTGCATTCACATATCACAAAAATCAGAGAACCTTGATACTCAAACTGAGCCAGATATTTGGTCTTAAATTTACAAAAATCAAAAAATGTATATCTTAAATAACTATCCCTATCATCTTGAAACACAAACTAGAACAAAGATTAACATTTTATGCCGGCAGAATATATCGATTTTTTCACAAATATTTTTCACTATTACAACCCTGCCAGCTTTTCCTCCCTCTTCTGTGGCAAGCATTTTTTTTATTCAATCATCTGTCTAACGTACTCATTAGTCTGTTTAGTGTGTCTATGTCTAGTCTTTAACTAAAGAGACCTCTTACCTTGGACGTGAGGGTTGTTGATAAGGTGGATCAAACCCCACTGCAGAGTCTTGGAGGTGGTCTCTGTACCAGCCAAAAACAGGTCGAGACAACACAGGACCAGGTTTGACTCACGGAACCCCAGTTCTCTGTTACCGTTCTACAGACAAAGAATGTAAAGATACAAGAAAATGAAATTTACAATCTGCTGGGGACATCAAGACCGATCCATTTCACAATTAACTGCAATTAGTCTACTCAAAGTAATCCTTTTTATAGAATTTTATAGATCAAATATCTAAATACAGTAATAGTTCATAATTGTGATATCTAATCATCTTAATACTTTTATGAATTGTATTGGAAACCCACTTTTGCTTCTAAAAGAAAGATGTCGATGTAGTCTCGTGGAGAGCTGGGGTCCAGGTCAGGCTTGTGTCTCTCGACCTCGGCCCTGATAAAGACCTCTATGGACTTGGCTCGGCTAAAGATGCCATTGTGTGGTCCTGGCAAGTGGGCCATCAGCACTGGGAAGGCGTCATACAGCTTTGTGCAAAAAAAGTTATTGATTAATTTTCGAGGCACAAAAACTATTCAGGATTGATGTGGAGTAGGATTAGCAAAAAAATGTATACATATTTTTTAGAAAGGATCAAAATAAATACATTCAAATTACCGTTTGGATCTAAAGTCAATTTGAGAAATGAAGCAAATACACTCCCCAAACAATTACTAATACATTTGTACATCATTGTACTGGAGTTTGATGGTGTTTTGTGGTTTTCTACATTTATCAAGATCAGTGCTTGTGGTGTTTCAGAAGCTTTGCACACATTCGATACATCTTTTTAGATCCATATCAAACATGACTTTCTAATGGATTGTAATACTCACAAAAGCCCACACAGATCCTTCTAGATACGCCAGATCATTTAGATTGTTGAGCATGTCCTGGAAGCGCTGGTCACTATAGTCAAACCTTCTGCCAAATACAATCTGACAGATGATGTTGGCCACTGCATTGTTCAAAAGCGGAACTGGGTCAAAGGGTTCACCTAACATCAACAAACAGTCAAATAGTTTCATTGTTCACAGTCATTGATGAGTACCCGTCAAAGGTGACAGGTGATGTCAAAGGAGTTTGAAGAAGAAAACATTTTATTGGCAGAAA
Source organism: Chaenogobius annularis (assembly GCA_015082035.1). Lineage (NCBI taxonomy): Eukaryota > Metazoa > Chordata > Actinopteri > Gobiiformes > Gobiidae > Chaenogobius > Chaenogobius annularis. The sequence goes on along the minus strand of BJKM01000303.1, from coordinate 411,531 downwards.
AGACAGTTGGCACAACCGGTTACAAAGATAGCTTAGACTTACACTGAACTTATATTTCTTATATTGCTCTAAAGCAAAGTTGAACATGCTTTCAAGGGAGGTGGAGCAGCATTGCTAATGATTTTGAATAGAGTTGTTAGTGCTCTTTTTTTAAAAATCACATACCCCCTGTTTCTGCCCACTTCTATGTATTTACTTTATTCAAATTATTCAAAAACATTATTCAAAAACACTCCGGGTCATACATAAAGAGCTCAAAAAAGCCTGGCCAATTTTCAACAATAACATTTTCTTCTCCACTTAGAGAGAAATGCCACCCTGAAGAGGCATGGCTTTCAGTTGCGCAGTTTTTAACAATTTCTATTATTAAGTTGTTTTACATATGTTATAGTTCAGTGTCCGTGAGTACACGGACACTGTGACGTCATACATTCGATTCTGTGAGGACAGCATCATACCAACACAAACCAAAGTCACTTTCAACAATGACAAAGTAAGGCAGCAGAAGGAGGCAGCGCACAGGGCTGGTGACAGGGGCGCTCACAAAGACGCAAAGTATGGATTTAGCAAAGAGGTTTCTCGAGCGAGATCACAGTACAATACGCGTCTGAAGCAGCAGTTCTCTGACAACAACCCCGCCTCCGGTTGGAGGGGGCTCGGCTCCTCACCAATCACAAGCCCCGAGCCCCCCTGCGCGGACAATCGAAAACTGGCTGAGCAACTTAACACCTTCTACTCCAGGTTTGATGTGACCACCCCTCCCCCACGTGGCACCTCCGCCAACCCAAACCTGGTCACCCCACCTCCCCACCACCCTCTCAGTTCAGGAACAGGATGTTTCACAGGCTATTTCGGAAATCCAACCCCGAAAAGCTGCTGGACCAGACGCGCGTCTCTGCCGCTACATTAAGACATTGCGCACGAGAGTTAACCCCGTCTTCACAGACATTTTTAACACTCCTGGGTCATGCCATGTCCCAGCCTGCTTCAAGTCTGCCATCATTGTCCCTGTCCCCAAGAACCCGGATCACTGGACTTAATGACTACAGGCCTGTGGCGCTGACGTCTGTAGTCATGAAGTCATTTGAACGCTGGTCCTGCCCACCTCAAGTCCCTTCACCTCCTCCCTGCTGGACCCCTGCAGTTCGCCTACAGAGCCAACAGGTCTGTGGACGACACCATCAACCTGGCACTCCACTTCATCCTGCAGCATCTGGACCCCCGGAACCTACGCAGGATCCTGTTTGTGACTTCAGCTCTGCGTTCACACCATCCTCCCTGCTCTGCTCCAGGACAAGCTCTCCCAGCTCAACGTGCCTGACTCCACCTGCAGGTGGATCACTGACTTCCTGACGGATCGACGGAGGTGCGTGCGGCTGGGAAGAATGTCTCAGACACTCGGACTATCAGCACAGGAGCTCCACAGGGCTGTGTACTTTCTCCTCTGCTCTTCTCCCTGTACACAAACTGCTGCACTCCAGCCACGATCCGTAAAACTCATCAAGTTTGGACGACACCACCTCATCGGGCTCATCTCGGACGGGGATGAGTCCGTCTACAGGAGGAGGTGGACCGGCTGGTGTCCTGGTGCAGCGGTAACAATTGGAGTTCAACGCCCAGAAGACAGTGGAGATGATCGTGGACTTCAGGAAAGCCACAGCCCCTCAGCCCCCCTCATCATGACAGACTCCCCCATCACCACCGTGGACTCCTTCCGCTTCCTGGGCACCACCATCACCAGGACCTCAAGTGGCCCTCCATCAGCTCCCTCATCAAGAAGGCCCAGCAGAGATGACTTTCTGCGCAGCTGAGGAAAGCCAAGCTGCCAGTGCAGATGATGGTGCAGTTCTACACGGCCATCATTGAGTCCATCCTCACTCCTCCATCACCGTTGTACGCTGGAGCCACAGCCAGGGACAAACAGAGACTACAGCGCATTGTGCGTTCTGCTGAGAAGGTGATCGGCTGCAGACTTCCATCTCTGCAGGACCTGTACGTCTCCAGGCTCTGGACGAGCAGGTCGGATCACAGCTGACCCTTCTCACCTGGACATGGTCTTTTGAACCACTCCCCTCAGGCAGGAGGCTACGTCCATCTGGACCAGAACCTCCGCCATAAGAATAGTTTCTTTCCCTCTGCTGTTGGACTCATGAACACTTCAAAACACCTGTCACTTTAACTGCAATATTCAACCACTCACTGCACTGTCACTTTCTGCACTACAACTTTAACATAACTGTAACTTGTGTACATAGAAATGCCTATTTTTATTTTTATTGTATAGTAATTTTAAATTGTTTCCTAATGCATGCCCTTTTTGATTGAATATATGTTGTTTTATTATTACTCAGTTGTTTATGTTGCACCTTAAGGCCGAGACAAGTTCCTACGTTTTTGAATTTTGTTCATTGACAATGGCAATAACTCTTTCTGAATTCTGATTCTGATTCTGATCTCTAAATACCTCAAAAGCATAACATGTCTTCTTTAAATTGTCAATTAAATTTCACCAACATAAAGAAAACAAAATCCATGCCAACATGCTATGCAATTTTCAATCATTAAATGCTAAATATAAACTTTTACATTGCAAATTAGCACATTGATTTCTCATTTCTGAATGTTGAAATTGCATTTGGAATGACAAAGTAAAATAAATTGACAACTGAATACAGAATCATTAGAATTATAGGTGGTCACTGATCATAATATTATTAGCCTAATTGTTTTAGATATCAGGGCACCTCTCTTCTGGCCATAGCGTCCTGCAGGTTGTGGCTCTCCTCACAGATGGTCTCCTCCATCGAACTCCTGGTGAGACCAAATGCTCTAGTGTCCCATTGCAAACCTCCTCTTGCTTCTCCACACTTTACCGTTACTGAGAACAAACCAGCTGGGGGGAAACAACATACATACTGTCAGGTTATTATATATTATTATCATCTTATATTGTTATTATCATTATCATCATTATTATTATTATTATTATTATTATTATTATTATTTATTATTATTTATTGTTATTATTTATTCATTCTTCAACACAGAAATAAACATAGAGCATTGAACTTACAGAACACAACAAAACCAGAGAGCAAAAGTCAAAATAAGAACAGAAGAAGACATCAACAGAAACAAAATCATGGTACATTAAAATAAAACTCAGACTTAGTCCAAAGTCATATTTGTCCATTTCCAAATAAAATCTAATGTCAGTTTTTCATTTGTCTGATGTCTGTCACTATGTCAATCCAGTCCTTGATTGATGTGAGGTTTGTGTCACCATTCTTTTTGATGGCCTTTTTTCCTGCCGCAAAAGTACATTCCAAAGGTATCATTGTCCCATGGCAGGAGTTTTAAGGCTCAAGGCTAGAGTAGGATGGCAATGTCAAAATCAGTCTGCAGTGCCTTATTAATTTCAGTCCAATATTTTTGAGCAACAGAACAGTCCCAAAACACATGATAGTGGTTTGCCTCCTGACTGCCACAGTTTCTCCAACAGTTAGCATCCCATCCACTTTGACATGGGGTTATGAAATGTGACACATTTTTCCAACAAAAATTCCTCCAGAAATGTGATTTTGTGGTCCTCTATTGGGATGTACACACATTATCCCACTGAAAAAAGGTTACCTTCTCTATCCTATTTTTATGATTTTTTTTTTTCATTTCATGTTTTCATTTCTCAAGTTTTATTCTTAAATAAACAAAACAAAAAAAAAAACAAGAGAAAAAAACATTTTCAATATTCACATACTGTAAAGCTGGGTTTATCAAATGGGATGCTGTGGCGTGAGTGCAATGTTAGAGTTTGATGGAATTTTCAGAATGAAGACAAAAGAACCAACGCAATAAAAACTGTTTGTTTGGCTGTGCATATGACTGAAATGCTTTTCTTTGCACTCTTCTCTTTTATGTCTTGAACTAAGATTGTGATTTCTGCCATGTCTTTGTGATTTTTAATGCATTTTTTCCTGTTGTGTGAAGCACTTGAATTGCCTTGTGTACGAATTGTGCTCTACAAATAACTTGCCTTGCCTGCTTGCCTTGTGATTAATGAAATAATTGTTGTAAACCATTCAACAGAATGCTATTTAAGTTGTTTTTGATAGAAATTCAAGCAACAATTTGTTTGTTTGTTTGCAATACTTTTTGCCTGAGGGGGCGTGGCGTTACGCATTGTACATCTGTAAAGCCGTGCCTTTCCCTCTCTCACTCAAAAGCTCACATCAGAGAAGATTGAAACATTTTGGACACTTTTTATTTCATGTAAAACAACCCACCCATCAAACAGCCGGCTGGGGATGGAACTGGCAGAGCCTGGAACAGGTAGGGAAATCTGGGCAAAACACTCATTTTGATAGTTTCAAACCTTTGGCTTAGACTGAAATATGGAATTGAGGTTCTATTTTTTAAGGTATTTCTTTATGGAGGAAAAAAGGGGGGAATAGTTTTTCTCTAAAATTCTTATGGATAACCACACCTAAATATCTGGGGGATCCCCTTTACCATTTGAATGGGTAGGTCTTTCTAAATATCAAAGGAGGTTGCCAGTAAGTTTTTTGTATGTTTAATTTGTATCCAGACATTGGGCCAATATCATCAAGGAAATGCATCACTTTAGGAATGGAAATCTCTGGCTTGGTCAGAAATGATAAGACATCATCTGCACAGCAGGCAATTTTATGTTCCATCATGTAAATTGTACATGATGGAACATAATGTACAATTATGTACATTATGTTCCATCTTTCCAAAGTCAGTGGGTCGGTCAAATGGCTATTAGTTTAATTCTAAGTTGGACTATCGTGAAGAGCCCCAATTTTTAAATGTATTTATTAAATCCATCTATTTGAAATTTGCACAGCACTTTAAATAAATAAGGCCAGTTAATAGAGTCAAAAGCTTTTTCGGCGTCCAAATGTATTAGGACTGCTTTGTTTTGTTGTTTTTGTAAACGGTTCATTGTATGTAAAGATCGCTGTATGTTGTCTTGTGTTTGTCGTTTCTAAATGAATCCTGTCTGATAATTGTGAATTAGATTTGGAAGCATTTGTTCCATTCTCTTGGAAATAATTGAGGTGTATATATGATAGTCCACAATCAGAATTGAGATTGTTCTGTATGAGGCACAGTAAAATTGATCCGTCCTCTCTTTTTAAGGATATAATGGCTTCCTTCCAACTCCAAGGGAACCGAGATTTTTTAAGGGCCCAGTTAAAAGTTGACAAAAGCAGGGGAGTGAGTGTGTCTTTTAAAGTGTTATACCACTCTGAGGGGACCCATCACTCCCTGGAGATTTATTGTTTTTTTAGTCTTTGAATTGCACTTTAAAATTCATGGTCGGATTTCAGGTCATGGTGACGCACTGAGTGGACGCACCTCACACCACTGCTGCAAAACTGTTTTAAAATGATCGTTCGACCCACCTAATCCCAAAGAAGAAGTACGAGAGATGAGTAAACAAGGAAGATACAAGTCCAATAGCTCCACGGGACCAAAACAAACAAAGCTGATGGCCCACGGCTCCATTGGAAAGCAACCCGCATCACAAGCTAACGAGACTAACGAGGCTAACATAGCAAGCAAACCTGAGAGCTGCGCTCCCTCCCCGCCAGAGACACGGGGCCCCGCCAGTCCAGATGGAGACTCCCGTGACTTTTTTGCATCGGAAGGGGTGAGAGAATGGGATTAGTCTTCGGTTATGGCTCAAAATGTCCGAAGTGCAGCGTGCCATGGAGTCTCTTAGAGCTGAGTTGTTAGCTTCCATAGCTTTGGCCATATCTGATGGCAGAGGGAGTAACCGGAGCAGGCATTGAGGAAGTCGAGCAGCATGTTTCAGACAATATGGATGATCTACAGACAGTAAGGGCCGAGATGGAGGTGCTGCGGGCCAGGGTGATGATGCTGGAGTTGGAGAACAATAACATGAAAAATTTGCTTATGGATTTGGAGTGCAGATCCTGTCGTCCTAACCTGAGGCTTGTGGGCATAGAAGAAGGAGAGGAAGGAAAAGACACAAGAGGAAGGAGAAGTCTCCCCCATCACAATCGAAAGAGCACAACGCCTGGGCAAACCAAGATCAGCAGCTGATAAACCACGAGGCCTGATTATGAGGTTTCTTAACGATCGTGTGAAGGAACATGTCCTGAAGGCTGCAAGGGTTAAAGGAGACCTCCAGTACAAAAGCAAGCATGTCTTCTTTGCTCCTGATATTCCATACGAGGTTCGCCAACAACGGCAAAAGTTCCACCACATATGTGAAGAGCTCAAGAAGAGAAAACTGAGACATGGATTCTCTTTTCCCGCGACTCTTCTGGTGACTTTTGAAGGTAAAAAGCATGTGCTCAGAACACCAGGAGAAGGAGAGGTGCTCTTAAGTAAGATACAAAACACAGAGAAATGAACAGTACAGAGGATGGAGCCACCAGCGTGGAGTATGTGAGTTCGGGTCGTGGTCATATGGTGATACATTTCTGTTAATTTGAAGAGACTGATGACCTGATTTTTGTTTTGTTTTTACCACACTTTATGCCCCATGTTGGCCGTTGCTTTTGTACATAAACTCTGTGACTAAACACAGCTACTCATCGATGTGCCAAATGTGGGAGATTGGATTTGTGTGGGAAATTGAAAATACATGCAGTGCAGCAGGGGGATGCGGTGAGCTAGGGATCTTATGTATCTAGTTCTTTCTGAGGATTGGTGTCAGGAGTGCCTGGGAAGTTTTTTGGGGGGGGGCCCTTCATTAGGATTGGACTTCCCTCCTTTTTACGATCTTTTATGATCAGGTTTTGGGTTTGATGCCTGTTTCCATTATGAACCCTTTTGTTTTCTTTTTTACCTTTTCAGTTGTTCTGTGTTCCTATGGTTCTTGTTCTCTCTGTTGTTTTCAACCAGAGAGATGAAAAATTTTCAAAAGTTATCAACGGCAGGATCAATACAATCAACCCAATGGCATCAGAAATGTTACAAGTAGCATCCTTCAATGTGAATGGCATCCTGAACCCAATTAAACGAACAAAAATGTTAACAAAAATGAAAAAAGAAAGAATAGATATTGTATATTTAGAGACTGTTATGGCAGAAAATATCAGAAATAACAGAAAATAACATCCTTTGGGATGCTTCCAAAGGAGTCCTGAGAGGACAAATTATAGACATTGCCTTAAAAAAGCTAAATGATATGAAAGTAGGAAGACCATGCCAAGAAGGGGTGTCCTAAAATGCTACAAGAAATTAAAAAGATAAGAGGAGAAATTAATGATCTGACTTCACAGGAAATAGTCAAGAAAATGCTCTTTACCAAAAAAACGACGTTATGAAAGTGGATAATTTTTTTTCTAAATTACCATCTTGGAAACTTAAAAACCAACAAGCTGAAAGAACTATTTTCCGGTGTGGTCAATTGTTTTACTTTTCCATCCACGTTGAGCCCCGAGGCGAGACTTCATTTGGTCAAATGCTTTGCATTTCTTGACCACTCTCGCAGAGTAGTGATTGAATAATGAGACGTGGAGCTTTCCTGCTCTGGTCCCGTCTGCGGAAAGATGTCTAGCTGCTGCCATATCACTGAAGTAATGGAACTTCAGTATATTAAGTCTTGGACGCTGGTTGGGAGCCAGGGAACAATGTGCACGGTCAATATTATATATTCAGGGATCCAAGCCACCATACGTTTTACCACATCTTTCCCTTCAGTGTCCGCTGGAAGAATCCACAGATTACCTCTGCAATTACGATTCTCCAGGTCGTGCACTTGAGCTGTCAGGACGGGAACATGGCTCGGTAATTCTGCCACGTTGGCCTGTACAGTAGAGGCCGTGTTTCAAGCTCGATATTTCCTTTTTGGCTGCTGTGGCTCGGCTGTCCAGTTCATTAGTCTTGGATTTTAAATCACACATTTCCACCAGGGCCACATTTATCTTAGCATCTATTGCCTTTGTAATCTTATCTGTTATCTCCCGCAGAGCCGCGATAATCAATGGGTCTATCCCACTTCTAGTCTCCTCGGCAGCGCCGGGTTCAGAGTATTTGCTGGGGGCCGGCCACGCAAGAGCGAGTTAGCTTAGCTGAAGTTTGCTAGCCTGGCTCTCGGTGGCGTTGTTCTTCTTTTTCAGTTTCTTAGCCATTTTCAAGAAATAAGTGCCCAAGCTCCTTATATGTCTGCTCCAATGCAGAAATGACCCACCACAGCCAGACAGAAGGTAATTTAATTCAACAGCAAAGACATTAAGCAAAATAAATCAGAAATACTCATTTAAAAATGAATAGAAAGGAAAGGATAACGGCTTATAAGAAATAATATGATTATAAAATAGACAATTACAATATATTAAATCATTATACTCATGTTGACAAAATCTAATCAAAATGATATACTTTTTTCATGGTCATAGTTAAATTAATAGATAGATTGTTTACCTGAGTTTCCAGAGTAAATCCTGGTCACCATGGGACTGTAGGGTCGGTCCACGAAGTTCTCAGCCTGCGTCACGAGGGCTTCCTTCACCATTTTGAACCCGCACACAAACACACTCTTGTCCCGGCCCACGCGGATGCAGAAGACATTCCCATAGACTTCAGCAAGCTGTGGATGTATAGAATGAGTGTCTTGTTGTCCAGCATGTGACTGAGGCATGTTTCCCAGCCATTATTATATATACATTATTTCTCTATTTCTAATAGATAGGCAATTAAATCATTTCACCTTTATTTTTTTAGACTAACCAAATTTTGTTGGCTAGATCTTTTGACTGAAAAAAATGTCTGAGTACATATCTCTTGTAAAATTGTAATTTATCAAACCAAATGTCAAGTAATGAAGTATCTTGGATTGTGATGTATTTTATACCACCACAAACACACACAAAAATCATAATATACCCAAACATTTTAGAGTTTTAATGAGATTGAACTTCTGAAATCTCAATCAAACTTAATGTGTTTTTGTTCAGCACTGAATGCAGTAAATTGGGCTTTCCTGACATTAGACCTTTATAGCCTGTGCTGTCTTTTTTCAGCAGTGGTCTTACCTTAGTAAGGTAGATGTGAGGTTCTTTCGGTTCAATGTTGAAAATATTTCCGATCAGGGGAAGAGGTCGAGGTCCAGGAGGAAAATTTGGTGGATCCTTGTTTCTTATAAAATATACAATCAGCAGCACAGATAAACTCACAAACAGGATTCCCCTCAACTCAAAACATGAAAACAAGTCAGTGATCAGCATTGTCAAGCACATGGAAGAACCAGGCAGCTACATCAGCCAAACAGGACTAGACTGGTGACTTAAGGTATGTAGATTTGATAATGTTGGTCATGAGGGCCTGCCCATGTCTCACAAAAACAATCAAGACCCACTGAGTGCCAGGGACAATGAGTTGTTTTTATGTGTTTAAGAGCAAGAACAATGCACAGACCAAATTAATTTCAATAAGAGGAGATGGTCTGCACCGGATTTAACAATCTCCATCATTTCTCCGTAATAATCAACATATATGTCAACATATACATGTTGTTTTTATCATTGATCAGTGTTTTATGTTGCACCTTAATGCAGAAACAGGTTCCTATGTTTGTGAATTTTGTCCATTGACAATGGCAATAAACCCCTTCAGATTCTGATTCTGATCTGATTCTAGTCGGTAGAAGTTTGTGGGCACTGTGTGAGTGTGTGTGTGTGTGTGTGTGTGTGTGTGTGTACCTGTGGCTGGGGTATCACATGGACATGGGTGTGTGTGACTGGAAGGTGTTAAAGGGAACACATCTGAGAAGCAGAGCATGGAGAGGTTGGTTCTGGGTAGCCGGACATTTTGTTGACCGCTCTTTGTTTTTGGTTTCTTTTTGATCAATTCACTACATCAATGCAATAGTGTGTCCTGTGTGTCTACAACCGTTAATGTTCCAGCATCGTTGTGTGTTAGTTTTAAGCGCATCACACGATGTTACAGGACCCGACCAGCTTCGCCCCTCAGCGGCTCTACAGGAGCAGGGAGCCGCTGCATAGTCTTTGGTCAGGCACACACAGACACAGACACACAGAAGAGACATTAAAGGTAGGCTAATACCTCTGATGCCAACACTATGAATCTAACCTTAAATGAATATAGTTTTAGTAATCGATCTCTCAAATTATTATTATTTTTTGTTTAGTCATCTAGATAAACAATTATTTCTAACAAAAGAATTGGAAAAGAATTTAATTAAAATATGCTGTGCGCGCGCCCACGGTAAAAGCTTTGATCATGCGTGAAAATTGTACGCCCTTTTTTCAGTGAACTAAAAATAATCACAACTGCGCGAATATGAGGTCTATCAATGTAAAATAAAAATAGCGTGAAAATTGAATTGTGTAGAAAACTAAAAAAAAAAATTGTTTTAATAATGTTTTAATTTTAGCCTACTTTTATGGACCAGGCTCATTATCAGCTGAAGCTGCTGTGCGGCACAGGAGTTGACACTCTTGCGTCCAGCTGTGCTTTGTTGCCTTTGGGCCGGCCCAGGTTACAGGACATAATGGCTAGACCAGAGACCCATAGATGTATTAAATGATCAGTTCCGTGCAGGGACCACATGTGACAGGGACTGTGCGTTGTGTAAAGTAAAAGTGCACCATGACCCAGTGGCGCCAGTAAGAGGTGGCCTGGGTTGGCCTCTGAAATTTGACTGGCCATGTCTAATTAGCTGTAACTGAAAATGGGCATTGTAATACGTTTTGCCCTGTCCTCTCTCACTGTGGAGGTGAGTTTGCCCTGCCAAAACAGTGACTACTGGTTGAAGGTGTACAGAAGTCTTTAAGCGTCAAAAAATAGTCCAGTGAAATTGTTAAAATACATTTATTTGGCTCACTTTTGCCATAATAACACATGTTACTACATTCGACACGGTGAAAAATCACATGCCTCTACCTTCTTTATTCCTGGGGTTTCCGCACCCAACAGCTCCCCAACAGTGTCCCATAGGGGCTGGAGGTGCACATATGAAGGGCAGTCCAAATGGCTCCTACACTCACTTGGACCACCTGGTGACCAAACAATAAAAATTATGTCATTATCATATAATGAAGGTTACACTGGACAGATACACAACCAAATGTTGTACAGTAGAAGAAGAGCAGTTTTTGTGAACAATGTTCTGATCAATGACAATCATTCTTCACACATTTACCATGCATCTGTGGACGCAGCGGGGAACGTACGGGACCCTTGAAATAAATGGCAGGTCCTATGCATCGAGCCCTTGCTCGTGGAAGACGTAGAAGACCTATTTGTTTTCGTATTTATGATAGTGGGATTCCTTCTAATTGGGCTTGGAATCGCCTTGGTCTATTGGAAAATTGGGAAGACAGGAAAATTCACCCAGATACTGTCTGACAACAGCAAAGACGAGTTTGTGGAATTGTGAAAGGATGAAAAGACTCGAACAGAGACTTGAGTAGAGTATGGAAGAGCAAACTGGGGCTGAGATAAAAAATCCGGTTTGTAGACTTCACTCGACAATTTATCAGACCAAATTATTTATTTATTTGAAAAGGAGACATAATTTTGGAACATTTCCAGATTCATCCTGACCTTCCCCTTTCTTGGACTATGAGAATTTTGTGTGGGAAAAAAATTGAGGTTTTTTACTTTACCAGTTCACCATAGTCCTTATGGAATTTTACCATTTTACAAAAAAAAAACCTCCAGACTCCACAGACTTGCATCAGGATGTCTGCATCGGTTTTGAGTAACTTTTGAGGGTAGGGTTTTGCTCCTTTGCTGGGATCATGATGGCCCAATGCGCATACGGAAATCACTTTGATGGCTAAACATGATCAGAACTATTATGTGAATATGAGAATGGGGGCTGCGGCTCAGGGACGTCACTAGACATTCATCTATACTGGGGCACAGGTCCCTTCAATTAATTCCTTTTGTCCTAAATCTGAAGTAGTGCACCTCTTGAAAATTTGCACACATTTCCTGTAATCTGTTGGATTTTAGATTAATTAATCCAAATGCCTTAATATGGACTACAGTAATAGGCTTTTACTTGTAGTATATTACAACAATTTAGCTCTTATTAATTAGCTTATAGCTCTTATATTGTATTTTACACATACGCTGATCACTGGTGTCCACTTCCTGTGTCAGTGGTTCCCGGAGGAGACCCTGCCTCAGGGGTCTGAGTGCAGTTCATAAGAGTGCAACCTCCGGGTCTGCACAATTATTCAATTGCTGAGCTTGAGTACAGATATACTGAGCCTGCAGCCTCATACTGTGGACTGTGGACAGAGCCTGCAAGGCCCAGACAACACTAAAGCCTTAAACTTATGTTGTTTTTAACTTGTAATCCATGTGAAATATTGAGAAACATGTTGCACATTGACGCAATGAGAATCATTGGACTAGAGCATGTGTTTTGGTTTAGCAGAGTTCCGGCTGATGATGGACTGAATTTAGGGACATAATGTAGTCTGAAAGTGCTTTGAACAATCTTCTCTTCACTCTGAGTAGGGCTGTGCCTTCGGACAAAAATGATGACAGTACTGCCTCAGTCCTGTACTGCTCCTGTTTCATACAGCTTGTATGATTATGAATATGATTATAATTATGATGCTGTGGTGTGTGGCTCACCTTTGGTTTTCCATGTCACTACATCTCAGCCAAAGGTGCTACAAAATCTAAATAACTGTCCCAAATTTCTATTCGTACGTAGAATATACAATATTTGTATATTGTAGTAAAGTCAGGCAAAAGAGAGATCTACCACAAGATGGTGACAAATGGATGATTTTTCAAATAATACATTTTATTACATCAATAGATCATATTCGTTTGGTCCAAAGTTAAAGCGAGCAGCCTGTAGATAGTGCGATTGCCTGGAACTAACGGACTTTAGCATTCACTTTGAAGGGATGTGGGACTCGCGTGGCCCCGGTCACACCGTCAGTCCTCAGCTCCACTCCGTCCGAAACGTAAAACGAAAACTTCTGCAGCAAACCAACGATGAAAAGAAACAGCTCCATTTTGGCAAGGCCCTCTCCAAGACAGATGCGTTTCCCTGAAAAATAAAGGAAAGCCATTATATACCGGTATATATATATATATATACATAAAAATTAATATTAGGTTTGCTTGTATTATATTGTGTTATCTGACCAAATTTCACCAAAACTGACCTTTTTCAATTTTAAAAAGTGGGTTACATTCAGTCTCCTAATTTTAGCATTACATCTTGAAATCATTTTGCAACCCCCAGATCATGCTTTGCGACCCCCCCGGGGTTCTACAGCCTACTGCTGTAGGCTACAAAATTGTAGGTGCTGTATACAATACCACCACTAGAGGGCAGACAAATAGCATGCCAAATACTTCTATATAAATATTAGGGTAACAACTGCTCTAAGTGAAATCATTTGTATGTGGTTCACCTGCTGAAAAAGGCAGCAAAGGGTCTCTCTTTCTAAACTTTCCGTCTTGGTCCAGGAAGTGTCCAGGGTTAAATGTGTCTGGCGTCTCCCACACAGACTTGTCAAAGAGCACAGAGTGCAACATGGGCATGATGCTTGTTCCCTGTAAACACAGAAAAGGTGTGTTAAAGGTGCATTATGTAGTTTCTGATAGCGGGGTCCATCGCCTGATCGTCTCCATGGATATGTTATTGCTTTGCCTAAAATGTTCCATAGTCCGGCATTTAACAATATCAAGACATTATTTTATTATTTCATGTTTTTAGTGCTCAAATATCTCTTGGGAAAAACGTGCACTCTCACCGTGAACAGGCTCACCTCTCCACAGAGCTGACATCAGCATCAGCTGCTTGTCTCTATGGTGATAGATATGTTCAATGCCATACTACAGAGACAGTTCTGGCTTAAATGACCCCCTGGGCAGAGGGACTAAAAGTTAAATGTTTTTATTTATCAATATATTGCAATCAGCCTACAACAGTCTAAAACTCTTTACACTAGGAGACATGGGTCTAACAAAACCTAATGTGTTCAAAGTTACGCATAATTGATTAGATTCACCACATCTAATCCTTAAAACAAAATATTTTCATATTGGATTTCCTGCATTACACACAATTAGTTACAAATGTTCTGTTGTTTGACAGTAGAGAGTACACCTAACGTGCAGTTCACAATGTGTATGGGATCACATTCTCCATATCACACACACATTGCCCCCTCAATGATAATCGTCTGTGCCTCGTTCTGTACCTTTGGTATGAGGTATCCTCCCAGAGTGGTGTCCTTAGAGGCCAGTCTCAGTCCATTAAGAGGCACTATGTCTCCTATTCTCTGGATCTCATGGACAACAGCGTCAGTGTAGGGCAGGTTGGCTCGATCTGCCATAGTGGGCGGACGATTCTGTCCAATCACTCTGTCTATTTCTTCATGAACCTTTTCTGAAAATATAGCACATTTGTCAAAATAATATTTTATAAATGAATGATCTTATTCTTATTTAAAAGCACTACTCCTTTGACTTACCCTGCACTTCAGGGTGCTTTATGAGATAAATCAAAGTCCACTGCAGAGTGGTGGAGGTGGTCTCTGTCCCAGCCAAGAATAGGTCCATGGCACAATAAGCCAAATTGGTCTCATCAAATCCAGCATCAGAATTTTTATGCTGCAAAGACAGAAACCATGATGTGAAATGTTGGCTCACATAAATTCAAACAAAGCAAAAATAGCCCACTGCGGTCTTCTAAATCCATCCAGCGTTCGTTAAACTCCTCCACATTCCGCAACTTGTTGATCCTCCCAACCTGTTATAAAAAAGCAGCGCAAAGGTGCAGAGGAAACAAAGCCAACAGCAGAGGTACTTCTGGTTCCATCTCTAGTCTGCATGTTTGTGAATCCGTATTGGTGTACATTTAAGTTAGTATAAAGGTTCCTTCAAAACAATTGTCGGATTAAGTTTATTGCAGCTATAAACAAGATCAAATCTGACATTGTTCTCTTTTTGCCCAGATATCACCTCTTCTGTTTTTGACGTAAACTCACGTTCTGCATCTCAATAATGAATGAGTCAATGTAGTCACGGGGATGATTGGGATCTAGGTCCTTCTTGTGGTTCTCCACCTCCTCAGATATGAACTCATAGATCTTCACAGTGTTCTGAAACATTTTATTGTGTGGACCAGGCATGTGCTTCATCAGCCAAGGGAACGAATCATACAGCTGTAAATTAAAAACACAAGATCAGTGATGAATAAAAAAATAAAAAAAATAAAAATAAAATAATGAGAAAAAAACATTTATTATCATAAGCCTATAATGTTTAATTTATCTTTGACAAAATCCTAATTTTGTGATATGGTTGGATACATCCGCTGGCAATATTACAGACTTTGTCACTAATATACACTGAACAAAAATATAAACTTACACAGATTTAGAGGAATGGGTCTTTTAATATATAGAAAATATATCTTTGAGTTCAGCTCAATGAAAATCTGAGCAAAAACAAAAGTGTTTTGTTCAGTGTATAAATTCTACAAATATGGCAAATTTTGGTGTAGGAAATTTCTCATGAAGATAATGTTATCTTTAATTGAAACAAGAAAACTGCCTCTTTCATCCGACTATGTGACAATGTTTTTATTGTTCTTGTTCAAATGTTTTGTGATTAGATTTGGATCGTCTGTGTTTGACAGTCTTACCTGAGCCCACACTGTGCCTTGTAGATAAAGGGTTTCAGCTAAGTATTTGAGCATAGTTTGAAATTTGTCGTCGCTGTAGTTAAAGCGTTTCCCCAACACGAGCTGACAGATGATGTTGGACACAGCATTATTGAAAAGGCCTGAGGGTCTGAACGGCTCGCCTACAGAACAAATTCAAAATGTTTTAATCTGAATCGTCAGTAAACCTCAGTACTGACACAAAGAGAGAGACCATTAGTATTAAAAACATTTTTCTTTCATATAACTGAGTGAAAATTCATTTTGTAATTATAAGAAAATAATATGTTAAATCTATCTGCCTACTTCCACCTTCGCAACATCTCTCGTCTCCGTCCTTCTCTCACTCCTCACACCACAGCCATACTTGTCCATAGTCTAGTCACCTCCCGGATCGATTATTGTAACTCTCTCCTCTCTTTTGGTCTCCCAATAAATCCCTCCAGAAACTGCAGCTTCTCCAAAACTCTGCAGCCTGCGCGCATTATCACAGGACGCCTCTGCCGCCATCACATCACCCCATCCTTCAACAACTTCACTGGCTCCCCATAAAACAACGGATTCACTTCAAAATTATCCTAAATACTTTCAAAGTTATCCATAACCTGGCTCCACCGTACATCTCTGACCTCCTCCACATCTCCACTCGCTCCCTCAGGTCCTCCTCCTCTCTCCAGCTCTCTGTCCCTCTTTCCGTCTTATTTCAATGGGGGCAGAGCCTTCAGCCGCTCTGCTCCTCAGCTCTGGAACTCTCTCCCTCCTGACCTCCGCAACATAGACACCCTTCCACTTTTCAAATCCAGACTCAAAACTCACCTGTTCAGACAATCCTACACCAATAACTCAGTCACTCCAACGCCACATAACTCAGTCACTCAACACCACACAATCAGTCACTCCAACACCACATAACTCAGTCACTCCAAACACAACATAACTCAGTCACTCCTACACCAACATAACTCAGTCACTCCAACACACACAACATCAGTCACTCCAACGCCACATAACTCAGTCACTCACACCACATAACTCAGCTCCAAGCCACATAACTCAGTCACTCAACACCACACAACTCAGTCACATCAACGCCACATAACTCAGTCACTCCAACACACACATAATCAGTCACTCCTACACCACATAACTCAGTCACTCCTACACCCACAACTCAGTCCTCAGTCACTCCAACACCACACAACTCAGTCACTCCAACACCACATAACTCAGTCACTCCGACATTCTCTTGTACAGTGTCCTTGGGTGTTCTGAAAGGCGCTTTTTAAATAAAATGTATTATTATCGTTTATTATTATATTTGTTTATTGTCCAGCTTTTTGCTAAGGTTCTTCTTCCCCCCATTTGGAAGCATATGATTACCTGATTCAACAGATGAACATACTGACTGAAACACCGGTATACAAACCAGTCTTTGCCAATGTGCATACATCATTTCATTCATGACATACCTTTTTGATTTTGTATTTCCTCCTGCAGATATTGGATCTCCTCGCGGATACACAGTTCCATGGTGCTTTTGCCCAGACCAAAGCTTCTTAAAGTGGACAAAGCAAAACGCCTCTGTTTTTTCCACTTCTCACCATTGCTCATGAAGAGACCACCTGCAGCAGAATTGTTAGTAGCTGATTAATTATATTTGGCATAAGATACATTCTAAATGCTAACCCTTTCAACTTGGTGCACAACACTCTTGAACTTGAACTATTAAAACATTAAGTCATGTTACAGTAAACGCTATTACTTTAGACTGTCTATTTGCATTTCGTTTTTTTCCTTTGAGCCCTTGGATTTGTTAAACAGAATCATAACAAAAGAAACAAAAATACAATGCCCTATGTTTGTATTGCTTGAGTTTATTTCGGGGGTTAGTTATTTTATTCTTATGAGATATATATGTATATAACCCAAAAGAGCTTAGGTTTAGGGAAGGTGTGAGCTAGCATCTGAATTCTTTATACTGCTTCAGCCTTGAGGACAAATGCTCATGCACGTTGTGTGTGAGTTGGTCCTGACCTCCTGTTGCTGTGTAGAACCTGTCAAACGTTGGGCTGAAAGGACGATCCACAAAGATATCAGCTTGGTTCACTAAGGCTTCCTTCACCATCTTGTATCCACAGACAAACACAAACTTGTCGCTGCCAAATCGAAAGCTGAATACATTTCCATAGATTTCAGCCAACTGTGTATAAACAATAAACGTGGTAATACCAAAATCTGTGAATCTTTAGTTTGACAGTGCGCAAATAGTTTAGTGAAATTGCGCAAAAATATATCTATTTGAAGCTCACCTTAGAAAATCTCAAATGTGGAAATTTACTGTCAGAATCAAGGAAGTTTCCCAAAAGAGGCAGAGCCCGTGGTCCAGGAGGGTAATTTGGAGGACTCCTATTTTTGACATAATCCGCTATCAGGATGAAAAGCACCAAAAACAGTGTAATTGATTTAAAATCCAAATTTAGCAGTAAACTGTCGAGCCACATGTTGAAAAAGAGAGAGCGAGAGATCTGTAGGCCGAGGGAGATAAGTAAACATAGTATTACATAACCTACAGAGCTCCACCTACATGGGCTTTGGACCCTTATCTTAAATGTAGAGACTTGTTTAAATGAGGAGGAATTGATTGTCGTATTGCACGCAAAGTTTTTGTATTCAGATAACAATGCAAAGTTTGAGTAAAATAATTAAGATATGTTATTTTGCTAATATTTTAACATGAGAGTTTGTTGGCATGACCATAGTATATAGTTAATTAATTCAAACATTATCATTATTATTTTTTTTTTAAAAAAAAGCTGATATCTTTCATACAATAATAATAATAATAATAGATAACCATGACATTACAAGTCCAAAAAAACAACAGAAGCAAACATATTTTAACCTGGCATAACAATACATTAAACTTGTAACCTGAAACTAAGCCACATTCATCATTATATAATGGTGACCAAACACGCAAAAGCAGGTGAAAGAAGAAGGAGGTAAAGTTCACACTGGGTGGAATGTATGTTGGCATAAACCCTCTAGTGAGGTTAAAACAAGGCAAGGCAAGGCAAGTTTATTTGTAGAGCACAATTCGCACACAAGGCAATTCAAAGTGCTTCACACAACAGGAAAAAATGCAAGGACAAAGACATGTCCAAAGACATGGCAGAAATCACAAAATCTTAGTTCAAGACATACAAGAGAAGAGTGCAAAGAAAAGCATTTTAGTCATATGCACAGCCAAACAAAACAGTTTTTAGCTTAGATTTGAACATTGCCAGAGTAGCGGCCTGTCTCACATCCTCAGGAAGACTGTAGCGGCTTCCTTAGTCTCACATCCTCAGCGAAGACTGTTCCAGATTTTAGCTGCATAAAACTGAAACGCACATTCCCCATGTTTAGTCTGACTCTGGGCACCAGCAAGGAGGCCGGTCCCTGAGGTCCTCAGAGTCCGAGATGGTTCATATGGCACTAACATGTCCGAGATGTACTTTGGTGCGTAGGCCATGGAGAGACTTGTATACAAGCAGAGCTGCTTTGAAGTCTATTCTCTGAGCCACAGGGAGCCAGTGCAGAGACCTAGCACAGGACTAATTGTATCATACTTCCTGGTTCTAGTCAGGACCCGAGCAGCAGCGTTCTGGATTACTGCAGCTGTTACAGCTCGTTTACCGGGAGGCCAGTGAGCAGGCCGTTACAGTAGTCTAATCTACTAGAGACACAACGCATGGATAAGTCTCTCCAGGTCTGCTTAGACATATACTTTTGATTTGGCAATGTTTTTTAGATGGTAAAAAGCTGCTGATGTTATTGATCTGACGTGGCTGTTAAAATTCAAATCTGAGTCATTATTACCCCCAATTTTCGACAAAGAACTTCCTGTCTTTACCAGATAGAGGACTTTAACCAGTTTAGCGCAGTGCCAGTGATGCCCACCCAGTCCTCTAGTCTCTGTAAAAGTATCCCATGATCGACAGTGTCAAAAGCAGCACTCAGATCTAACAGAATTAAGACTGCTGCAAAGCTTAAAAACATGGAATAGGGAATAATTATTAGGATTTAAAATTCAAGTTAAACTGACATCTTATCTGCAGTGTTTGAAATGATTGATGACAGTTCTAATGAATATTTTATCTGTTTTTCCGAGCTATCTGTAAAACCTTATCTGATGTCTTTAGTTGGAAACCTCACAATCAGAATCAGAGAAAGGTTTATTGCCATTGTCAGTGAATAAAATTCACAAACTTGCTTCTGTGGTGAGGTGCAACATATCTGGTCCGAATGGACTATAGCCTCCTGCCTGAGGGGAATGGCTCAAATAGTCCGTGCCCAGGGTGAGAAGGGTGAGAAGTTTCATAAGGGGTCATAAGGGGTCATAAGGGGTCATAAGGGGTCATAAGGGGTCATAAGGGTCAACATAAAGGTCAATATATATTTGTGATGGTAACTAAATGTTTATTGGACCTTGGACATTAGTAGTCCAAAGAAAAGATACAAGTACAAGAGGCACATTGTTTAATTGCAACTAAAACAATTTTATTAATAAAGGTTACAGTTACCCTGATGAAACTGAACCTGAGTTGTCAGCCTTGGATTGGTCTAGGAGGTTTAACCCTATTTTTGATGTGGTTTATGTCTGGTTTGTGTCTATGTCTTGCACTCTCCAATATATAATGTATTTTGGCTGAACTTTTGACCACTCATGGTTTTCATGAAAATGCACCTGGGCCTCTTCTTGGTATTTTATCTGCTGTAAAACGAAGGCAAACTATAAAATAAAATGAGTAATCACCATATTTGTCTGATACTACAGCATGCATAAATATTGTTGCTAGTACATTTCTATGTGTCTTATCTGAAAAACAAGAGGCAAAGGTTTGTCAAATGACACAAGGCAAATATTTATTGACATATAAATCAGTTGCTGCATGAACTTAGCACAGTGTTATTACACGAGAGGCAGTTCAGGTCAAGTAAAACTGCAGCGTCAAGTCTGGCATCAGGTTAAAAACAGAATTAAATTATTTATTTAAAAAATTGAGCTGAAATCCTTGCAGAAAATTCCAAACAAATTTGACTTAATAAAACATGAATTATACTGAAATACGTAGAAAAAAATCAGTTGTATCATCTGGACTTTGTTTTCTACAAAATGGAACACTCATGGACGAATGAGGGATTACACCGACTTGTTTATACTGAAATACATCAAATATTTCCCTCTGCCGTACCTATTTCCAAGTTTAGCGTGGCGCGGCCATCACCCGAAACTGTTCAGGGGAGTTTGTAAACCCCTGGACCCCAACCAGACTGGGCACCAAGATAGCCCGGAAGAACAGGAACAGCTGCATCTTAGCGAGGTATCCCCAAACACGCACGCTTACCTGCAGAAAGATGATACATCTATCTAACAACAATCAAGTATTAAGCCTACTGTATGTGTCTATTCCCTTTTAACCATTAGCCAAACACAGCCTCCCTTTGCCTCCAACCAATTCTTCTCTGGCATTATTTATACAGCATTCTTGACTGTCCTTCATAGCAATCTTTCTCAGCCTTTTCTTGACCTCTTTCCTAACAGTGGAGATATGTTTCCAAACAACAGACTTAGTTTCACTCTTGATCTCCAAACATGGGCAGGAGGCTATCTGCATTTATATCCCTAACCTTTTTACTTAAAGACTTAATGTATGTAAAACTAACCTGCAGAAATGCAGAAATGCATCTCTTTCCTGAAACGTCCTTCTACATCCAGGAAGTGCTCAGGGTTAAACACTTCCGGCGTCTCCCATTCATTCTTGTCAAACAGCACAGATGCAAGATTTGAGGCTGTGACAGTGCCCTGAAATAGACAATTAGCCGTTATAGAAAAGTTGAATTCAAAAATTATTTTTTTTACAAATGGCTAATTTTGTAACAGCACTCATTAACCTTGGTTTTGTCTTGATTCTTGGTTCACTACTATGGTACTGAAATGTCGGTAGGGCTGCAGCTATTGATTATTTTAGTCATCGAGTAATATATCAATTCTTTTTTTTGATTAATCAAGTAATCGGTTAATTTTTTTGGACATTCCGTAAACCATTTAAAAGCAATTATTTTTTTAATTTCTTTAAATAAACGTTATAGTTCATAGTAATAAACAATTAACAAATGAGTTTCTGCTTAAAATAACACATTTTATTCTTAATTTCACAAAAGTATGTCCCCAAAACAGCAACATTTCACTTCACCAGTCAAAACTGCTCTGTTTGTATATAAAGAATATATATAAAGGACTAATTAACTTGACACCAGACTGTTTGTAAACAGTTACAGTAGCTATGAATTAATTTGTCACATAAATTAAAATAAGAAATTTGTTTTGTAAAACTTAATGTTGTTGTTTAAGGGTGCACGGTGGCAGAGCGGTTAGAGCCTCCGCCTCCCAAGAAGGAGATCATGGGATCCTGGGCGAACATCACATCTCTCTGGGTGGAGTCTGCATGTCCTCCCCATGTTACCATGGGTTCTCTCCGGTTTCCTCCCACCGTCCAAGGACATGCATGTGTTAGGTAATTTGGCAACTGTAAAATTGGCCCCAGTGAATAAGTGTTAGAGTGAATGAATGTCTCTGTGTTAACCCTGTCCAGGGTGTACCCTGCCTAAGGCCTAAAGGCACTGGGATAGGCTCCAGTCACCTGCAACCCCTAATAGGAACAAGCGGTAGAAAATAAATTAATGTTTGGTGGGACCCATGTTTGGTGGGACCAGTGATCCCTGGTAAGCTGTGGCTCCGTGTGCCGTTCACTTTGGCCTCCGTGTCGGACTTTCTGTTTCACAACAGATTATTATAACATGGTCGCTGTCCTCCGTGCTGTTTCCATGGATGCATTGGCTGTTTCAAGGCGCAACAGAGGAGAGGGTTTTAAACGTACAAGTGTGACTGGGAAGCAGAGTTGTTGTGTGGGGGAGCAAGGGGGACCGCAATCGTGGGAGGTCCATGGTGGCGAGGCACGGAGCTAGTTGCGGTAGTTAGAGTTGCAGCTCGGGACACCGTGCTCTTTCACACAACAAAACTCTTCCCAGTCACACTCGTGAGTTTGGAACGCGCGGTTTCTCTCTCTGTTGTGCTTTAGTTGCTTCAGGTCCGGAACAAGCTCCGTGGGAAACGAAAGTGCCGCAAGTCATTCTGTGCGTGCCGCACGCCACAGATTCACGTGCTTTTAATTAAATATGTAAATTTAAACTAATCATCGAGGCAATAAAATAATAATGAAAGCTTTTTTATAATCAAATTATAAACAGCTCTAACTGTCAGTGATATATAATTTGTACCCTTAACACCTGAACACTAAAATGGTTGTAATTTAGAAACATAACACAATCAGTAGTTACCTTGGGTATAAAATATCCGCCCAAAGTAGTGTCTTTGCTGGCCATTTTGGGGAATCCCAGGGGCGCAATATTTCCAAACCTCTGCACTTCGTGGATCACAGCGTCAGTGTAGGGCATGTTGGGCCGGTCTGTGAGGGTGGGCTGTCGAGACTGTCCAATCACAGCATCTATCTCTGCCTGCACCTTTTGCTGAGAGACAAAGACAAAGCTGAAATGCACATTAAGTTTCAGTTTCCATTGTCTGACTAACTTAAAGTTTTGTTACATTTGTGTAACTAGTGGCATTATTTAGGGGCAAAGTCACTTTGTGTTCATCTGTGCTTTATTTTGTGATGATAGGTCCCTGAAAGCGAAAGAGCCGTGAATAACTCACAACTCGTTTCACTGGTTTTCATATGGCTAACAAAAAATCTTTGACACAATGCCAAGCTTATACCGTCAAAACCAACAGTGGTCTCATCATTGCAGCTTGGATAACTAACCTGTATCTCTGGGTAGTTCATCATTAGGACCATGGCCCAGCGCAGAGTGGTAGCAGTTGTTTCAGTTCCAACCTCCAGCAGGTCTAAGGTGCACACCAGCAACGTGTCCAGGTTAAAGCCAGCGAGGGGGTCTCCTTCCTCTGAAAGTACACATTTACTTTTTAATATATATATTTATTACATTTTTATATATACTGGGAGAGAATCTCAATAAGAGTATCATCTGCTCTTGAAACTTTTGATACCATTATCTTAAATGTTTGTCAACAATCTTCTTTTATACTAACTGCATTTCATTATCCGGCTATATTCATCAAATTAAGCCAGAACATTTTCAAATCATTGATAGAGATTTTACCTGAACCTCACCTTCTCAATCTCTCCAGGTAAACGTCTATGTAGTCGCGAGGGTCGTCCGGGTTTACTTCCTCTTGGTGCTTCTTTATTTCTTGCATCAGGAAGTCCAGGATCTGATTGTAGTTCTTGTGGACTGTGTGATGTGGCCCAGGTAAATGCTTCATCAGACCAGGGAAGACATCATATAACTGAGGAAATATACCGTGGTGGATGTTCCAAGATTATTATCAAGAATATTTATTAAGGCTGACTTAAACACTAGCCAATAAACAAATAAGGGTTAACCACTGAAGTGAAGTTAAAAATGGTACAAGGGATATTTCTGTCTTGTTTGTGGGTAATTATAAAGTAATTTCACATTTGTCTGATATTTAAACACCATCAACTAATTTAAACACACATTTTTGCACATTTCTGTTGTATTGACAAGATATTCATTTTGTCAATATCGCCCACCTGTAGACACAAGATGCACTTTAAGCTAAAGCATAGATAAAAAATAATAACAGTTTTGAACTGAATCTTGATTTTGTGTCTCGTGCCATCCCTAAGCTAACATTTAGGCATGATTCAAGACATGCCTTAAATTTTTTTAAAACACAATTAAAAACCAAGCGGTGATAGATGTGTTTTTGCTTAGGACTTACTTGTGCAATTGGAGAACCAGACAAAAGAACAGCGTCGGTGTCCAGCTGGAGAATCCTACGAAAGCGGTCGTCTGTGTACTCGAAGCGGTGTCCAAACACCACGGAACTAATGATGTTGCTAACACCATTAGCTATGGTGGCTTGGGGGTTGAACGGTCTCCCTGGAAATACACAACAATGTGTCTACTGTGTTACTGTGTTACTGTGAGATAATTTAAAGTAGAAATGCACCATCAAATACATTCAGATCTACTACAGTGGAGACAACAGATGGATACTTTTGGAATGTACTTCAAGCAGATGGGAAAGGCACAAAAAAATGGGTGACACAGAATGAACTGTCAAGGACATTATGAAATAACAATGGACACTTGTAAAATGAAAAGGTTTATTTTTGTCGGAAAAGACATTCACTTTATAATTTTCTTTGTCTGGGCTGTTTGAGCTTGAAAAACAAAACAGATTTTACAGGAAAACTACAAATGACTAAGAGCCGAAAGCAAAAAGATAGCTGTAAACTAAAACAGCTGTAATCAAGAATACTGCCTCTAGGTTGCGTTCACGTTCTAGGAATTGATTATGTCAACATCAGAGACACTTTTCCTTATTGAATAGCATTGGACTTTGCCATGAAATATCGCAAAGGTAAATTTCACTAATGTTGAACCTCTTAGTGACTATACCTAAGATATACCTCATTGTATTACAACAAAAATCAGATCTATTTAACAATATTAATTTTCTCTGGGCTGATGAAATCTTATGATGTCACATGAATGCAACCTATTCTTGACAATCCAATTACCTTTGCTCCTCTTTGAGCTCTCACACAGGAAATACATTCTTGCTCAATGTACTTCTGCAGGGTCTCTGGTCCTTCTCCAAAAATAACGTAAATGGGTGTTGGCAAACTTCCTCTTGGTTCTTCACCAGGTAACCATTACTTAAAGCTATTCCTGTTGTTAAAAGTTTGGTTTATCAATCAAACATGCATAGCCCAACCACTATCATAATTACTATCTGGAATCATTGTACTGTTTTACTTACCAATTCCTTTGAAAATGACGTGAAACAGAGGAGGAACTTCTGGTCGCTCTGTGAAGCTGTCCAGCTGGCTGACAGAGAGCCTCTCTGACCATCTTGTATCCAGATAACAAACACCATTTTATCACTACCTCTCCGCAAGCTGAAGATTGGCCATAGTCCTCAGCGAGCTGTTGAGGAACAGAAGGAATGTAATGTTCCAGTATTACATTAATAACCTTTACTAAAGCTACAAATCATCACATCATCTCTATCTATTCTGAAGCCTTTGGTTGTAACTAACTTATTGGTTTCTACTGCTGTTCAAAAACAATTTGGTAAAAAATAAAATAAAAATCTTACCTTGTTTATTGATTTGAAGTCCAATCTATGGAAGATGTTTCCAAGAAAAAGGCACACCTGGTGGTCCTGGTGGAAAGTTCTGTGGTCTTCCATTTTTTAACCACATCAACCAAAATTAAAACCAGCAAAAACCAAAAGGCACCAACCCCAAAAATCCAGGACACTCAAAAATAGTTTGGAAAATCATGTCGTCTCTTCTCCTCTGTTTCTGAAAAACAAATGAGCAGAGGCTGGGGTAATGACAGGGATAGTTATGTAATACTGTTAGTGTTAACCATTTGGGACCATTGGGTGAGAGCGAAAACATGAGGAGAGTGGGGGCTGTTTCCTGACTCTCTGCAAGCCTGGAATAGATAAGGACAAAAACAGATTAAATACATTCAACTACATTACAGAAACTACCTGATGTACAAACATGATCAGAGGTGGAATATATCCAAATAGCAGACCTACTACTGCTTCAGTTTGATTGCAACTACTATAAAATATGTCTGAGGAGTTGCTGTTAGCTCCCATCTGATCTAGCGTCCTGACTCCTTGATGCAGCATACCTTGTGTGTACCAGTGTTGTACCTTGTCAATCTCAAACTTTGATAGCAGTTGCCATTTGTGGGTGTTTGAACACTGAAATACGAGTTGTTTCACCGTTCGCTTTTCAAAGTAACCATTCATCCCACATTCTTTGCATATAACCTCTGACTAGCGTTATTGGAGTAGTGGCATTCCAACAGAGCCTTGTTCTCACATCTTGCCCATTTCCGTCTTGTTCCATTTGTCATCAAGGTGCTCCGGTTCCCTGATGCAGACCTTGTTTGGCCAGGCCACGTCTGAGCCAGCATCTCATGCATTTTATTGTCACTCATCATTGTATGAGGTAGGCAGTAGTGCCAAGAGTCTTGCCTAATGACCCACACTGGATGATGGTTACTGGCTTGAGTGGGCAAATGCTCACATTCATTGGAGTCTGATACGTTGGAAAGGTATTATCTTCATGTATGAATCCCAGTTTTCACTGGTCAGGGCAGACAGCAAAAGTGGTGCCGTGTGATGTCAACATTTAAGATCGAGTGGCCCATGGTGCCGGTGGGGTTAAGGAATGGACAGGTGTATGTTATGGACAACAAACATAGGTACATTTTATTGATGGAATTATTTTATTGATGGTAGAACAACCCTTTTCACAAAAGGCAGCCCCCTCCAATGGTCTGCCCTTTGACCTCTGTAACCCCTGTAGATTGCAGAGTATTAAACTATTCTATTCTGATCTATTGTTACCTTTACTCTGCACTGCTGTATATGGACCGCTCCAAATTCTCGCGGGAGTTCGGGAGTGACGTGTAATTGTTTAATTGTTTATTTTGCCAGTCCTCAACCTCCTACTTACCTAGACAACTTCTGATTCTAGCCGTTTATTATTTTTATTCATTCCAACTCCATTTTGCCACTTATTCTGCCAAGGTTTTAATTTACCTTAGTTGCACATTAAGAGGTAAATGCTACACCTCTCTTAAGGCTTCTCAGCTGTACAGGCCCCAACCAAATGGAAAACCACTTCCTTCTGACCCCCTTTCCTACTTTCCAAAGGTAAGTGAATAAACAAAGCTCTTTCTCAGCATACACTTCACAAGGATCTGCACTAGGAATTTAGTGCAGATCCTTGTGATCCTTCCCAATAAAGCAAAGCTGAACATTTCAGAGTCCTTTTATTGTGTTATATTGTGTGTTATATTCATGTTGCTTGATCAGGATCTTGATATGCCGCCCCTGTGAGATGGGATGGATCTCAACAAAGGTGAAGTGCTCATTACTAAACCCATATTGACAGATTTGTGAACACTATTTTAGGAGAAATGGGTAGTTCATTTATAGAAAATGTTTTGTATTTTTGAGTTCAGCTCATAAAAAATGTAACATTTTTGTTCAGTGTATATGTGTGTTGACTGAACTTTTGACCGCACATGGTTTTCACAGATGTAAAAAAAAATTTTGTCAAAACTCAATGTATTTTTCTAATTTTAAAATACCAGCTAGTACATTTATTTGCCTTATCTGAAAAACGAGAGGCAAAGGGTTGCGTAATGACACCAGGCAAATATTTATAAGTCAGTTGCTTCATGAACTTAGTACAGTGTTAATACACAGGCGGTAATTTAGTTAATTATTTCTTGAACTAAAACGATTACAGTTTCAAAAGTTTCAAAAACCTTGACTTAATATAACATTAATCATAGTAAAATACATACATTATTTCCCTCTACTTTGTATTTTTGGATCTTTTGCAATAGTAAGAAAAATACAGCCTTTATACTACGAATTCATGTAAATTGCTAGTTAAAGTCAATACATATATATTGGTGTTTTATTACTGTAGGTGTTGATGTAATACATTTTCCACATCTATTTCCAAGTTTAGCGTGGCGCGGCCATCACCCGAAACTGTTCAGGGGAGTTTGTAAACCCCTGGACCCCAACCAGACTGGGCATCTCTCCTGGAGGCGCAGTCAAAGTGAAGCGCTCGTTGAAGCCGCTGCAAGATAGCCGCGAAGAACAGGAACAGCTGCATCTTAGCGAGGTACTCCCCAAACACGCACGCTTACCTGCAGAAAGATGATACATCTATCTAACAACAATCAAGTATTAA
This sequence comes from Chaenogobius annularis, assembly GCA_015082035.1. Lineage (NCBI taxonomy): Eukaryota > Metazoa > Chordata > Actinopteri > Gobiiformes > Gobiidae > Chaenogobius > Chaenogobius annularis. Next base: position 382,965 of record BJKM01000303.1, on the reverse strand, counting down.
GGCCTACTGTATGTTTCTATTCCCTTTTAACCATTAGCCAAACACAGCTCCCTTTGCCTCTCAACCAATTCTTCCTCTGGGCTATTATTTTTATACAGCATTCTGTGACTGTCCTTCATAGCAATCTTCTCTCAGCCTATTTCTTGACCTCTTTTCCTAACAGTGGAGATATGTTTTCCAAACAACAGACTTAGTTTCACTCTTGCATCTCAAACATGGGCAGGAGGCTATCTGCATTTATATCCCTAACCCTTTTTACTTAAAGACTTAATGTATGTAAAACTAACCTGCAGAAAATGGCAGAAATGCATCTCTTCTCCTGAAACGTCCTTCTACATCCAGGAAGTGCCAGGGTTAAACACATCCGGCGTCTCCCATTCATTCTTGTCAAACAGCACAGATTGCAAGATTTGAGGCTGTGACAGTGCCCTGAAATAGACAATTAGCAGTTATAAGAAAAGTTTTTGTGTTTCTTAACAAATGGCTTAATTTTGTAACAGCACTCATTAACCATTATTTTTGTCTTGGTTCTTGGCTCACTACTTCCCACTGCAAAGACATGCACGAGCTAACTGAAATGGTAACTTGTTCCATGTGAATTAACTGATGATCTGGTCTGAATGTACTGTCAGTGATATATAATTTGTACCCTTAACACCTGAACACTAAAATGGTTGTAATTTAGAAACATAAACACAATCAGTAGTTACTTGGGTATAAAATATCCGCCCAAGTGGTGTCTCTTGCTGGCCATTTTGGGGAATACCCAGGGCACAATATTTCCAAACCGTCTGCACTTACGTGGATCACAGCGTCAGTGGTAGGGCATGTTGGGCCGGTCTGTGAGGGTGGGCTGTCGAGGACTGTCCAATCACAGCATCTATCTCTGCCTGCACCTTTGCTGAGAGACAAAGACAAAGTTGAAATGTATATTAAGTTTCAGTTTCCATTGTCTGACCATCTTGGCATCAGCTAAAATTATTAATTTGTCAAACTTCATTTGTCTGGGTCTGTTGAAGCAAATGTAAAAAAGTGATTGTTATTGGTAAAATTTGCAAGTTTTCCTAGCAACAGTGCAAAAGGTTCATAGAGATGCAGTAACCAAAACATTGTTAAAAAAGTAAACAAAAGAGCAGTGAAACATCTCCTAAACTGCTGTGTCACTCACTAATGGTAATATATGTTGGCGTACCAGTCTATGGCAAAAGCAAATTTATTTTGTAGAGCACAATTCGTACACAGGGCAATTACAAAGTGCTTCACACAACAGGAAAAAATTGCATTAAAATCACAAAAACATGACATAAATTGAAAGGTGCCATTTTCAGGCTATCATCAAATAATTTAAGACATAAAAAAGAAGAGTGCAAAGAAAATAATTTCAGTCATATGCACAGCCAAACAAAACAGTTTTTAGTTTAGATTTGAACATTGCCAGAGTAGCGGCCTGTCTCACATCCTCAGAGAAGACTGTTCCAGATTTTAGCTGCATTAAAACTGAAAACGCAGATGTCCCCATGTTTAGTCCTGACTCTGGGCACACAGCAGGAGCCCAGTCCCTGAGGTTCCTCAGAGTCCGAGATGGTTCATTATGCAATAACATGTCCGAGATGTACTTTGGTGCCAGGCCATGGAGAGACTTGTATACGAGCAGAGCTGCTTTAAAGTCTATTCTCTGAGCCACAAGGGAGCCAGTGCAGAGACCTTGAGCTCAGGACTAATGTGATCGTACTTCCTGGTTCTAGTCAGGACCCGAGCAGCAGCAATTCTGGATGTACTGCAGCTGTTTTACGGTCCTACAGACCAATAACTTTTGAATGAACGCCATGTTAAATGTCTATTGGGTAACACTGATACACTCATATTTTAAGGAAAAATAGACAATGCTGATGTCTATTTTTCCTAAATAGATGACCCCAATTAAAACTGAAGCTGTTCCTCAACGCTTTGGAGCACAAACAATTGGCAGGAGCCTCTTGTGAAGCTGAGTAGTAGTTTTGGCCTGTGATGTCTGTTTTACTCATAATTCTAAGTAAAAACAAGCTATGCAAGGACCACCAACTTCCAGCTACGATGCAAAGTGTTTATTGACATATATAAACAACATGAATGTGCAGGAAATGAATGCCGTCCTGGGGCTTCTGACAATGGAGGGCTGTAGGCTCCCTGGCCTCGATACCCCCATCTAGGAGATAAATTGAATAATTAGAATAATTAGAATAATTAGAAATTAGAAGGGGGTGGGAGGGAGGGGCACGAAGTCACGAACGCTGATGTGTGTCACCTAGATGCTTAAATAAATGTAGCCGCAAGAAGGGGCGTGAAAGAAGTGTGGTCCTGCTTCCGAACTTAAGATAACAAACGTATCTTCATTTCACTAGCAAGGACCACAACCCCAGCTACGATGCAAAGTGTTTACACATACGAGAAACATGAACAACACAAATGTACAGAAATGAATGCTGTTTTGGGGCTTCTGGCAATGAGGATACAGGAAGGTGGAGCTCTAGGCTTGGGGGCAGTTCGAAAGGCAAATCCAGGGTGCCAGACGTTAGAACTGGAATGGGAGGAATACAAAGCAACAGCGGATGAGAAGGCAGTTTGGAGGCTCGAACCTGCGTGAAGAATTGTTGTCTCCTAGAAGTAGAAGACGGGAGAAGAGACGAAGAGACGAAGTGGCAACGCGGGACGAGCTGGCAACACGGGACAAGTTGGCAACGTGGGACGAGTAGCAGCCGAGGAGAAGCGACTGCAACTTGAATGCGGTGCCGAGGAGGAGCGACTGGATAAAATACTGGAAATGGCAGCGGGCCGGAATAAGTACTGAACTGGCAGCGCGGTGCTGAGGAGAAAAGAGTGGGACTGGAAGCCCAGGGGAAAAGATCTAGAAACTGGTTATCGAGGAGAGGAGAGAAAGGAGTGAGAGGGGAGGAGAGAAAGGAGGGAGTGGGACAGGGGGGCAACTTGATGCCGAGGTGAAACATCTAGCAACTGGTGGGAGGGGAAGGGACAGAAAGGAGAAGAGGGGGTAGGAGGAAAGAGGGGAGGGTAAAGCGTTTTTTAAAATGTATGTATTTTGACATTTCCTTCGAGAGATGCCAGCTTCTACTGTTAGGACAAAATTTGGAAGCCAGAAGGGCTAGCAAATAAATGAATGAATTACAAGTCTGGAGTGATCACAAGGAGTGATCAAGTCTGGTAACAACACCTGGTGGTCCGGAGACTTTGGGGGATAAGTGATGGGCTACGGTCAACGGTGAAAGAAAACTCGCTCTTCTGGAGGAGCCGCTGCAGCCCGTCGGAGTGGGTGAGGTGGAGAGCGCTCCGCTTCCTGGGGGCGAAGGAAGGCGGCAGGAACTAGAGTGAGCAGGTGAAACTTTCTATCAAAGAGAAGTTTGAACAACATGATTTTGTAGACGGTGCGATGGAAACTGATGCCTTTCTTCTTAAGCGCTTAATAAGCGAGGCAGCGGGGAAGACCCGGGAGCAGGAGGATCTGAATCCAGAACTAGCAGAGGGTGATCCGTGGCGAGACGCCGGTCTGCAGACTGGAGCCTGGCTTTGGAGCGTGGAGAGTGAGCTACCGAACTACGAAGCCTGAAGGCAAAAAAGGAAAGGAGATAACCGACCATTAGCAAGAGCTGCGCCTGGGAGAACAGCTGAAATTATGGGACCGGGACGGCGGGATTCCGGTGGAGGATGGCCCAGTATGGCTCTCCAGTGCTGGGCGAGGTGAGGCCTGGGTCGGGCCGATACATCAGAAGGAACAAGGTTGAGCTGATCCATTGAAAGGTAAGGAACAAGTGTGTATTCGAGCGTGGGCTTTCGCCCCACGGAGTGTGTGCACGAAGTCACGAACGCTGATGTTGCTGTTGTTGTTGTGTTGCTTTTAATGGCAGTTGGCAGCCAACTGAAAAGGTGCATTTACCGCCACCTACTGTAGTTGTACATCTTCAAAGTATGTTTTACGCTATACTCATATCCTAAAAGGATAGAAAGAGAGAGAGAAATACAGAGGAGGAGAGAGAAGGTGTGTGTGACCAAGGTGCTTAAATATTGTAGCTGCAGGAAGTGGTGTGAAAGGGGTGTGGTCCTGCTCCTGAACTTAAGATAACAAACTTATTTTCATTTTGAAGTAAAGCTGAGTAAAGCTGGTTTCTGGAGGGATTGGCTGATTGACACTAGTTTGTGCTTTTATTGGTTTTTGACATTAAAAAAAAAGGATGACGGTAAATTCACTAAAAATGAGTTTTAGGGACTTGTAATAAGCAAAAATGTCCAGGCAGAATCCATATAAAAGTCCTATTCATTTTTTATTTTATTTTAGGGTATTTATTAATTTGTAGGTTTGGAGTACAAACTGACCCTGATTCTTCCCAGAATGACTGATTTGACTGGAAATAAGTGGGTTACAGCTCCATTATTAAGTACCTCATATCAAGCAGCTTGAGAGTTCCCTTTTATCAAGTCCGCGTGGAACTTTTTCTGAAAATTCCTTATACCGTCAAAACCCAACAGTGGTCTCATCATTGCAGCTTGGATAACTAACCTGGTATCTCTGGTTAGTTTATCATCAGACCAGGGCCCAGCGCAGAGTGGTAGCAGTTGTTTCAGTTCCAGCTTTCCAGCAGGTCTAAGGTGCAGAACCGCAGAATGTCCAGGTTAAAGGGGCCAGCGAGGGGGTCCTCCTTCCTCTAAAAAGGTAAAAGATGGTACTGTTGATAATTTTTATTGTTACTATTTTAAATGTTTTGATGAACTGAAGTGGTGGGTAATTCTATGTAGGGCAGGTAAAGATTGAAAATATACAGTATCTTCTACAGTCGTTATACACTGCCTTTACCATATTTTCTAATGTAATCCATCCAGGAGTGGTCCATGGTATCAAAGGTTTCAAAAGTAGTCATCTGAAACAGTCTCTCTTGAAACCTTTGATACCATTATCTATAAATATTTAACAACAATCCTTCTTTATAGTAACCTCAAAATCCATTATCCGGCTATAAATCATCAAACAAAACCAAGAATATTTTTAGATTTTGTCTTTAGGCTTAATGTAGATTTCAATAGCTTGGCTTGTCTCATCCTTTTCCATCTCTCCCAGGTAAACGTCTATGTAGTCCGAGGGTCGTCCGGGTTTACTTCCTCCTCTTGGTGCTTCTTTATTTCTTGCATCAGGAAGTCCAGGATCTGATTGTAGTTTCTTATGGACTGTGTGATGTGGCCCAGGTAAATGCTTCATCAGACCAGGGAACACATCATATAACTGAGGAAATATACCGTGGTGGGTGTTCAAAGATTATTATCAGAATATTTATTATCAAGGCTAGGTTTTTAAATCTATCAAAGTTCCAAGCTTTTTCAACTCTTTTGCAACAAATGATTACTATTCGCATGCATATCAAATTTAAGTAAAGGTGAAACTTGTGGTGGACCACGCAAGTTCAAAGCCAATTCAGAAAAAGCTGTTTTCGGCTCCTAGTAGGCGTTGGTTTGACGAAAGTGTGTTTTTATAACAATGCCACTTGGGGTTGGGTGGAAAACTACAAAATTCATGCCCCATCCACTAGATATACATTTAGGCTTGATTCAAACATTCCTTAACATTTTTCACCCCGATTTAAAAACTAAGCTGTTAATAGATGTGTTTTTTGCTTAAGACTTACTTGTGCAATAGGAAGAGCCAGCCAAAAGAACAGCATCGGCGTCCAGCAGCTGGAGAATCCTACGAAAGCGGTCGTCTGTGGTACTCGAAGCGGTGTCCAACACCCTCACGGAACTAATGATGTGTGCTAACACCATTAGCTATGGTGGCTTGGGGGTTGAACGGTCTCCCTGGAAAGACATTAAAAATATGTCTTTCAGATAGTTTAAGTAGAAATGCACAAACAATTACAATATTTCTGTGAGAATACGGATGAAATACATCCAGATCTGCTGAAGTGTAAAGTGGAAACAATAGATGGAATGGATTAAAAGGCTATAACACAGAAATGGATGATACAGAATGAACCAACTGTCATGTACACATTGTAATCTAACATACTGCCTATTCTTGACATCCAATTACCTTGCTTCCTCTTTGAAGCTCTCACAAAAGAAAAGGACATTCTTGCTCAATGTACATCTGGGCAAGGGTTTTTTTTGTCCCCTTTGTTTTTTTTTTTTTTTTTTTTTTTTTTTTTTTTTTTTTTTTTTTTTTTTTTCTTTGTCCTTCTCCAAAATAACGTAAATGGGTGTTGGCAAACTTCCTCTGGTTTCTTCCAACAGGTAACCATTACTCATAGTTATGCCTGTGTTAAAAGTTGGTTTATAATCAAACATACATAGACCTACCACTATCATAATTAATATCTGGAAATCATTGTAGCTGTTTAGTTACCACGGCCTTCGTAAATTACATGAAACAGAGGAACTTCTGGTCGCTCAGTGATAGCTGTCCAGCTGGCTGACGAAGAGCCTCTCTGACCAAGCATCTGTATCCAGATACAAACACCAATTTTATCACTACCCTCTCCGCAAGCTGAAGATTGGGCCATAGGTCTTTTCAGCGAGCTGTTGAGGAACCAGAAAGGAATGTAATCCGTTCCAGTATTACATTAATAACCTTTACTACACTAGCAAATCATCACATCATCTTTCACTATTCTGAAGCCTTTGGTTGTTAATAACTTATTGGTTTCTACTGCTGTTCAAGAAACAATTTTGGTGAAACAAATAAAATCCACAATCTTCATCTGTTTATTGATTTGAAGTCTTAATCTAGTGAAGATTGTTTCCCCAAGAAAAGGCACCCTCGCGTGGTCCTGGTGGAAAGGTTCTGTGGTCCCTTCCCTTTTTAAGCGCACATCAACCAAAATTAAAACAGCAAAACACAAACAGCGCACCAACCCAAGAAAATACCCAGACACTCAAAAATCAGTTTTGCGCGGAAAATCATGTCGTCTCTTCTCCTCTTGGTTTCATCGCAAAACCAAATGAGCGACGGCGCTCGCGGCTACCTGAGCAGGCGATAGCTTATGTAATACTGTTAGTCTGTTAGAGAAAACACGAGGAGAGTGGGGTTGGTTTGCCTGACTCCTCCGCCAGCGCTGGGCAGGGGTTTGGATAAGGATACAACCAGAATGATTTCAGTTTTCTCTATCAAGAGGGTGGAATAAAATCCGAATAGAAGACTTTGCTATAACTCCAGCTCCTTGTTTGAGTGCAACTGCTATAAATCACCAACTATTAGTAAGGGCATAGGGCAATAGTGATACTCCTGCCAACCTGCAAGTTGCTCCTAACGCCATAAACTTAAAAGGTTTTATAATGTACAGTGCGTCTGGGAAATTATTCACTTTTGTCCACATTTAGTTCATTACAGCCTTATTCCAAAATTGATAAAATGCATTTTCCATTCCAAAATTCTACAAGCAATACCACCATAATAACATGAAATAAGGTTATTTGAATTATTTGCACACATACACAAATAAATATATACTTGTGTGTATGTATGTATGTATGTTATGTATGTATGTATGTAATGTATATATATATATATATATATATTATATATATTATATATATATATATATATATATATATATATATATATATATATATATATATATACTATATATATATATAATATATATATATATATATAAAATCCTTTCAACATCATCAAACTTTCCAAGATGCACTGTAATAATGTATTCTACAATACACAAATACCATAGACCCACAATATGCTGGACAACAATGTTAATACAGCTCAGACTCTATATCAATGTGTATCTGGAACGGGCATGCATTCAGTATATTTGGGTCCATAGGTTCAATATGTTCAGTATGTCAAGGCTATAAGTGCCTTTTTTGTTGTTGTTTTTTTACATAAAGAAATAACATTTCAAATAGAAAAAAACCACATCAACAGAAAGGATTAATTTACATAATAAATGTAATTATTATTTACATTTGTAATCCTTTTATTTTAGTCGTGTGTTGGCGCTATACTCCTCCAATGTATTCCAGGATAGGGTCCTAGCCTTTAAAGAATCCCCTTTTATCTCCTTGCATGTAAGTGAGTCCCAGCAGGAAAAGCTGGTGTAACTTTGTCAGCTTAGTCAGTTAATGATTGACATTGTTCTAAAAATTGTTAAACGGGCACATTACCACATAAGATAGTGTAATGTTGTTTTTTAGATTTAATGAGACATCCACTTTGTCCTTTAATGGAGAGGATTAAAGGACCATTTCACAATAATTGAAACTGCATCATTAATATTTCCAATGAAAAAATAAATATATTTCAGGGCATAAACCACATCAGGTGTATGGTGCCACTTCTTTCTTACATTTGGTGCATGTGGTTAAATCAGCTCCTAGTAAATTTTACCCAGCTGCTATCAAAATAATTTTTGACATTTATTAGCCTACGCACTCAGAAGCATATCAAGACGCTCTATTTTAAAATTTAGTAGCTATCCTGCTTTAATTTGCCGCACTTAAACCTTCATCTGAACTCAAATAACAAACTATAAAACTATCAGGCCACAGATATGCAATCAAAGGTTATCGGTGGGCTTATGATGATTGAGTTTGTTTCAGGTTGAAGAAAATCCGCACCTTAAACCTACATCTGAACTCAAAAACAACTATCCAAAAATCCAAACTATCCTTAAAATCCAGAAATTGATTAGGCTATTGAAAGTTGACAATTTATTATTATTATTAATAATAATAATAATAATAATAATGATAAATAATAATAATAATAATATAATCAATAATAACCTAGCTAATTTGTATAGCCAGGCCTGGTGCAATAATGTGCTGAGTCAGCTCCGTCTGATGTTAAGGCCCGCCTTTCAGGTTCTGCTCACTACAGTCTCGGCTAAACGCATTTGCCTAACATCTGCAGAGACGATACAAACGGCTCAAGATATGGAAAGGCTTTGTTTCAGGTGCTTGGGCTGGAATGGCTAGATTATAAAAGCATTTTGGTATTTGTATTCCATTTTTGCCCTTTTTGCCGATATTGTTAAATACTCGGCGGCCTGAAGGACTATCCTCCTGGACCGGGTGGCCGATTTCCATTTGTTTGTGACATAACTTCGGCATTAAACCTTCGACAATTCACCTGGAATTTTTGCTGAGGTAAGCTGCAGGACGTCAGAGAGGCAAAGTTCAACATTGTTTCTACTTTTCACTATAGGCAAAGGTTGATAGTATATCGCATAGTAGTTACTCATTTACTGAAGTACAAGTTTTGAATCAAATTTAATACTTTCACCGCTCGTTGGTGGAGTTATTCCCTCAGTGGTCATTCCCATCCCATTTACACAGCACTGTTCCTGTTGAATAAAGCCTGAGCAAAAAAAAAAGATAAAAGAAAAGAAGCAATTCTCTGAGTAGTTTTCTAACACCGTACCGTAACTTGAGTAAGTATATTTTGACAATATAACCACCACAAAGCTTGTGCTGTTATTTAAATTACTTGCTCTTTTCCCCCCTCATTTTAGTGATCGGTCAATTGAAACGCATGAAAGAGCATTGCACCCGCACGCCATTATAGCCATAGCCTCCGAAAAAATGAAACAAAGGGAGAAAAATCTAATGATTCCAAGAAAAAAAATAATTGTTGGAGGAAAACTATGCCAAAAAAGGGGTGTCCTTAAAATGCTACGAGAAAATTAAAAAGATAAGACGGAGAAATTGAAAACAATGCTCTCAAATGTTCTATATTATTATCTTCGAAACTTGAAAAACAACAAGCTGGAAGGACAATTTTAAAAACACGAGACAGGCCAAGTGAATTTTTAACCCAACAAGACCAAAATTCAATCAGCATTTGAATCCTTTTATAAAAACACTTTTTTCAAAAATTCCAGATGACAAAGATTCATGATATAAATTCCTCTTCTGGACAACCCGTCAATTTTGCCTGTTATGGTCAAGAAGAACATAATAAAAAATTAGCAGCTGAAATAACAGTTTGGGAAAATACAAGGCGCAATCAAAAGATTAAAGAAATATCACATCTCTGGGGGAGTGGATGGGTTCACCTCAGAGTGGTATAAAGCTTTAAACAGACACACTTACTTTCCTTTCCTTTTGGTAACTTTGAACCTGGGCACTTGAAAAAACTCGGACCCCTCAGAGTTGGAAAGAGGCCATCATATCCTTAATACCTTAAAGAGGGTAAGGAGACCGACTGGGAGTGGTGCCTCATCACAAGACCCATTTCCATTCTGAATGTGGGTGACTATCGTAAATCTACACCCCTCCTAATGTATGTCCAAAGAATGGAACAAATACTGCCCGAAATCTTACTTAATCCACAATAATCAGACAGGATTTATTACCAAACGAACAAACACACAGACAACATTAGACCGATCCTTAATACATAATGAGCCAGATCGCAAAAATTTGCCAAACTTGAAACTATTTAAAAATAAGATAAGATCGCCTTTATTTGCTCCACAATGGGGAAATTCCAGTATTGCAACAAAGAGGGTACATAAACAGATTATGCCACAGTATATAATAATAAAAACAGATAACTTAGAAAAAGAAACATCTTAATAAAAACAGATAACTTAGATAAAAAATAAATCTTAATGATAAAAAACACTCTTATTTAGCAGCTGTCATATGGACAGAAAAATATTTGGCATCAGGGATGTTGATTTGACCATTATGTTCACAGTAGTTGCACAGGATTATAAACAGTATTGCACAGGATTATGAAAGCTGAATGACACGTTCAGGACTAACAGTGTTTGTTGTAAAGTCTGACAGCAGCAGGAAGGAAAGACCTGCGAAACCTCTCCTTCACACAGCGAGGGTGGATCAGTCACTGAAGCTGCTCTCCAGAGCGGACAGAGTGTCCTGCAGGGGGTGAGACTCATGGTCGACATAGACGTGAGTTTAGCCAGGGCCCTTCTGTCCCCCCCCTCCACCAGAGCACAGCCCAGGACTGAGCTGGACTTCTTGATGACTTTGTCCAGCTTCTTCCTCTCCCTCTCTGTGATGCGGCTGCTCCAGCAGACCACACCGTACAGGAGGGCTGATGCCACCACCGAGTTGTAGAAGGTCCTCAGGAGTGGCCCTGTCACTCCAAAGGACCGAAGTCTTCTCAGGAGGTAGAGTCGACTCTGGCTCTTCCTGTACAGTTCGTCTTCGTGGTGAGTCCAGTCCAGTTTCAGTTTCCAGGTTCAGATGAACACCAAGGTACTTGTTTGAGTCCACTCTCTCAATGTAACTTCCCTGGATGTTCACTGATGAGGGGGCAGCAGAGTGGCGTCTGCGGAAGTCCACCACCATCTCCTTGGTCTTCCCTGCATTGATGAGGAGGTGGTTCTGCTGACACCAGACCACAAAGTCCTGTGCGAGTCCTTTGTACTCTGCATTGTCGTTGTCCGTGATGAGTCCGATGATGGCAGAGTCATCTGAGAACTTCTGCAGGACACAGCTGTCCGTGTCGTGTCTGAGGTCTGCAGTGTAGAGGGTGAAGAGAAAGGGCACGAGGACGGTGCCCTGGGGCACCCCCACACTGCAGGTCAGACACAGTTCTGGGCTCTCACAAACTATGGTCGGTTTGTGAGGTAGTCAAGGATCCACTCCGCCAGGTCGTAGTCCACTCCAGCTGTCTCCAGCTTGTCCCTCAGGAGCAGCGGCTGGATGGTGTTGAAGGCGCTGGAGAGATTAAAAAAAATAGGATCCTCACAGCGCTGCCAGGCTTCTGCAGGTGAGAGAGAGAGAGCGGTGCAGCAGGGAGATGACGCCGTCCTCTCTGATGCCAGGCTGGTATGCAAACTGCAGCGGATCATGGCTGAGCTCATGGTGGAGCTGAGGTGGTCCAGGACCAGCCTCTCCATGAATGTTTTACCCAGGTTTCTCCTTCTGTTGCAGACTACAGTTTCCATCCCCAACCAGCTGTTTGATGAGTGGAATAAAGCAATCTCAAGATTCAAATGGCATGGAAAAAATCCCTGTATCGGATTCAAAACCTTAAAATTCTTAAAAGAAAATGGACGCTGGAATTTCCCTTATTTGATATAACTTTATTTATGACTTTATTTCAGCTCAGATCAGAATGTTGCTGTACTGGTGCGACGCAGAATATGAAGCTCAACGGAAGAATATTGAGATTGCTGTTGTGCTGTACAGGCCTTACTGGCAGATGACAGATGGTAGACTCATTTGGGGGGGGGTCGAGAACCCCTGGGTGAAATCTGTTCTTACAACATGGAGTGAGCTGATCAAAACATACAAATTAAACAAAGATGTTCAAATCTCAAATTGGTTGGCTTATGATAACAATTTCACACCTAACAGCACAGACTCAAGATTGAAAGTCTGGGCAACAAAAGGTATAACGGTCTTTTACCAGATTGTAAAGGAGAATCATCTGAAGAGCTTTTATGTTTTAAACTGAAACATGGCTTGACAAAAACACAGGAAATTTAGTTCTAATAGAATCTGCTCCACCCAACTTTATGTTTGAATCTGAAACACGAGAAAACGAAAAGGAAGGAGGTATGTGTGCTTTTGTTAGAGATGAAATAGTTACCCACAGGTTGTCCTTTGGGGTGTTTTCAACATTTGAGTACGTAGCCTTTAAAATTGAAACTAAAACAGTCTCCATCCATTCTCTTCATTGTTTTATACAAGCCTCCTCAGCACTGCAAAAGTTTTATTGATGATTTTTACTGAGATGCTTTCAGTCGTATGCACAGACTTTGATGGTTTGGTCATAACAGGTGATTTCAATATTCATGTTGATAATATCTGTGACAGAAACGCTAAAGAGCTTCATGCTGTCCTTGAAACTTTCGGTCTTACTCAGCGCGTGAGTGTCCCAACCCACAGCAGAGGGCACACTCTAGATCTTCTAATTACAAAAGGGGTTAATATTTCAAACGTCAATGTGGTCGATGTTGCTCTGTCTGATCATTTCTGTGTCTTCTTTGACCTGTCTGTTTTTCCCAAACCACCAGCTGGTCCTGCAGTTGTCCGGAGGAGACACATAAATGGCAGCACGAGAAAACTGTTTATGGAAATGATTAACTTTGAAAATGTCTCATGTTCTAATGTAAATGATTTGTTGAACTCTGTTACATCTAGTTTTTGAATGTTCTCGACACCATTGTCCCTATGAAGGCTAAAATTGTTAAAAATAAGGTAGAAGGCAGAAGGCGCCATGGAGAAATGATGATTCGGTCAGGGCACAGAAAAGGGAGTGCCGCCGGGCCGAACGAAAATGGCGCAAGTCAAAGCTCCAAGTTCAGAAAGAGATTTACAGAGAGAAATTGTACATGTACAACCTCATTTTATGTAGAACTAGGGAAGGATATTTTTCTGAAATAATTGGAAGCTGCAAGTAACAACTCGCGTGTCCTGTTTGCCACAGTAAACAGATTAACAAACCCTCCAGCTCAGCTGCCGTTAGAACTCATTTCCACATCAAGTGTAATGAGTTTGCATTATTCTTTAATGACAAAGTTCAGGGCATAAAAATGCTATAAATTCTACAATGCAAAAAAATAACCCTCAAACCACCTACACACTTAGAGCTGACTCCACTTTGCACCTGTAACTGACAAAAACTGTCCAGGAGATCATCACCAGTCTGAGTTCATCTACATGCTGCCTCGATGTGTTACCCACCAGATTTCTAAAGTCTGGTGCTGAACAGTTTGTTAGCACCACTCACTCAAATAGTTAACATGTCGCTTCAATCTGGAACATTCCCAATTTCTTTGAAAACTGCGGTCATAAAGCCTCTCCTAAAGAAGAGCAGTCTTGATGCCGCAGTACTGAGTAATTACCGGCCCATCTCTAATCTGCCATTTTGGGGCAAAGTCCTTGAAAAAGGTTGTTTACCAACAGCTCACTGATTCCCTCTTAATAAACAACTCATTTGATGTTTTCCAGTCAGTTTTAGACCTCATCACAGCACTGAGACTGCTCTTGTCAAGGTGACAAATGACATCTACCTGAACACTGACGCGGGCAAAGCCTCAGTCTTAATTCTGTTAGATCTGAAGTGCTGCTTTTGACACTGTCGATCATGGGATACTTTTTACAGAGACTAGAGGACTGGGTGGGCATCACTGGCACTGCGCTAAACTGGTTAAAGTCCTATCTGGAAGACAGGAAGTTCTTTGTCGAAATTGGTAACTGTGTCTCAGACCAGATGCCCCTGACCTGTGGGGTGCCCCAAGGGTCAATCTTGGGACCCCTTTTGTTCAACCTCTACATGCTGCCCTTAGGTCAGTTGATACGCAACGAGAATGTGTCCTATCACAATTATGCAGACGACACTCAAATCTATGCTAGCTATGTTTCATTGACGGCAGGTGAATATGGACCAGTGGATTCACTCTGTCACTGCATCCAACAGATCAGTGTGTAGATGCAAAACAATTTTCTCCAGCTGAACTCAGACAAGACTGAAATAATCGTCTTTGGCCCACAGAAACAAAGAGAAAGTGTTAACGGTCACCTCCAGAGTCTCGCTCTAAAACCTACAAATCAAGTTAGAAATAATGGACTCAGATTTGAATTTTAACAGCCACGTCAGATCAATAACATCAGCAGCTTTTTACCATCTAAAAAACATTGCCAAAATCAAAAGTATAGTGTCTAAACCAGACCTGGAGAGACTTATCTAGTCTCTCCAGTAGATTAGACTACTGTAACGGCCTGCTCACTGGCCTCTCCAAACGAGCTGTAAAACAGCTGCAGTACATCCAGAACGCTGCTCTCGGGTCCTGACTAGAACCAGGAAGTATGATCACATTAGTCCTGTGCTCAGGTCTCTGCACTGGCTCCCTGTGGCTCAGAGAATAGACTTCAAAGCAGCTCTGCTTGTATACAACGTCTCTCCATGGCCTAGCACCAAAGTACATCTCGGACATGTTAGTGCCATATGAACCATCTCGGACTCTGAGGACCTCAGGGACCGGCCTCCTGCTGGTGCCCAGAGTCAGGACTAAACATGGGGAATCTGCGTTTCAGTTTTATGCAGCTAAAATCTGGAACAGTCTTCCTTAGGATGTGAGACAGGCCGCGCAACTCTGGCAATGTTCAAATCTAAACTAAAAAACTGTGCATATGACTGAAATGATTTTCTTTGCACTCTTCTCTTGTATGTCTTGAACTATTATTTTGTGATTTCTGCCATGTTCTTGTGATTTTAATGCATTTTTTCCTGTTGTGTGAAGCACTTTGAATTGCCTTGTGTATGAATTGTGCTCTACAAATAAACTTGCCTTGCCTTGCCTTGATGAGTTGAAAGAATCCTTTGACTTAGAGAAACAGGACTTTTATAGGTATTAACAAATAAGGAGTTATTGTAACCAAGAAAGAGAGGGTCACTTTGTTCTGGCTGATGAAGAATGGGAACGTGTGTGTTACATCTCAGTGGAAAAACACAAAGGCACATGTTTGGAGGGAATTCAGTTGGAAAAATGTGTCTTGCTTCTTTATAACACCATGTCAAAGTGGACATTACTCACAGGGAAATGCAGACTGTTGGAGAGGATGTGGCAGCCAGGAGGCAAATCACTATCACGTGTTTTCGGATTGTCCTGTTGTTCACAATATTGGACTGAGATCCACTGAGATCAACTGAGACGAGTATTTGGGCTGAGTACTTTTGTATTTGGGCCTCAGGACTCCTGCCATGGACACAACCAGCGGTTATCTCTGGAGCATCCTCCTGGCTGTGGCAAAAAAGGCCCTCTCAAAAAATGAATGTCACAAAATGCACCGATGATCAAGGACTGGACTGACATTATATTGGACATTCATAAAATGGAAAAGATTACATTTAGACTTAATTTGAAAATGGACAAATTTGACAGGCTGTGGACTAAATGGGACATTTGCTTTGGGTTTTGTGTGCCATGTCTGCTTATTTTGGTTTATGTCTATTCTCTCTGGTCTTGTATTTGTTTTGCTGTTTTTTCTTTTGCTATGAATTTCAAAAATTAATAAAAAACTAAAAACAATAATATTGTTTTATGTTTTCCCTTCCAATACCATTAACTTCTGGTAAAAAATTTATGTTTGGTAAAAGTTAGACAGAATTCCAAACAACTCATCTAATTACGGTACTTATAGTTTCCTCAAATATTTCTTTTAAACTTTTACTTCAGTAATTTCCCAACTACTACTTTGTACTTCTTCTCAAGTGATACTATTTAGAAGTAAGAGTAGTATTCTTACTTCAGAATACTGATCATCAGCTCAGATTGAGCCATACAAAATGTTTGAAATAAGCTAAAAATAAAATAAATAATAAGCCTGTCATAAAATTGAGAGGTTCTGCAGTGAAGACAATAAGCACAATTTATTGTTAATTATAGTTTTGTCTTGGATCAGTCCTAGTACTTGGAATCAATCCTATTCCACTTTGCCTCCCCAGTTTGCAAAGAAGTATGGGAACATCTTCAGCGTTCGTTTGTTGGGGACAAATGGTTGTTATAAACGGATACAAACTTGTGAGAGAGGCCCTGGCGGTCAGAGGAGATGACTATGTCGACCGACCCACCTTACCTATTTTTGAAGATCTGATTGGGAATGCAGGTGTGTTTGAAACCTGGAAAAAAAACAAATACTTTTACCATTTATTTATTTTTTATTCTACATTCATTCATTCAGGTCTTGTGGCATCCAATGGCTACTTATGGAAGCAGCAACGGCGGTTTGCTCTTACACTCTCAGAAACTTTGTCTAGGCAAGAAGTCACTGGAACCGGCCATTCAACAGGAGTGCCAGTATCTCTTCGAGGTTTTAGCTCAACAGAAAGGTACAACAAAGATCACAGACGTACATTTTCTTTTCATTATTTTTATTAATCTACAATTGATTGTTTTTTGTTTAGCTTACACTTAATTTGCCTCTGTGATATTCTTCTTTATTTTTATTATAATTTAATTTCCTATGGAGCCTCTAAAGTCCCCTAAATCTAATGTTTATCATTTTTCACACAAAGGGCACCCCAGGGACACTTCTGTCAATTCTTCCACACAAAAAATATTGGTATAGCAGGTTTGGGCAATATACATGGAATTAAAGTAATGAACAATACATTTTTACTGCCTGTTACAACACAAGTTACTTTTACGGCTTCAGGGATCCTCTCCCTGCAGCTATAGGCCTTAGGCGGGGGAGTGATAAGTCTGAAGGAATGCTGCATCCATCTATTCTGACCATTATTTACGAAGTTCAATTTGAAGTCACCAAGACTCTCAGTTTAATCAAATATCAACATAAAGATGGTATTGGTTTGTTTAATGTTCTTTGTTGTTGCTTGTTACAGGTGAAGTCATAAAACCCTCACATATTTTGAACAAGCTGTGTCAAACATCATCTGTTGTCTGGTGTTGGTGACCGCCTGGAGTACAAACAACAAGCAACATCAGAAGATTCTACTCGACTTTAAGGAGCTATTGCAAGCAGAGGGCAGCGTTTGGTTCCAGGTCAGTCCCAATGAGTGTCCATGGGAATCTTCAGTCTAACCAAAAATAAGGGACATTTTGTTTGATGTTTTAATGTTTTATTAAATGTTCAAAGATTTACCAGACATTACAATACAATTAGTACAGAATGTGAGCACCTGTTGTTATAGATTTACAATGTTGCCCGTGGCTGATGAAGAGCTCCCTGGACCTCATCAAAGAATTTTCATTATGACTCAAAAACATAATCAACTATGTTCAAGCCAAGATTGATGAACACAAAGAATCCCACGACCCATCCAATCCACGAGACTACATCGACTGTTCCTCTCAGAAATATCAGAGGTAGTGATGCCAAAGGCTCAGCACCAGCCGCACATTATGTGGGGAAGTTTTAATTAGTCCAGGTGTTGGCCTTTTTTCATTAAAAATGTACACACTTTTTATAATTATTAACAAAATTGTTGTTCATTCTTTACATTTTAATGCATGATTTTAACTACCGGTACATCAAAATAATTTAAACTTTAAATAGCTTTTGTCTACTAAATAAATTTCTCATAATACCTATAATGAACCAAATGATACATGTGTGTATCTCATCCATAGAGAGAAGACAAAGAGGCTGGATTTGATCTGAGGAATTTATGTCTTCTGGCATGGATTTTGTTATTTGCTGGCACAGAGACCACCACACAACACTGAACTGGGCATTACTGTTCATGATTTACTTCCCGCGACATCCAAGGTGGGTTTGATGTCTGAAGCATTTTTGTCCAGGGCTGAATATTATTAGACAACACAAAGTCACAATTGTGTTTGGTTCACTTTTATTACTTTTAGTAAACCTGTATTCTCTGGAACTACCTTCCTGTTAACTCCATCTCATTTCTCCTACTATGAAAAATGCCACAAAAAAGTATTTACATTCTTTCTGTTTTAGAGAAGGTCCAGCTGAGATTGATGCTGTGTGGGTGTCTCGGCTTACCCTCAATGCAGGACAGAGGACCATCTGCACTACACAAACGCAGTGATCCACGAGGTTCAGAGAATGGGAAACATCATTCCCCTCAATTGTGGTGCACATGACCACCAAAGAGACCACTCTGGAGAATTATACCATACCCAAGGTATGCAATACTTTACAGCCTAAATTAAGATGTCCCCATCTTTATTCTTCCTTAATTTCTTAACAATTTTACCTACATTTTTAAAAGGCTGCTGGTCTGGTTTACTGCATCTTGGTTATTTTTGAATTTTTTGTTTTTAGTGATTAATATTAATTCTCTACCCTTTTTGTTTTACTTTCATGTAAATAATGTAGTTACTTATATTTTTCCACAATAATCATTCATCATATTGTGTCTAAATCTTACTCTTATCCTTTCTTTTCAGGGTGTCATGGTTATTGGTAACTTAGACTCAGTGCTTCATGACACGTCGATGTGGGAATCACCACACACCTTCAACCTGGGCACTTTCTGGATGAAAATGGGAAATTCAGGAAGAGAGACGGCTTCCTGCCCTTTTCTATCGGTTAGTTTTAGATTCAGTAAATATTTTAAAGTTGTTGGCTCTTTACTAAAGCACGATTTATCACGCCAGGTGCTAAAATAAAGGAGTGTAAAATGGAGAAATTGCATGTGCAGTTTTTGGGCATGTTTAACATTATTTACTATTAGAAATGGTGTCACATTTCTGCTAAAAATATAATATAATCATAATAAGAGTTTATTTTCTTACTGCTCCTCATGCAATTCTATGCAGGTGCGTGCAGAATGGGGTTAATAGAGTATGTATATTTGTGTCAGTTACCTAATCTTCAAACAGATAAAACGGCTCAATATTATTTGTGAATGAGATACTTTAAAGCATTTATAAAATTTATAAAGTCCAATTGAATGTCTTATTTGTATATATAATTCAGTCATGTGTTTTAACTAGACACCTTTTAGTAACAATTTTGGTAGTTGCTGTAAACACATCAATTTAAGAATGGGTTAAAACGTATGGAATGTGTGTTTGTGGATAGGACCTTTACTCTTAACACTGTCTGTTGTCAGGTAAGCGGGTGTGTCTGGGTGAACAGTTGGCTCGAATGGAGTTGTTCCTGTTTTTCTCTGGGCTCCTGCAGCGGTTCACCTTCTCTGCACCCAAGGAGAGGCAGCCCACTCTGGATGCTGACATGAACGCTGGTGCGCGCTCCAAAGCCCTACCGCCTTTGTGTCAACCTTAGATAATCTCCCATTCCATGATAAGGCATTTTACCAAACTAGTGTGTTTGAACTTAAATCAAATATAAAATGAGAACCTCTGACATGCTTTGGGATGTGAGCTTATTTTCTGACATTGTAAACATTAAAATAAACATAATAAAACTTTTCATCAACAACTTTGTTTCAACCATTACTGACGTCACTAGTCAAGTGTTGCTATGACAGCCTCATGCGACATTTGTAAAAAATGACTAAACCCTGAAGAACTTTATTAATCATGAACTGGGATTCTCACAGGGCATGCTTTCTGGTTGATTGACTTAAACTAAGGTGAGCATATTTATGATTTAGATAAGATTAGTTTGTTGTAATTGTCATAGACGAGAGAGACAAATATTCTCTTTCAATAATGAAGTCACGTTTTAGCAAAGAAACAGAAATGCCTTTATCTGCCGCAGCACAAGAGGAAGATTCAAACTCTAAATGTCATGCAAGAATACATGGCTGAGGTAGGAACTTCTCCGTTTAAAATAGTTGTAAACTTGATTTTAAATTAAGAAAGTCCTTGTTTTGTAGGTACTTGGTCATGTTGAGTGTTGTTTGGACTTAAAGGATGATCTGAGATGCCTCCAGTCAGTTGGACATGTTGGGCCGGTCTGTGAGGGTGGGCTGTCGAGACTTTCCTATCACAGCATCTATTTCTGCCTGCACCTTTGCTGAGAGACAAAGACAAAGGTGAAATGTATATTAAGTTTCAGTTTCCATTGTCTGACCATCTAAAATCATGAATTAATCAAACTTCACTTGTCTGTTGAAGTCAATGCATAAAAGTGATTGTTATTGGTAAAATTTGCCAGTTTTCTAGTAACAGTGCAAAAGGTTCATAGAGATGCAGTAGCCAAAACATTGTTAAAAAAAAGTAAACAAAAGAGCTTTGCAACAACCCCTAAACTGTTGTGTCACTCACTAATGGTAAATATATTTAGGCCTATCAGTCTACAGACCGCTAACTTCTGAATGAACGCCTTGTTAAAATGTTTATTTTAATCTATTTTTCCTAAAAAAGATTATCCCCAATTAAAACTGAAGCTATTCCTGAATCCATTGGAGCACAAACAATTGGCAGGAGCCTTTGTGAAGCTGAGTAGTAGGTTTGGCCTCTGATGTCTGGTTTACTCTAATTGTAAGTAGAAACAAGCTCTGCACAGAGGAAATCAGATTTTAAAGTCCGCCTAGGTTTTCTTTGTTAAATATATGAATGAGTATAGCTGGTTTCTGGAGGGATCACCTAATTGACATTAGTTTGTAGTAAAAAAGCAGATAAATTCACAGGGACTTGCAACGAAGCAAAAAGGTCCAAGTAGAATCCATATAAAAGCCCTATTATTTTTTTTATTTTATTTTAGGGTATTTTTAAATTTGTGTCTTTGGAGTACAAACCCTTAGTTTGTACTCCAAAGACACAAATTTAAAACCCTCACAGACCGTGAGGGTTTGCCTTGGTAGGGCAAAGACCATAGAATGTCTTTGCCCTACCAAGACATTCTATGGTAGGGCAAAGTTTGAAAATATACTGTATCTTTTACGGTTGTTATACACTGCCTTTACCATATTTTCTAATGTAATCCATCCAGGAGTGGTCCATGGTATCAAAGGTTTCACGAGGCGAGGCAAGGCAAGTTTATTTGTAGAGCACAATTTGTACACAAGGCAATTCAAAGTGCTTCACACAACAGGAAATCACAAAACAGGTTAAGACATAAAAGAGAAGAGTGGAAAGAAAATAATTTTAGTCATATGCACAGCTAAACAAAACTTTTTTTTTTCTTAGATTTGAACAATGCCAGAGTAGAGGTCTGTCTCACCTCTTCAGCATAAAACTGAAACGCAGATTCCCCATGTTCTGACTCCTCCTCGTCCTGACTCTGAGCACCAGCAGGAGTCCCTGAGTCCTCAGAGTCCGAGATGGTTCATATGGCAGTAACATGTCCAAGATGTACTTTGGTGCTAGGCCATGGCGAGACTTGTATACAAGCAGAGCTGCTTTAAAGTATATTCTCTGAGCCACAGGGAGCCAGTGCAAGACCTGAGCACAGGACTAATGTGATCTACTTCCTGGTTCTAGTCAGGACCCGAGCAGCGGCGTTCTGGATGTACTGCAGCTGTTTACGCTCTTTGGAGAGGCCAGTGAGCAGGCCTTACAGTAGTCTAATCAAACTAGAGCAAACGCATGGATAAGTCTCTCCTAAGTCTGGTTTAGACATTATACTTTTGATATTGGCAATGTTTTTTAGATGGTAAAAAGCTGCTACGTTATTGATTTGACGTGGCTGTTAAAATTCAAGTCTGAGTCCATTATTACCCCAGATTTCTAACTTGATTTGTAGGTTTTAGAGCGAGACTCTGGAGGTGACTGTTAACACTTTCTCTTTGTTTCTGTGGGCCAAAGACGATATTTCGATCTTGTCAGAGTTCAGCTGGAGGAAGTTGTTTTGATCCACACACTGATCTGTGGATGCAGTTACAGAGTGAATCCACTGGTCCATATTCACCTGCCGTCAGTGAAACATAGATCTGAGTGTCGTCTGCATAATTGTGATAGGACACATTTTTGCTGCGTATCAACTCTACCTAACGCAGCATGTGGAAGTTGAACAGAAGGGTCCCAGGACAGCCACATTGAGACACAGTTATCAATGTCAACAAAGTATTTGCTATCTTCCAGCTAGGACCTTAACCAATTTAGGGCAGTGCCAGTGATGCCCACCCTGTCCTCTAGTCTCTGTAAGAGGATTCCATGAGCGACGGTGTCAAAAGCAGCACTCAGATCTAACAGGGGTGATGACAGGGATGCTGTCGGGTGGAGGTGAGTGTGGAGCAGCTGGAGCTGCTGGTGGTGGTGGTGCGGTTGCTGATGAATCCCTTGGTGGAGGCTGTAGTTTTTGTGCTTCTGGCGTTGAAACATTGGTCAGACTTTGGCTGATGAAGCAAGAATTCTCCTCTTATTCCTCTCTTCTCTATCTGCCCAGGACCCTGTTCAGGCCCAGTCCAATGCCTCAGTGCGTGGAGCAGGTTCTCTGTCTGCACCCTCACTCCACCTCTGCACAAATAAGATAAGATCACCGTTACTTGTCCCTCAATGGGGAAATTCAAGCGTTGCAACAAAGGGTACAGAAGCAGATTAGGTACAGTATAAAAATAAAAAGATAATTTACAAAAAAAAGAAAACTCTTATAAAAAACTCTTATAAAAACATTGTAGGAAAGATTCAGTGGAAGTCATCTGGACTCAAAAAACAAAACGTTTCGACTCTCATCCAAGAGTCAATCTGTGAAACAAGTCTGAGAACTCCGGTTTATATCCTACTTTGTGAAAGCCCTGCCCGCAGGGCGGGACCTCCTGATAATGGCCCATTGAAACTAGACTGAAAAGGGACAGCTAAATCCTATTGTGACCTGACTTTGGCTCCCTCCTCCTTGAGTACCTGATTAGCATCACAATCCCTCGGGCTGAAACCCTGGAGACGCCCGAGGCATTCTGAAACGTTTTGTTTTTTCTAAAACAGAGTCCAGATGACTACAACTGAATCTTTTTCTACAATGGAACACTACTGGACAAATGAGGGATTACACCGACATGCTCTTATAAAAACAGATAACTTAGTAAAAAAAAAACACCAAAAAAATCTTTTAATCTTAATAATAATAACACTTATTTACAGCTGTCATATGGACAGAACATATTGGCCAGGGATGATTGACATTATGTCACAGTATTGCAGGAGTATAACAGTATTGCACAGGATTATGAAAGCAGAATGACACAGTCAGGACTAACGGTGTTTGTTGTAAAGTCTGACAGCAGCAGGAAGGAAAGACCTGCGAAACATCTCCTTCCCACAGCAAGGGCGTGGGCCATTTCTCTTAAACAGGTCCTCTTGTTTCCAGAATAGATAGAAGTTCTCTATGTTGTGCAATCCTCTAGGTGCACACTCTCTTTGGACAGCCATGTGTTCAGCTGAACTAGCCGGCTAAACTTGTTTTTCTTCCTGTCGATATTTGGAAGAGGCCCACTTATGAATGCTTTGATTCCATTTCATCAAGCATGTCGACTTCAAGAAGTTTCTTTTAAAAACTTCAGTCTGTTCCTGTCATATGTCCACTGCACCCACATGCACAATCAGCCGTTTAACTCCTTGATGTTTGGCCCACACATTATGAATAACTGGGAAAAGAATGTGTTTAAATTTTTTTGTGCAGCACATTACTTATCGCGCCTTCTCCAATCAGGACAGATCTATCAGTGAACTTGACGTTTGACACAGATTCTCTCTCTGGTACCTTTTGGCCACGTCATGTATTACATTTCTTCTTTGTTCATTTACTTCAGTCGCTGAAAGTGGCAAAAATCTGTTTGTAAGCTGTATTTTAGTTGACGTTACATTATCTTTGTATTGTTTAGGCTTTCCACCGAGTTTGTTCCATGAAACAAGCTGATTAGACAATTTTGGGAACGACACAGAGTCACTCCGGTTTAGGTTGAAAGTGGCTGTTTTTCTTGTAAAAAATGTGGACTTCTTACCACTGGATAACACTGGAATAGTACTGTATCTTGGAGTCCTTTTTCAGATTCTAAAGCGAATATCCGTGCTTGTAGCTCATGAATTTCTTATTGATATTTCTGACAGCGTTCACAAGAGTTTGTTTCCCTTTTTCTCCTGGACATGTTACTTGTGTCAGATACGTTGTTAGAACTGTAAACATTTAGTTAAAATCCTTGGTTTACATTAACAAATCAGTACCAAAAATGTTTGGAAGACAAAAACTGATTAAAAAGCAAAATAGATAAGGAAAGCAGCAATAGCAAGCTGGAGCCAGCAGGAAAGCAGCTGCGCTCTTCGGATGCAGGAGTAGTCATCTGAACAAGTCTCTGGAAACCTTTGATACATTATTGATACATTATCAGAATCAGAATCCAGAATCAGAAAGAGTTTATTGCCATTGTCAATGAACAAAATTCAAAAACGTAGGAACTTGTCTCGGCCTTAAGGTGCAACATAAAACACTGAGTAATAATAAAACAACATATATTCAATCAAAAAAGGGCATGCATTAGGAAACAATTTAAAATTACTATACAATAAAAATAAAAATAGGCATTTCTATGTACACAAGTTTACAGTTATGTTTAAAGTTATAGTGCAGAAAGTGACAGTGCAGTGTAGTGATGAATATTGCAGTTAAAGTGACAGGTGTTTCAAAGTGTTCATGAAGTCCAACAGCAGAGGGAAAGAAACTATTCTTGTGGCGGGAGGTTCTTGGTCGGATGGACGTAGCCTCCTGCCGAGGGAGTGGTTCAAACAGACCATGTCCAGGGTGAGAAGGGTCAGCTGTGATTCCGACCTGCTCGTCCCAGAGCCCTGGAGACGTACAGGTCCTGCAGAGATGGAAGTCTGCCAGCCGATCACCTTCTCAGCAGAGCGCACAATGCGCTGTAGGCTCTGTTTGTCCCTGGCTTTGGCTCCAGCGACCACACGGTGATGGAGGAGGTGAGGATGGACTCAATGATGGCCGTGTAGAACTGCACCATCATCTGCGCTGGCAGCTTGGCTTTCCTCAGCTGCCGCAGAAAGTACATCCTCTGCTGGGCCTTCTTGATGAGGAGCTGATGGAGGGCTCCCACTTGAGGTCCTGGGTGATGGTGGTGCCCAGGAAGCGGAAGGAGTCCACGGTGGGATGGGGGAGTCTGTCATGATGAGGGGGGCTGGGGGCTGTGGCTTTCCTGAAGTCCACGATCATCTCCACTGTCTTCTGGCGTTGAACTCCAGATTGTTACCGCTGCACCAGGACACCAGCCGGTCCACCTCCCTCCTGTAGACGGACTCATCCCCGTCCGAGATGAGCCCGATGAGGTGTGGTGTCGTCCGCAAACTTGTGAGTTTTACGGAGTCGTGGCTGGAGGTGCAGCAGTTTGTGTACAGGGAGAAGAGCAGAGAGAAAGTACACAGCCCTGTGGAGCTTCCTTGCTGAATAGTCCGAGTGTCTGAGACATCTTCCCCAGCCGCACGCACTGCCTCGCGATCCGTCAGGAAGTCAGTGATCCACCTGCAGGTGGAGTCAGGCACGTTGAGCTGGGAGAGCTTGTCCTGGAGCAGAGCAGGGAGGATGGTGTTGAACGCAGAGCTGAAAGTCCACAAACAGGATCCTGGCGTAGGTTCCCGGGGAGTCCAGATGCTGCAGGATGAAGTGGAGTGCCAGGTTGATGGTGTCGTCCACAGACCTGTTGGCTCTGTAGCGAACTGCAGGGGTCCAGCAGGAGGAGGTGAAGGACTTGAGGTGGGGCAGGACCAGGGCGTTCAAATGACTTCATGACTACAGACGTCAGCGCCACAGGCCTGTAGTCATTATCCAGTATCCGGGGCTTTCTTGGGACAGGGACAATGATGGCAGACTTGAAGCAGGCTGGGACATGGCATGACCCCAGGAGGTGTTAAAAATGTCTGTGAAGACGGGGTTAACTCTCGTGCACAATGTCTTAATGTAGCGGCAGAGACGCCGTCTGGTCCAGCAGCTTTCCGGGGGTTGGATTTCCGAAAATAGCCTGTGAACATCCTGTTCCTGAACTGAGAGGGTGGTGGGGGGAGGTGGGGGTGACCAGGTTTGGGTTGGCGGAGGTGGCCACCGTGGGGGAGGGGGTGGTCACATCAAACCTGGAGTAGAAGGTGTTAAGTTGCTCAGCCAGTTTTCGATTGTCTGCAGCAGGGGGGCTCGGGGTTGTGGTTGTAAGGAGCCGGACCCCCTCCACACGGAGGCGGGGTTGTTGTCAGAGAACTGCTGCTTTCAGACGCGTATTGTACTTATCTCGCTCGAGAAACCTCTTTGCTAAATCCATACTTTGCGTCTTTGTAGCGCCCCCTGTCACCAGCCCTGTGCGCTGCCTCCTTCTGCTGCCTTAACTGCTCCAGTTTGGAGTGAACCAGGGTTTGGTCATTGTTTGAAAGTGACTTTGGTTTGTGTTGGTATGATGCTGTCCTCACAGAATCGAATGTATGACGTCACAGTGTCCGTTGTTACTCATCCAAACTATCTGTGCAGCTCTGAAGACCTCCCAGTCTGTAATGTCCAAAGCCGCACGTAGCTCCTCCACTGCCTCATTGGTCCACTTCTTAGAGGTCCTTCACTGCAGGTTTGAGAGCTTCAGCCTCTGCCTGTACGTGGGGATCAGCGTGAACCATTGCGTGATCGAGAAGCCGAGAGCAGCGCGAGCCACGGCGCGGAAGGCGTTACTGACTGTGTGTAACAGTGATCCAGCGTGCTCTGCTTCTCTGGTCGGGGACTTTAATAAACTTGTTGTTATTTGGTAGTCGTGGCTGAGATTCCCCTTGTTAAAATCCCCCAGGATAATACACAGCTCTTCACGGTGTGTAAGAGCACGCAGACACCATTTACAAAACATAAACAGACATAACAAAGAGCCACAGAAAGGCCAGGCATACCGCTGCCGGCCCATCTTGGATCAAGATATTTTTGGAAAAATATTTAACAACAATCCTTCTTTATAGTAACCTCATCCATTATCCGGCTATAATCATCAAACAAAACCAGAATATTTTCAGATTAATAATAGTGATTTTGTCTTTAGGCTATGTAGGTTTCAATAGCTTGGCTTGTCTCACCTTCTCCATCTCTCCCAGGTAATCGTCTATGTAGTCGTGAGGGTCGTCCGGGTTTACTTCTTCTTCTAGTTCTTGTGGACTGTGTGATGTGGCCCAGGTAAGTGCTTCATCAGACCAGGGAACACATCATATAACTGCAGGAATAATACCGTGGTGGGTGTTGTTATGGAAATATCATTTTGACCTTGTGTTTCGTGACATTGTAAACTCTCCTTTTCCAATTCGAGCCTGATTGCTTGTTCCTGAATTCTGCATGTCTGCTACGTCTCCTTTCGATCAACGACCTATCTCTGTCTGTTTGGGGGACTTCCTGGGGTGCCAAGGCCAAGCCTAGTTTTGGGCTTTCACACCCCTATATTGTTTTCCTTCATGGGTCCAGGATGGGCCTCTTTGCAACACCTAGCCTTTGCCAGAGCATTGTCCCTCTCCAGACGATCAGAATGTAACTTCAATCAACAACTTTCTACCCTTTTGTTTCTCATTGGGCCAATAATGTTCAAGTATGATATGTCATGTGATTTGTTCAACGTGTATTCTATAAAAGACATGGGATTCCTTTGTGTGGGGCCTTGAGACCAGAAGGGACATTGGAAGGTAATCCTTCCAATGGATTAGGGTATCCCTCCAAAATCCCTGCCCAGACGGCAGGGATTTTGCCTTTTGTTACCTTTTCGGTGCAGGGACAGGGATTGATTCTGAGTGTACAACAGAATTAAACCATTCACTTTTTAGAAAAGACAAACTCTATTCTATTGTTTTTACTTTATTTCTTGATAACTATTACTTAAGTTTTCCACAACAGTGTTCAAAGATTATAACCAAATATAATTATTATCAAGGCTAGGTTTTTAAATCTATCAAGTTCCTAATTTTTTTAACTCTTTAGCACAAATGATTACTATTTGCATGCATCAACTTTCTCCGCAAAACATTTTATTCCACTTGTAATCTAACATACTGCCTATTCCTGATGAAATGTACTTCTGCAGGGTCCTCTGTCTTTCTCCAAAAAAACGTAAATGGGTGTTGGCAAACTTCCTCTGGTTCTTTCACAGGTAACCATTACTCATAGTTATGCCTGTGTTAAAAGTTGCTTCAAACATACATAGCCCAACCACTATCATAATTAATATCAGGTATCATTGTACTGTTTAGTTACCACGGCCTTCGTAAATGACGTGAAATAGAGGAACTTCTGCTCGCTCTGTGAAGCTGTCCAGCTGGCTGACGAGAGCCACTCTAACCATCTACAAACACCATTTTATCACTACCTCTCCGCAAACTGAAGATTGGGCCATAGTCCTCAGCGAGCTGTTGAGGAACGGAAGATAAGTAATGTTGCAGTATTACATCAATTATTTGATGTATCTGTTATCTTAAGTTTGGAGCAGGACCACACCCCTTTTACGCCCCTTCCTGCAGCTACACTATTTAAGCATCCAGTTAACACAGATCGGTGTTCGTGACTTCGTGCACACACTCCATGGTGACAGAAGCTCACATTCAAATATGGACTTGTTCCTTACCTTTCAATGGATCAGCTCAACCTCGTTCCTTCCGATGCATTGGCCTAACCCAGGCCTCACCTAGCCTCGGGCTCCACCGTCCGCATTGCTGGCTGTCCTCTGGATAATCCTAGGCCCCACCCACCAGACCGTCATTCCCCTACCGGATTCCACCCACAGTGAAAAGTTCTTCATCTGTCTCAAAGAATTGCATCTCCCACTGAGCGATTCCACCTCCAGTCTAGCCGCAAACTAAAGCGCTTGCGCCTGTCCCGTCCGAGAGAGTCTGATCTCTCCATCACCATGGAACTCCTCAAGGTTTCTACTTTTTCCCAAAGAGACTTGGCGACTCCTGCCACTTATTTCTTAACGGGGATGTCTCCTCCAGTGCCGCTACCGGGAACCGGGATGCCCCGTCCAGCGCCGCATCGGGAGGCCGCCACCTCGCAAACGGGACGCCGCCTCCGGCGCTGCCAGTCCTTCTAAGTTCTGAGGGTTCCCAGGTACCAACCCAAAACTAAACCAGAGCTCTCTTCTCAGGATCTTCTTCTTGTGCTCCAAACAGCAGCTCTTGTTCCTCTTTGGTAATCTCAACTTCACCATGCAGATCATCCCCCAGGGGCAAGCTCTTCATCTCCAACCTTCTGTTCAGTCACTCCACAGCCATGTGATTCTCATCCAGTCCATCAAGTTGGTGCTCCACTTGGTATACTGTTCCATCAGACAATTTTGGGAGTTACTTTAAGGCAGGCGTTTCTCCACCCCCCGGCTTGATGAGCTCATCCACTTCATCTGCGAGCTTGCATGTCTTCGGGCACCTTTATTTTAGATCCATCCAGTTGGGATGGCCGCCCTCCTGTCGGGCCATCCGTGTTTGTGGCTATCCAGTCCGATAACCCTGCAGTCACCGACACCATCAACAAATACATTCAGAACATTGGTTCCCGAGGCAGAACTGTCATTGACCCTAGTTCCTCCATTCTCTGATTCACTCCTGAGCCCGGGCTGACATCCTCTACTAGACCACCTGGTACAGCTTCCGCTCCTTCCATAATGACTTCAACCTGCTTTTCCCCGCATTCGATCCACTCTCCCTAACCTGTTTTGTCCCGTTCACCTTTGACTAACAGTCTCTATTTAACAGTAAAAAGCCTACCTGAGCGACATCCATCCATTGGTTCCTGACTCTCTGCCAGCCTGGGCAGGGGTTGGATAAGGACACAACAGAGGTGGAGGTATCTTCGAGATAGTCGTCGTAAAAGATACATACGCTTTGAACAGATGTGTGCAGAGGCAGATAACGCGAAAGAATCAATCTGAAAGCGATGTGTCCATCCCGGAGACACCTGTTGCACTGGCAATGTCAAATAATTATTCATGTCTATAAAATTGTTCAATTGAATTAATAGAAATGAAGGTTTTGTGATTTCTGTCATGTCTTTGTGATTTCAGTGATTTTTTTTTCCTGTTGTGTGAAAGAATCAGAAACAGAAAGGGTTTATTGCCATTGTCAATGAACAAAATTCACAGGCATAGGAACTTGTCTCGGCATTAAGGTGCAACATAAAACACTGATCAATAATAAAAACAACATATATTCAATCCAAAGGGCATGCATTAAGAAACAATTTAAAATTACTATAGTATAGTATAAAATAAAAATAAAAATAGGCATTACTATGTACACAAGATTGCAGTTAAATTTAAAGTTGTAGTGCAGAAAGACATTGAATTGTCTTGTGTACAAATTGTGCTCTACAAATAAACTTGCCTTGCCTTGCCAGATAAATTCAGTTTTTGATCAGAAGTGGAATAAAATCCAAATAGAAGACTTTGTATAAACTCCAGCTCCTGTTTGAGTGCAACTGCTATAAATCACAACCATTAGTAAGGCCATAGGCAATAGTGACTCTCCTGCAACTGCAAGTTGCTCCTACAGCCTAACTTAAAAGGTTTTTATATGTACAGTGTGTCCGGGAAACTATTCACTTTTTCCATATTTTGTTATGTTACAGCCTTATTCGAAAATGTATTAAATTCATAATTTGGCTCAATCTTTCACATCATCATACTTTCCGGATGCACTGTATATGTATTCTAAGACACAAATACCAAGCCCACAATGTTGACGCAATGTTAATCAGCTCAGCTTCTTATCATGTTATCTGGTGAGCATGCATTCAGTATATTGGTCATAGTTGTTCAGTAGTCTGGCCAGTAGTAGTGCCATTTTTTTTTTTACATTAAGAAATAACATTTCCAAATATAAAAAACACATCAACAGAAAGGATGGGCGGCTAAATTAGTTATTATTTACATTTGTCGGTGTAATCCCTCATTATTTACATTTGTAATCCTTTTAGTAGTGTGTTGGCGCTATCCTCTCCAATGTATTCCAGGATAGGGTCCTAGCCTTTAAAAAAGCATGGGTCTCATACACGCGCCCGCGGGCAACTGCGCCCCCTGACGATTAATTTGCGGCCCCCCATCTTAATATTAGAAAGATTAATATAAGTGGGCCCTCAGATTTAACTTGTTGTGTGCGGCGTAAATGAACCAATCACCGTGAGGTATATAGCCTCAAGGGCGGGACATCAGCCGGGCTGCTCGCTCAGAGGAGAAGCGTTGTGTCTGTCGGTTTGAGCTATGCGTCATAGTCGTCTGAGTGGAGCCCATCATTCTTTGTTGTCCTCTCGAGTCGCCAACGCGCGATGCGTTTGTAGAGTGAAGACAGGAGCAGCGAAACCACGTTCTTCTCCTCGAGGTAAGTTTCATGTGATTATTTCGGATTTCATTTTTATTCTGCGCGATATGATGTGGAAAGATATTACCTTCTGATGAAACCCGACGGCTAGTTTTCTGTTTTGACCATAAAACACCCCCGTCTCTTACGTGAGACAGCTTTTCCCCGCTTTCCGCTCGGCAGTTTCACGGACCTCGCAGTTGAACTTGGACCCCCGATGGAATAGTGGTTCTCGGTCAAAGTTCCGCCAGGGCTCGCTGCCCATCACGGGAGGTTTTGAAGCCCTAACCATACTATCGAGGTGATTGTAATTCTATTCTTAATGATTGAAGCTTAATAGAATATTGGTTTTATGTTACGCCGTCTTGGTAGGCTTTACTTTGCACGTCTTTTCATTATTTTGGTGCACAGCACATAGTAATCATGACTAAAGGCAGTCTGTAATATGTGTTTAACCTGTATTCAAATGTGTTTAGGAAGTAAATCTCGTCACAGCCAAACCGTGACACAGATTTGACGAGGAATGGAAGTGGAGCGGTCCAGCTCTAAGTGTCTGGAGGGGACGCTATTGGAAGAACTTTCTTTCCCTAGCAGTATATATTAATTCACCCTTTTGTACTTATACCGTGATTCAATAACTTTATTTACAACAAGTCTCCATTCCTTAACATTTTCAATGGCACATGTGGTTTTGTTTGATTTAAAGGAAGCTATCAATGATTTTGCAATGAGATGGGGTCACTCAACTGGAAATGTTATGGAAGGTTCAAAGTGGTGGTGTTTTTTTGACTGGCATTGAATATTTCCCAGGATTTTATCTCCAGAGTCATTTAGAGGACAAACTGTCATATACTTTGAAAAACAGGAACTTGCCGGTAAGATTGATAAATCAACTGAAAGGTTTTGAAAAACATACTTTTTGACAATGTCTATTATGTACATAGATAAAGACAACACTTTCATTATTTACCTAGCAACAATATGAACAAATCAGCATAGCTTCTTTTAACTGGGTGCTCTGGTATCACTTGGTAGCTGAGGTATGTATAAAATAATTGTTATGCTTTCTGCCTAATGAATTTTCCCAAAATCGATTTGACATAATTGCCATTTTTAGTTGCTATCTGTCCTTATCCTTACTCCTTATTTAATTTATTTTATTCATTGTTTTCATGGTTAATCTTTCTTTGTGTTAAAATAAAGATATTTGATAACGATGTAATTTTATCAGCATTTTACTTGTAAATCCTGATGCGGCCTAGCTCACCCAGGACTCTGCCCAGCGCCCCCAGGTAAATGGCTGAGAACACCTGCTTTAAAGAATCCCCTTTATCTCCTTGCATGTAAGTGAGTCCAGCAGGAAAAGCTGGTGTAACTTTGTCACTAGTCAGTAATATGGCATTGTTCTAAAATTGTTAACGGGCACATTCCACATAAGATAGTGTAATGTTGTTTTTTAGATTTAATGAGACGTCTCTTTGTCCTAATGGAGAAGTTAAGGACATTTCACAATAATGAAACTGCATCATATAATTTCCAAGTGAAAAATAAAATATATTTTCATGGGCATAACCACATCAGTGTAATGGTGCCCCACTCTTTCTTACATTTGTGCGAATGTGGTTATCAGCTCCTAGTAAATTTACCCAGCTGTTATCAAAATAATTTTGACATTTATTAGCCTACGCACTCAGAAGCATATCAGACCTCTATTTTAATTTAGTAGCTATCTGCTTAATTGCCGCACCTTAAACCTACATCTGAACTCAAAATAACAACTATAAAACTATCAGGCCAAGATATGTCAAAGGTTATCGTGGCTTATGATGATGGTGTTGTTCAGGTTAGAAGAAATCCGCACCTTAAACCTACATCTTGAACTCAAAAACACTATCAAAAATCCAAACTATCCTAAATCCAAAATGATTAGGCTATTGAAAGTTTGACAATTTATTATTATTAATAATAAAATAATAATAATTAATAAAATATAATTAATAATAATATAATAATAATAATAATAATAATAATAATTAATGATAATATCATAATAACCTAGCTAATTGTATAGCCGCCTGGTGCAATAATGTGCTGATCACTCTGATGTTTAAGGGCCCGCCTTCAGGTTCTGCTCACTACAGTCCGCTAAACGCATTTGCCTAACATCTGCAAGACGATACAAACGGCTCAGATATGGAGGCTTTGTTTCAGGTGCTTGGGCTGGAATGCTAGATTATAAAGCATTTTGGTATTTGTATTCATTTTTGTCCTTTTGCGATATTGTTAATACTGGCGGCCTGAAGACTATCCTCCTGACCGTGGCCGATTCCATTTTTGGTGACGTACTTCTCATATTAAACCTTCGACATTCACCTGGATTTTGCTGAGGTAAGCTGCAGGACGTCCCACACAGAAAACACACCAACAACTGGACAATCTCACAGATGCTGCAGAGAGGCAATGTTCAACTTAATTGTTTCTACTTTTCACTATAGGCAAAGGTTGATAGTATATCGCATAGTAGTTACTCATTACTGAAGTACAGTTTTGATCAAATTACAATTACTTCCCCGGTGCCGCTCGTGGTGGACAATTTGCTGATTATTCTCCGGTGTCATCCATTTTCACACTGCACTTTCCTGTTGAATAAAGCAGAAAAAAAGCCTGGGCAAAAAATACCTTTAATTCATTATGTTCTTCTTTTTTTGTTTTGAGAAAGAAACACTTCTCTGAATAGTTTTTGACACACATACTCTTACTTGAGTCGGTATTGACAATATAACCACAAAAGCTGTGTGTTAATTAGATTATTTGTGTTTCTGTACTGCTCCTTCCCCCTCATTTTAGTGTCATTGAAACTTACGTAAGAGCATTGCTCCCGCACGCGCGCACCACGACACACACGCATGTATGCACGGACACGCACGCACACAGACACGCCCACAAGTTTGACGGAAATCAAAATAACCATACGATTACTTATAGTTCTCTCACATTTTTTTACTTTTACTTTAGTAATTTCCCCAACTACTACTTTGTACTTTTTCAGTGATACTATTTAGAAGTAGAGAGTAGTATTCTTACTCAGAATACTGATCAATCAGCTCAGATTGATGCCATAACAAAATGTTTGAAATAAGCTAAAAATAAAATAAATATAAGCCTGTCATAAAATTGAGAGGTCTGCAGTGAAGACAATAAGCACAATTTATTGTTATTATTAGTTGCTTTGGATCTTGTCCTAGTACTTGGAATCAATCTATTCACTTTGCCTCCCAGTTTGCAAAAAGTATGGAACATCTTCAGCGTTCGTTTGTTTGGGGGACAAATGGTTGTTATAAACGGATACAAACTTGTGAGAGAGGCCCTGGCGGTCAGAGGAGATGACTATGTCGACCACCCATCTTACCTATTTTTGAAGATCTGATTGGGAATGCAGGTGTGTTTGAAACCTGGAAAAACAAATACTTACCGTTATATTTATTTTTATTTCTACATTCATTCATCAGGTCTTGTGTCATCCAATGGCTACTTATGGAAGCAGCAACGGCGGTTTGCTCTTCACACTCTCAGAAACTTTGGTCTAGGCAAGAAGTCACTGGAACCGGCCATTAACAGGAGTGCCAGTATCTCTTCGAGTTTTAGCTCAACGAAAGGTACAACAAAGATCACAGCGTACATTTTTCTTTTCATTATTTTTATTAATCTACAATTGATTGTTTTTTTTGTTTTAGCTACATTAATTTGCCTTGTTGTATTCTTCTTTATTTTATTAGATTGAATTCCTATGAGCCTCTAAAGTCCCCTAATCTAATGTTTATCATTTTCACACAAAGGGCACCCCGGGACACTTCTGTCAATTCTTCCACAAATATAAATATTGTAAATAGTACAGTGATCCTTATTTTACAATGCATATCTGACCTATAGAATGAAACACAAAATCAAAACCTTGTTTTAAGCCAAAATGTATTTGAAATATAGTAATACAAGGTTGGAAACATTGTCATTCGCGTGTTTCACAGTCCCAGCTGCGCCTCTTCGTCTGACCTCCGCCTCTTCGTCCTGACTCCGCCCCGCTGTAGCCTGTGTCACAAAGGCGCAGGAGTCTTTCTCGAGAGAAGAACATTGTTATGGTAGTTGTTGGCGCTCTTTCTTTTTCTGAGCAAGAAGATTTATATAACGGATATGCACCTTCGTTATATTGAGAACTGCAATGAACGACTCCTCTCAAAGGGTCCCAAAGGTCCCATTCTTGTGCCGTGCGCTGACATTGTGGGTTTTGTCACAGAGAAAAAATGCAAACGTAAAAATGTACAGAAACGTGAAGTGAAAAACCAATACAGTACAGCGTTAATATTTTATATTCTAGACACAGTAAAGCCCTGAGCCAATCAGGATTAGAGCACAATGCACTGTAAAAATATCCGCACTGTAAAAAAAATCCGTGAAGCACGCGAAGCCGTGAAAGATGAAACGCGATATAGCGAGGGATCACTGTAGCAGGTTGAGCAATTATACATGGAATTAAGTATGACAATACATTTTTACTGCCTGTTACACACAAGTTATTTTTACGGCTTCAGGGATCCTCTCCCTGCAGCTATGGGCCTTAGGCGGGGAGTGATAAGTCAAAGGAATGCTGCATCCATCTATTCTGACCATTATTTACGAAGTTCATTTGAAGTCACCAAGACTCTCAGTTAAATCAAATATCAACATAAAGATGGTATGGTTTGTTTAATGTTTCTTGTTGTTGCTTGTTACAGGTGAAGTCAGAAACCCTCACATATTTTGAACAAGGTGTGTCAAACATCATCTGTTGTCTGGTGTTTGGTGACCGCCTGGAGTACAACAACAAAGCAACATCAGAAATTCTACCGACTTTAAGGAGCTATTGCAAGCAGAGGGCAGCGTTTGGTCACGAGGTCAGTCCAATGAGTGTCCATGGGACATTTGTTGATTTTTGATGTTATTAAAATGTTCAAAGATTTACCAGACATTACAAAGACAATTAGTACAGAATGTGAGCATCTGTTGTTATAGATTACAATGTTGCCCGTGGCTGATGAAGAGGCTCCCTGGACCTCATCAAAGAATTTTCATTATGACTCAAAACATAATCAACTATGTTCAAGCCAAGATTGATGAACACAAAGAATCCCACGACCCATCCAATCCACGAGACTACATCGATGCTTCCTCTCAGAAATATCAGAGGTAGTGATGCCAAAGGCTCAGCACACGCCGATTATGTGGGGAAGTTAATTAGTCCAGGTGTTGGCCTTTTTTTATTAAAAATGTACACACTTTTTATAATTATTAACAAAATGTTGTTCATTCTTTACATTTTAATGCATGATTTTAAACTACCGGTACATCAAATAATTTAAACTTTAAATAGCTTTTGTCTACTAAACTAATTCTCATAATACTATAATGAACCAATGATACAGTGTGTTATCTCTCATAGAGAGAAGACAAAGAGGCTGGATTTGATCTGAGGAATTTATGTTCTCTGCCATGGATTTGTTTTTGCTGGCACAGAGACCACACAACAACACTGAACTGGGCATTACTGTTCATGATTTACTTCCGCACATCCAAGGTGGGTTTTGATGTCTGAAGCATTTTGTCAGGGCTGAATATTATTAGACAAACACAAAGTCCAATTGTGTTTGGTTCACTTTATTACTTTTAGTAAACCTGTATTCTCTGGAACTACCTTCCTGTTAACTCCATCTCATTTCTCCTACTATGAAAATGCACAAAAAGTATTTACATTCTTTCTGTTTTTAGAGAAGGTCCAGGCTGAGATTGATGCTGTGGTGGGGGTCTCGCTTACCCTCAATGCAGGACAGAGACCATCTGCACTACACAAACGCAGTGATCCACGAGGTTCAGAGAATGGGAAACATCCTCCCCTCATATGGTGCACATGACCACCAAGAGACCACTCTGGAGAATTATACCATAACCAAGGTATGCAATACTTTACAGCCTAAAGTTAGATGTCCCATCTTTATTCTTCCTTAATTTCTTAACAATTTTACCTACATTTTAAAAAGGCTGCTGGTCTGGTTTACTGCATCTTGGTTATTTTGAATTTTTTGTTTTTAGTGATTTAATATAATTCTCTACCCTTTTTGTTTTACTTTCATGTAAATAATGTAGTTTACTTATATTTTTCCACATAATCATTCATCATATTGTGTCTAAATCTTACTCTTATCCTTTCTTTTCAGGGTGTCATGGTTATTTGTAACTTAGACTCAGTGCTTCATGACACGTCGATGTGGAATCACCACACACCTTCAAACCCTGGCACTCTTCTGGATGAAAATGGGAAATTCAGGAAGAGAGACGGCTTCCTGCCCTTTTCTATCGGTTAGTTTAGATTTAGTAAATATTTTCAAAGTTGTTGGCTCTTTACTAAGCGTTGCTAGCACGATTTATCACGCCAGGTGCTAAAAAAAGGAAGTGTATATGGAAAATGGCAATTAATTTATTATTAGAAATGGTCATTTTTCTGCTGCAAATATAATATAATAATAATAAGAGTTTAGTGTTTTACTGGTCCTGATGCAATCCTATGCAGGTGCGTGCAGAATGGGGTTAATGTATATTTGTGTCAGAATCAGAATCAGAAAAAGGTTTATTGCCATTGTCAATGAACAACATTCACAAACATAGGGACATGTTTCGGCATTAAGCTGCAACATAAAACCTGATAAAAAAAAAAAACATATATGAAATCAAAAGGGCATGCATTAGGAAACAATTAAAATGACTGTAGTAGAAGATAAATATAGGCTTACTATGTACACAAGAATTCACAGTTAAATTTACATATGTGAGTGCAAAAAGTGACGAAAAGTGCAGTGAGAAAAGTGCAGTGAGTGATCGATTGAAGTTACCTAATCCTTCAGAAATATAAAATTGCTCAATATTATTTGTGAATGAGATACTTTGAAGCATTTTATAAAAGTCCAATTCAATTTCTATTTATTATAATTCATTCAGTCCCAAGTGTTTTAACTAGACACCTTTTAATAAACCTTTTTTGTAACACTCAATTTAAGAATGGGTTTAAAACGTATGTATGTGTGTTGTGGATAGGACCATTTACTCTTAACACTGTCTGGTTCAGGTAAGCGGGCATGTGTCTGGGTGAACAGTTGGCTCGAATGGAGTTGTTCTGTTTTTTCTCTGGGCTCCTGCAGCGGTTCACCTTCTCTGCACCCGAGGGAGAGCAGCCCACTCTGGATGCTGACGATGGGCATTGTGCGCACTGCAAAGCGCCTACGCCTTTGTGTCAACCTTGAGATAATCTCCAGTTCCATGATAAGGCATTTTACCAAACTAGTGTGTTTGAACTTAAATCAAATATAAAATGAGAACCTCTGACATGCTTTGGGATGTGAGCTTATTTTCTGACATTGTAAACATTAAAATAAATATAATAAAACTTTTCATCAACAACTTTGTTTCAACCATTACTGACGTCACTAGTCAAGTGTTGCTATGACAGCCACACGCCACATTTGTATAAAATGACTAAACCCTGAAGAACTGTATTTATCATTGACACAAACATGAACTGGGTTTTCCCTAAAATGCCTTTGAAGTATGAAATGGAAATTAAAACGAGGATTTCTTTCTTTCTTTTTTCTACAATTTTGACATTAAAATTAGATCAAAGGAGTTGCCACACAATTTTGGTCAGCATGTTTTTGTCTTTACATTGGGTTTCCTTTTGCATATGCAGCATATTTCATGAATACTATCTGAATGTTTAGCCTCAATGTGGAGATGAAAGGCACGCCGCTGAAGTAAGACGTGTCAAAGCAAAGACTCACGTTTTTGGCTGTGCTCTCAACTAGGTCAGTGACCTCCTTAAGATGTTTCACACTGACAAAAACTTTCATACGGAGACAGATTCTCAGAGTATGCGTTCTGGTTGATTGACTTAAACTAAGGTAAGCATATTTATGATTATTAGATTAGATTATTTGTGATAATTGTCATATAGGAGACAAATGTTCTCTTTCAATAATAAAGTCAAGTTTTAGCAAAGAAACAGAAATGCCTTTATCTGCCGAAGCATCTGTAGTGATTCATATCTAAATGTCATACAAGAGTACAGTTTAAAATAGTTACAGAGAATAGTAAAATGTAAAAATAGTAGTACATTTAATTTGGAATGAAGAAAGTCTTTGCTTTACAGGTACTTGGTCATGTTGAGTGTTGTTTAGACTTAAAGGATGATCTGAGATGCCTCCAGCCAGTTGGAGTGGCCAAATCTTACTCCTCTTTTACAGCACCTGTGAGTACTGCGTTGTTTCCTGTTTAAATGCCTCAAAAAAGTTCATATTTTGTCAGTGTCCATGGGTCCAAGGAGGTTTTGTTAGAATGCAAATACAATAGGTACTGAGTAAGTTCTAGAACTGAACCAGACATTTCTAACAAGGACTACACCATGTTCAGTATTAATCAGGTTTACTTGACTGATCTTGGACAAAAGGAGGACTAACACAAGAATGCAATCTGATCCAAACCAAAAGCACAGACAGACTAACCATAAAAGAAAAATAAACAAAGGCTTGGTTTTGTCCAGGTGTAAACTGTGCTTAATTAAACAAACTTGCAAGTTCTTTATCACAATTTGAATCAAGTCAAAACTAGGTTCAAATCTTGAGATTAACATTAGGGCTGCGCGGCTAGAGACCAGGGCTGTGGTGGAAAGGGTTCATTTGGCTCTTTTATGTGTGACTGCACCCAAGTACTACTGCCAAAGACAACTTTCTCTCTGAGGGACAGTAAAGTTTAACTTGAGAATAAGGGTGCGTTCACACTTGACCATGTTTGGTCCTGGTTTGTTTGAGTCCAGGTTTGGCCCACAAATTTGTGTTTGTGCAAGTGTGCATGCAGGACAAAGGTCCAAACCAGGTTTAAACCAGGTCTAGATAAGGACAAAGTTGTGTGAAAACAATGCAGTTGGTCTGTGGTTTTTGATGGGGCGTGGCCTTATTTCTACACGTCTTACCACAATCTGGAAAACAACTTTTTTTTCTCACCAATAACCATTTATGAGAAAAAGAATGTAGAAAAGTTGCAGTTAAGTATTACTCTCATTTGCAGACTGGATTACCTCATCCTGCACTGAGTTCAACAGTCTTGGATCTTTGACTGTGGAGCCGCCTGTTCCCTTCCTCATGGGCTCCAACCTGACTCTGCACTGCCACCTTTACAAATGTCAACACCTGTAAGTTCCAAAACACATCATAAAATCACATCTATTTATCTATCTATCTATCTGTGTTTCTATGTTTCTACCTTTCTATCCATGTATTCCAGATCACATATATATTTAGAGACTAAAAACGAAAGAGTGTTACCGTGGGAATTCGTCAACTGCACCGCAATATTCTCTTTAACCAACTTTCGAGAGCCACTGTCCATTGTGTACTGCAAGAAACGGGATCCTGGGACAGATTACTACGTCACTGGGATAACTCTCCGCAGTGGGCGTATGTACTTTTTATTTACTGATGAAGTTACAGTTATTTTTAATGTGGGCCAAATAGTAGTTGTAGTAAGTTATTTTTACTCTAGCAGATTTCTGGATGAATGTTTTTAACTTAATTGCCTCTAACAAACAAATTAAGTCAGAAGATGATGGAACAAAAACATTTTAAATGACTAATATTTTGTTAAAAAATAAATATATCTTTTTGAAGTGCCACCAGAATAAACCTTTAAATATCAGCTGTGAAACTACGAGAAATGCCTCACTTTGTCATCTTGCAAATGGAATAAAGGAAAAGAGACGCATGAGCCCCACTTCATAGCAATATTTCTGTCAACATGTAAGACGTTCTTTTCACTGATCTAAAATAGAAACAACTGCCACTTTATTCCAATTAATAATGTACTGTATGCTATCTGTCCTGTAGAGGAAATGGTTTCACTGGTTTATTCCCGAAAAGGTGCAAGATCAAGAAAACTGTTCGATACCACACAAAATATTTTGATGATCATTTTACATACAAGTTGACTATGTTTTTGCCACAACCACTTTGGAAATTCCACGATCGGATCTCACTGACCTTCTTCCTTCAGTGATATCCGTACTACATCCCGTCTGGACTGTGTTGATACAAATAGTCTGGTTATAACATTATTGTCCAACACATTTGACTATATAAATGTGAAATATAACTCCCAAAAGGACAATGAATTATATAACATTTGTTTGAAACTATGTGAAATGTAAAAGGCGTTAGAATTTGTTTTTTAAATGCGATGATATGTCCTTTTTATTTAAATTAGTCTGAGTTTGGCTTAATCTGGTCTTTTTTATTTTATATTATTTAATATTTGAGTTAGGCAAAGAAAAATAATGACCACACTTTTGCAGACCAGGAACAGCCCACAAGACTCTGGGAGGCAGTTTTCTCTGTTAACTCCAAAGGTGCAGCTTTATTTAAATGTGACAATTGCAAGCATAAAATGTGATCGTTGTCAAATATGTTCGAATCCATGAACCATTTTGCCTTTCTCATAAAACAAACTGTGGCCATAATGTATCTGCCAGATTTGTCTGTATTTTGTTTGACAATTAACCTGATTATTTGTTGTGATCTGTCATACTTTTCCTTTGCAGTTGTCCCTGAAACACCTCATGTTACGCAAATAGACTTTAAGAATGAATCTTTGCGTCGGCGTTTTGCGATGGGAAAACCAATGAATCTTCTGAAAATCTCCGAGCCGTACATAAGAGTGCACAGCAGCAAATGGTGCGCTGGGTAACTTCCACC
Source organism: Chaenogobius annularis (assembly GCA_015082035.1). NCBI lineage: Eukaryota > Metazoa > Chordata > Actinopteri > Gobiiformes > Gobiidae > Chaenogobius > Chaenogobius annularis. The sequence continues at coordinate 340,544 of BJKM01000303.1, read as the reverse complement.
ACATTTTCTGTTGCAAAATATTGTTATATTCTTTTCTAAGCTTGGCCGGAAATCTTCCTTCACTACATTTTGTAATCTGACTTTTGGTTTGTCCTTTTTCATCACACCTCCTCTGTCCACGTCTGCAAAACCAATTTCACAGCTGCTCTAATCTCCAAAGCATCTAACATAAATGGTCACAGTATTTCCTAAAAGGTGCGCTGTGCCACTTTTGTTGTTAAACATAGCTTTCATTTATTAATTATTGTGGTTTTTATCACAAAAAAGATCTGACCTGTTACTTGCACCTGGTGGTGTCGCCTACTCTTCTCCGTGCAAATAAGTTTAAAAGCCTCACAGGGGCAACATTCCAGCGCCAGACATATCCATAGAGTCAACCAGGTGGCGGACTCTCCACCACAATAGTTACATCGTGCACCTTTAATTCTAAATACTGTAAATCCTGGCTCCTGTCTTTTCCTGCGCCACTGTCTTCAAAACGTATTACAAACATTACTACAAACATTACTACAAACATTACTACAAACATTACTACAAACATTACTACAAACATTACTACAAACATTACTACAAACATTACTACAAACATTACTACAAACATTACTACGCGTTGAAATATCAAGTAGTTTTGTTTTTGTTTTGCTTTACAGGAAAAGGGAGAAGTCTTGGAAATTGAAGCTGGTTCGGTTCAAGTTACAGGATTACGCCCTCTCACAGACTACGAGTTTCAGGTTAAAACATGCACCAAGCAATTTCAACAAACAGATACTAATCCTCACAATGTCAGGAAAAAGGTTTGCAGCAAATGGAGCCCATCGTTTTTGAAGAAAACTCCCGGCAAAGGTATATGTTTTTGTTTTACACTGAGCGGTTCAGATTACTATTACTATTACTAGTACTTTGGCATTTAATCATTTCCCTGGTCTAGAATAACATGTGATGAATTGTATTGTTAGATATAAAAGATAGGTTTGTTGTGATGAAATCCGAAAGCAAACAGAGAAAGACAATTTAGAGCTTTCTAGTGACTAATTGAAAAAAACGTACATATCTTTATGCACAGGGCCTTCGCAGCCGCTGCACGTTTGGAGAGATTCAATAATTACTATGAAAAAGGAGCAGCAAGTGGTGATGGTGTTCTGGAAGGTACTGCTGATGCCAAATGACTCATTTAACACCAATCAAACAAGCTTGGTGAACTGTTCTAGTTGAATGTCTTCTGATTCAGCCTCCTCCAGCTCACGATTACAGTGGCGAGGTCTATCGATATGAGGTCTTCTTTGGTGAAGGTCAAAAACAGGAACACAGTTGTGCTTCCGTGTCCCCGTGCTCTGCCAAAGTGCCATTGTTGCAACCAATCAGCGTCACTGCTGTCACTCCGTATGGGACGTCCCCACCTGCTACTGTCCCCCTCACACAATCAGGTACTGTACAAGGCATACAGAAGTACCATAGGGAGTAACATTTGGAATAAATAGTACTTCAACTTGTTCCATTTTTACATCTATTTCAGTAAGATTTTAGTTTTTCTTTTAAGTGCACTACATATCACTCTTCATATCTCTGTGGAAAAGTTATTGCTTTGCCCGGAAATTTTCACTGTATGGTATTAACGTATCTATCTCCGTGGAGACAAACAGGTGGCGCCATAAGGCCAAGTTACAGGTCGGATCAGTGGAGAGGCGAGCCAACTCACAGTGTTGTGTTTTTCAAAGTATTTTTTCAAATATAAAATCAAGTTTAAGCCATACTTTGGAACAATCAGGCAAAGCAATAACATCTCCATGGAGACAAGCAGGTGGCCAAACCCCCACTAGAAAAGTTACACAATGTTCCTTTAATAATACTTATTTGTGTGGCTATATGTTTTGATAAAAGAAAATACAAATTATGTTCCTCTGTGATTTTTTTGAATAATTTATTGGTTATTGTTAGGAATTCTGGCTTTTTATCTGATTATATTGTCTTTATATAACAGTATATAAGTATATTGAGTCAACACTTGACTTTTATAGAGCGAGAGTTATTATATAATTACTTTGATGTACTCTCATGCCTCTAATGAGAACATGTGTTTGTTTTTTAAATGTCCCTTGAAAACTTTAGATACTCCACCAAAAGCACATTTTCAATGTGCTCACTATACAAAACTCTAATAGGCTATACATTGTTTTGTTTTGGGGTTTTCCTAGATGCACCTGGGCCAGTGTTGAGAGAGTTGACTCCTTCGGTAAATGGCAGTGCCATGACTGTGTCCTGGACCAGCCCTGAACAACATGAGGAACTGCTGAATTATGTAACAGTGTGGACCACCCTTCCCCCAACAGCACTGCACTGGAAAACTGTGTCCAAAGATCACAAATATGCAACTATAACAGGTGGAGTGAGCTGAAGGTTAACACTGGCCTCTAGTGGCCGACAACAGCATTGTGACTTAGACGTGCTCTCTCACAAAAAATATAAAGTTAGCTATAATTCTTTGTTTATGGAACGTGCATAAATGTTTGCCTAAAGTCAGTAGCATACAGGTCCTTTTACTAAAGGGGCCCTTAACAGAGTCAATGAGTTTTGTTTTTTAATGTGATAGGTCTGAGCAAATGTTGTAGACTATATTAGTGCATTTTTAATAACATATGTCAAAATTGTTTATATATATATGTTATTATCTTTCTTTAAACTAACTTGAATTCTGCGCTTTTCCATAGGTCTGATGCCAGGTGTGCTTTACAATATTTCTGTCTATGCTGTGACCACAAGGGGTGTCTGTGCTCCATCATCTTCTGTTGTCTACTCCAAACATCTAAGTGAGTTTTGGCCACTCTGAATTTGCCAAATCCTCTTTATCTTTCCAAGTCCGTTTTTCATATCTTTGTGTTTGCCCAGAGCCACTGTGTGGTCCTGACATGACAGTTTTGGCCCATGAGACCAACAAAGTCCTGGTGAAGTGGGACGAGCTGCCAGTGAAGCAGAGGAGAGGCTTCATCACATCTTACACCATTTACTATCATGTGTTAGACTCCAGCAGCTCCCAGCTCAAAGGTGAGTTAAACTTAAACTTGTACACAACTCCAACATCAAAATGTATAATCATACTCCAATAGGCCTGATGAGTTGAATATCAAAAGATCCTATACAATTTTATGGCTTAATATTTGTTGAAAAGCTTTTGGTATGCCTCAATTTGACAATTTTCAAAAAAAAACGTGCATAGTTTTTTATAATTTGACCGTGTTTATATTTTGTGAAAACTGACGCACTACTCACTTCCTCATGTGCTTGTGTGTGAGAAAATGCAGTCACCTATACCATTTACCTCATGGAAAGTGTGCAACCTACACTCTGTCTCCCCTCCCACAAAGATTCAATTTGTCCGCAGGGTTTTTTGGCTTATTCCAGTAAAGCGGTTTAATCCAATCACATCTTTAGCAGTCAACAATGTGCCAAATGTGCCACTAGACCTGAAATCATTTGGTCTAAAATAGATGTAATAGCATAAACCCTAACTTTAAAGTAGAATTGAAACTTGCATATCATAAAGGACATTTAGTTATATCAGAAGAAGTTGTACTAGTGCCATAACATCACACTGTAACTATGCACAAAAAATAGTTAGGTGTAGTCAATGGATGACCACATATGAATCAGTTTAATGAGAATCTTGATTCTTTGGAGTGAATCATAAGTATATGAGAAGTGGCTGTGCTCAAACCGAAAACAGGAAGCTGCATGGCAAAGTGCACCGCATGCAACATGCAGCAGAGGCTCAAGAGCTCCACCACCATGTGCCTCTTTATGGCAGGTTACGAACTGCTGTTTGGCCAGTAGCAAATCTACTGCAATAAAAGAGAACACTTTACTTCATAAATACATTTCCTTCCACATGAACAATGAATCATGAAAATTGTTTTCTTTATATATCAGAAATGTTATTGTCATTACTACATGATTTGTGGCTCAGTTTTGTAACTTTGAACTATATAGAAATGGATCAAAATAGTATTTGAAAAATAAAAAAGATGTAGGCAAAAGGTGCTTTATGTAAACCCAATATAATGAGTCACTTCCTGCCTGAAATATCCCACAGTATGGTATTAAACTGATCTATCTTCCATTCATTAAATTACTACCTTTCTTTCTCTGTCTCTCTGTCTCTGTCTCTCTCTCTCTGCTCTCTCTCTCTCTCTCTCTCTCTCTCTCTCTCTCTTCTTCTCTCTCTTCTCTCTCTCTCTCTCTCTCTCTCTCTCTCTCTCTCTCTCTCTCTCTCTCTCTCTCTCTCTGTCTCTGTCTCTGTCTCTGTCTCTCTCCTATCTCTCTAGATATATATATATATATATATATATATATATATATCACCTTTCACAATGCACTTAATATTGTGGCACTCTTTCACATGCCTTGTTCTTGCTTCCTTTCGCCAAAAAACACCAGTCAGGAGTTTGTGTGGTTGTGAAAAAGTACCCACGAGGTTCTAACTATTGTGTAGTATATATTTCCTACAATTTTGCTCTCTATTTCCTCTCTCAGTGTCTGTACCAGCACCAGAACCCAGACAGTACTGGCTAGACTGTCCAGAGGGGACCCTGGCTCTGCAGATGACCGCCTCCACTGCAGCTGGAGAGGGTCCACGGGGAATCCTCATCTCCTCCCACCGCCTGCTCCTCCAGGTTACAAACATCTAATTTTATAGTTTCCGGTTATTATTCAACAAGGTTGTAAGTACTACCCAGGGATATTCTCTCATGCAGTGTTGCTTGCAGACCTCAACAGTATTTCAAGATTATTTATTTGTAAAACAATTTGTCTATAAACCACAAACCAAACTCTGATGCAAGTAGGTACACACAATAAAAATGCTGAAATAAAATGGCAATTAGTGGTCATGAAACATTTAGGCATGGTCTAATATGGATTTTTTTAGAGCACACACTGGGAATTACTCAAGGCAAGGCAAGGCAAGTTTATTTGTAGAGCACAATTCGTACACAAGGCAATTCAAAGTGCTTCACACAACAGGAAAAAATGCATTAAAATCACAAAGACATGGCAGAAATCACAAAATCTTAAATTAAAAGTGCCATTTTCAGGCTATCCGTCAAATAGTTCAAGACATAAAAGAGAAGAGTGCAAAGAAAAGCATTTTAGTCATATGCAGACAAACAAAACAGTTTTTAGCTTAGATTTGAACATTGCCAGAGTAGCGGCCTGTCTCACATCCTCAGCAAGACTGTTCCAGATTTTAGCTGCATAAAACTGAAACGCACATTCCCCATGTTTAGTCCTGACTCAGAGTCTGAGACGTTCATACGGCACTAACATGTCCGAGATGTACTTTGGTGCTAGGCCATGACTCAAGGGCATCAATCAAGTACCACCAATACCAAACATCCCTAAAACATGGTTAAAAACATAGAATACTTTACCAATGAAATATTAAATTGTTTGATGTTTGTTTAGTTTATTTCATTTCATTTCAATTGCCACAGGCCAGGGTTGGTTAAGGTGATTGTGTCTGCAAGTGCCAGGGACAGAGAGTCTCCAGGCTCATTATTTTCTGTCTAATTGTGAATAAAACAACTTCAAATAATATGTTTTCACAAAACAAAACCTTCCTCTCTCATGTGTTCTGTAGTTGGTCTTGTGCTGGTCATCATCTTCATCATCACCTTCTTCATTGCCATCATAGTTAACCTGATGTGCTGGAAATGTGTGCGGGAAAGGTAATTGAAAGGTGCACTATGTAGCTTATTGGATTGTCTGGAAAATTCCGTAATTAGGCATTAAACATATCTAGTCTCTTGCATTTATTCAAGTTCAGGAGTTTTTGTTGCTAAAATGAATAGAGGTGTTGGTGACGCACGTTTGTCTCTGTGGAGATAAGTTTAACTCCATACTGTGGAACATTCCAGGCAAACTTACAACATCTGCATGGAGACAAGAAGGTGGAGGACCCTCAACCAGAATAGTTACAGCACGCAACAATACAAAAGTGTAATTTAAAAATGTGTGATCCAAATGTGTAACAGCTTCAGGATGCCTCTGCGGTGAATGTAAAAGGTTGAGCCACCACCAAAACCAAAAACCGCAAAATTAATGAGAACTGAAGCCTTTGTATAAGGAACTTTAACTGTGGAAAAAATAGCTCTTTGCCATTACTGTCTACATATGGGTACTGGGCAAAAGAGAACTGGCCTTTTTTGGAATAACTCATGTTACTTGTGCCAATTCAAACCAAGCTCCAAACAAATGAACTTAATATTAAAATGCAGACTAATTTACGATGTTATTGCTTATGTGTTAAGGTTAACGTAGGTTAAGGCACATCTTTTTTGTCTCCCTAGGGTAATTTGTCCTCTGCATGTGTACCCTTGACAGTCAAAACAGTCATAAGCAAAATGTCATCAAGACTGTGAAGGCATATTTGATCTAACCAAGCTATGATATTATGTTTGCTTTTCACTAGGATGAAACAGAAGTGCATTGCATGGGGCCCAGAGTGGCTTGAGGACAACCTGCCAAAGCTAAAAAACAGCAACGCTATCAAACTCTTGCAGGTATAACGTCTTTATTGTAAGGATGAAACAATAACTGACATATCGTGATATTGTATTATCACGATATGTCACTTTTTTAAGCTCTTTGTTTACATTCAGTGTTTGGTTGCAGCAGCGGCTGAAAAACATAAGGAACTACATAGACCATGATCCTCTGGTACATTTCAGTGGAGAAACATAGGTTTTTACCCCCTTACGCTTAGGACTTTCCACGCGTGGCACATTGGAATTTTCTTTTATCCCATTTTGTCCACCATCTGATAAAAGGGAACTCTCAAGTTGCTTGATTTGAGGTACTCCAAACCCACAAGTAAAAAATTACCCAAAAATGAAATGAAAAATGAATAGGACTTTTATATGGATTCTGACTGGACATTTTTGCTTTACAAGTCCCTAAAACTATTTTTTTGTGAATTTGCCTTCAGCTTTTAAAAGAGAATTGTCAAAACCCAATAAAAGCTCTAACTAGTGTCAATCAGACCCTACCAGCTTTACTCATTCATATATTTACAAAGAAAGAGAGAAAACAGACGTCAGAGTCCAAAACTACTGCGTCTCAGCTTCACAGAGGCTCCAGTAAATTTTTTGTAGTCCAAAAGTTTTGGGAATGACAGCAGTTTGAATTGGGGCTCATTTTAGTCACGTTTTAGGAAAAATATGACTGTAATTATTCACACAAACGCATTTTTAAAATATTTCTACTATTCTGTCTCTCCACAATATCTCCAAAAATATCGTACCATGAAATTAATATTGTGATAATATGAGATTTGCATATTATTATATCCCTATATTGTTTTATTGGACATGGTTTAAACATTACTTGAATGCCCAAAGGCTGCAAACACCACTAAATACAACTTTTACTCGGATATGTGTAATCAATTAATTAATCCGTAACCATTGAATATGTCCTTCTATTTGCAGTTGGACAGGAGTGAGCCATCCTTATTTTCCTCATTCAGCGACCCACCTTTGTCCCCCATCAGTTTTCTGCCACATGACGAGGGGGAGGAGCTGTACCCCTCGGTTCTCGTGGAGACGGGACCATCGCAAACCGAATCGACTTTGCTTTTACAAGAATCTACAAATGACATTTGCAATTCAAGCATTAAAATGGATCATGTCAACTATAAACCACAAACTGCTTTCTGTTTTCCTGAAAACGAGGAGTTTAAGTTCAGTGAAGAACAAAACACATCTTTAGATCAGTTTGATGGAATTATTGAAGGATTATTGTCCAATGTACGAGTGGATCTGAATAACTCTCAAATTGGACTGAATCTGGACACTGTTCAATGTCCCTCTGGATCTAAAACTGCTGAAATGAACATGGCTTTAATGGAAAAACAGACTGACAAAATGGATTCCAAACTGGACTTGCTGCTCGTAGAACTTGCTGAAGATTGATCTGATGAACTAGTGGATGTTTTTGATAATGTTGACGGGGCATTGGATCTTTTGAACTTGGATCTTTAATCTGCAGTGGTGATCATCTGCCCAAAGTGGTCCAAGGAATAAACACAAGGAAACGGACATGAAGGCAGTCTGTACGCGTATTCGCTTTCCCTGTATTCACTTTTCTGGTGTTCAATAACTGATAATCAATGTTACCTGAATTTTTTATGTTAAGTTTCTATTGTTTGTATTTCATTTCAATTTCATTTTAGAATTATTTTGACTGTCGATTAAATGTACAATCAAGCAGTATTTTTTGTCCATATCAATCTGAAACTGTATTCAAATTAAGGTATAGCCCCCCTATCCCTTTTCAGAATCAACTGAAGCAGATTAAATAATTTCAAGTCCCACCCTGATCAAACTAAGGGGAAATCCCTCAAAAACCCTTCTTGTGCGAATGTCAAGTACAGATGTCTTGGCACCTGGTCAACAGCTTGTGAAAACAAACTGTCTCACTTCCTTTTTTCATTATAGTAGATTGTAGTATATATATTCGTATATACACAGGTATATACAGTCTACTTTCCCCCAGGAAAAGTTACAATAAAGTGTATCTACAAATGTGTTTTGATGTAGAAGTGATGAATTTACATTTGGACTAACTTTGACCTATTTCCTATCAGCAACAATACAACCAAGTAGCCAACTATCAAATACTTCTAATTTCCATTACTAATTTATTCTAATCCTTTATTTTTTGTCCTAACTGAAGTTGTCCCACCTTCTGTGAACACATGTGACTGACAAATGTATCCTACAATTAGCAGATGTGGCTACCAGTAGTTTTCAGTTTATCTCAAAATGGATACTCTGGTGTGTAGAGTCATTTCAAAATAATTTGTATTTTATATTTGTATTTATATATATGTATATATATATATATTTATATATGTATACACACACACACACACACACACACATATAAAATAAAGTCCTGCAACTTCTAGACCACAGTTTGTATTTGTAGCCAGTGAATCTTCATCCGAGTGTTTGATCAGTTGTTCAGCTCCGACATCAGCCCTGATCAGGAGTAAACTGCTCGGTTCGTGTAATTGGCTGCTGTGGTTTTCCTCCTTGAACCTGCCTCTTGGGTTAAAGCGCGTGTCAAGCCGCGGAGGCGTCACTCCCGTCACTTACCCAAACTCTGGCCGCACTTATTTTCGACGTGAACGATGGCTCAAATCAAACAGACACGTTTATTCACAGCTTTAATACAACGTAAACATGTTCAGAGAATGGCTCGTGAGTATTTTACATTTAATTTCGACTCTGTCTAAATTTCAGAACCACGCAAACCCCATTGTGGTGCGCGTTGACGTCATTGCGTTAAAGTTAAGTCAGTTTGGTGTACTGATCCTTTCTGACTCAGTCTACACCACTTTTAGTAAAGATATGTCCACTTTGCACCGAGCAGCTGAAGTGGCCATGTGAAGTGACCTTAAGGAGGTGTTGGTGCGGGGTGAGGATGATGACGCTCCTGTTGTCCATCTTGACCGCGCTTCTTCAATCATGCACGGGTAGGTTTGCGTTAAACCTTCATTTTTCACCTTTCATTGGTTGAATACTCTTGGTTAACCATGTTTTATTAGTGCTTCCTGACATTTTCTTTTATAATTGCCATGTTATTTGCATTTTTTCAATTTTGTGTGCACTAACAGCTGCATTAAAGTTTGGTTTGTGGTTTACTTTACAGTAAGATAGACGTGGATAACCTGTCTGTAAAATAACTGTCCATTCTAACAACACATCGAAAGTTGCAGTTTTGGCTTCTACATCCATGGTTTCATTGGCTTTATATTAGTTAATGTCAAATGCCCTGTCCCCTTCCCAGTACAGTACATTGCTTTTAATACCTAACTGTAATGTAGTTGTATTTTTATTGTTTTACTATGGTATTTTGACTTGTTTTTATCTTTTAATGCACTAATGAAAAGTAATTTGGTTCAGTTTTTGCTGTTGTAAAGTTTGATGAGTGAGCTATTGTTACCCATAGGTGGATTTGTTTTGCAGCGTTAAAAACAAGCTGATGTCTGACAAAAACACTTAACATCAGGCACACAGGTTCTTACTTTCTGCATGAAACACAATAAAAGCTGTACAAGCTTGTGCAATATAGATAATTATGTATTTATTTATTTAGTTTACACTTGAGGAGGGAACAAAGCTCTTCATCATTCATAGCAGAAGGCTCTAAATATGATCGCCGTTTGTTTTCTGCTTTATTTGGACCACGGTGAATGAATAAACAATTAGTTTCCACAATAAACCTGCAGCTCATTGTTACAGCATTACATGGTCATTTTCTCATTCAGGTGACAAGTCCTGTGAGATCTGGTCCAGTGCTGGTCGTGTGGTGCAGAGGACCTCCACATTTAGGGTTTACTGCACCTTTAACTTAGAGTGCAGACACTCTATGTACGGCGGGCACCCCCCAATACCCCAGGACCACCAAAAACATAACTCTACCACCATTTACCTGGACGTGGTCAGCCTGACAGAGGACCGCACCTTCAGCTGTGACTGTGACGACATCAAAAGCAACACTGAGAACAAGCCTGACTCCTGTGGGCTGGACATTTCAGCAGGATGTGAGTATTCAAAATGGGGTTAACACATGCGCCCCACTGGACAGGACTGTTGCATATTCAAGCTTCTGATATGGCAACAAGTGGTGGATTCAAAATATATTTGTTTGTTTAGCCATGAAGGAAGAACAATGTGAAAAACAGGTTTTCAAATGTAAATTTGTCTTCCACCATTATGTTCATTGTTTAGCTCCTAGAACTAGTCAACAAGGCAAAAGTTGTGTAGAGAAAACCAGCATTCGAGCATGAATTTTCCGGGTTAAAAAGTGGTTTTGAATATACAGTAGGAATATAAATTTGAGAAGTACCTGTTGTGTGAAAATGCTGGGAAGACATCTGCAATTTTAGAACAAACAATACAAGAATAACTGAAGTCATAGGTCGGCCACTGGAATAGAAAGATGTTTACAGATCTGTCATCTGTGTAATGAGGGTGGCACCCTCCATGATGAATGCCAAGTTATGTTTGGTTGTACACATAACACAGAAAAAAAATCTTCTTATACTGTATTTGAAAACCAAAGTCACACAATAATAGGCTCTTGCAGGCTAATGAATAATGAATATATGAAGCTTTTATTGTAATAAAACCCCTCCCGTATCATGACTACTGCTTATCCACAAAAGGAAATTCATAGTTCATCTTTCTTTATAACAGTTTTAGCTGCACCCTAAAAAAGTGTCAAATAAACTTGTCACAAACACCCTTTCCCAAAACCTTAGGTATGCATGCAAAAAAAAAAAAAAAAAAACATTCTTAAGCTTGCACTTTCATTTGTCACTTTTTTTTTTTTTTTTTTACCACTTTTGTGTTTTCACAGACCCGCCAGATCTTCCAACCAAATTTTCATGCGTTTACCACATTTCAGAAATGAACCTCTCTTCTGCTGTGGTTTGCTCTTGGGCCAGTGGACAGGATACATACATACGAAATGACCAACAATTATGGTATGGTATTATTGCAGAGCTTTTGGCCTTATTTCTTTTCAGTTGATGGAAAACAGTTCAATTAAAGTCAAATGCAGGGTTGTTTTGTACACAAATGTAAAGCTGGGGAGTCTTGACTTGAACCATTTTGAATAATTTCCTCTCTGATAAAGCTTGTGGGCCAGAAAACCTTTCATCTATCATCTATCTATTGAAAATGATGATATATAATGTGTCTATTAAAGGTATGATGTTTTATAGTCAACAAGGCTAAGCAAAGACTGAAACTGAATTATAGCACATAAACAAGGCCAATATCATGTTCAAATCTTTGTTACAGGGTAAGGACTTTTACCCATGATGCATCAGGAGGATCGGAGCCTTTCAGTGTCTCTGCAAAGGGAAGTCCTTCTGTGAGGGCACGTTTCACCGTGGACGGTTCAGTCCAGGTCATCTTAGTTCGGGCCAGAGTTACAAACCAGCTGGGGTCCGCAGAAACCCCCGAAACAAACTACACCCTTGGTGACATTAGTGAGTACCCACAATGCACCTCTCATTTATAAGTTTGACTCACTGCATGTATGTATGAATAATAGAAAAGGTAATAACTGAAAAAGTAGCTCTGTGAATAATGATGTACCAAATTGTAAAAGTGATTAGAAAATATTACACTAATATTACAAAGATAGAAACTCCTAGCCTATCTTAAAACAGTCCTTTGCCTGTTAAGTGAAAGGATTGTTTTGGGGGATCATAGTACCTCCTGTGATGCATTTTGGCTTATGTTTTGTACCTTTTTGTGACCAGTGATGCCCCTTGCCCCCGTTCTGCATCAAGTGGACTGTTCTTCCAGAAACTGCTCCATCAAATTAATGCAGTCTGCATCAACTCAACTGGATATTAATTACAAAGTAGAAGATGAAGAGCATTGGTCACTTCATCCAAATTGGGTAAGTACCTAAGTTCAGGAATAGTTCACACGTCAGTTTGACATTTACCTGCAGCTTACTCATACTCACTGATGACTCGCTGAATCAAAGCCAAAGGCAGAAATGAGTGAGGCCCTACTGCTGTGCAAAAGTGAACTTAGTATCAAAAACAAATGAAATTTCACTTCAGTCAAAATAGTTTTTTACTCCAGGTATTATTGGTGCATTTGACATTATGTAGAAAAGAACCTGGGTTTTAGTTTGTGTTGGAAAAGGTTAAGAAAAACTATGTGAAAGTTTTGTGACTTGTTGCTTGCCCTATATTCGGATGTTTAAGTTTAATGCTACAGTGTGGAACATTCCAGATAAAGCAAATGACAGATGCTGGTCCACCACCAGCAGGTTAAGCAGAAAAGTTCAGGCCTGGGAGCTTGAAGGTTCTGCGCAGTATCTTTGCTGTTCCTAGCACTGCACTTTTCTGGACTGAGATGTCTGATGTTTTTCCAGGGATCAGTTGTAGCCACTTTTCCAGTTTGGGGGTCACTGCCCCAAGTGCTCCGATAACCACGGGCACCACTTTCGCCTTCACCTTCCACGCCTTCTCCAGCTCTTCTCTGAGCCCTTGGTATTTCTCCAGTTTCTCGTGTTTTTATTCCTGATGTTGCCATTACTTGGTATCGCCACGTCAACCACAACGGCTTTCCTCTGCTGTTTATCCACCACCACAATGTCTGGTTGGTTTGCCATTACCATTCTGTCAGTCTGTATCTGGAAGTCCCACAGGATCTTAGCTCGGTCATTCTCTACCACCTTTGGAGTGTTTCCCACTTTGACCTTTGGGGTTTCCAGTCCATACTCCGCACAGATGTTCCTGTACACTATGCCAGCCACTTGGTTATGGCGCTCTGTATGCTTTCCCTGCCAGCATCTTACACCCTGCAGTTATGTGCTGGATTGTCTCAGGGGCCTCTTTGCACAGCCTACACCTTGGGTCTTGTCTGGTGTGGTAGATCTGGGCTTCTATTGCTCTGGTGCTCAGGGCCTGTTCCTGTGCAGCCATGATGAGTGCCTCTGTGCTGTCCTTCAGACCGGCCCGCTCTAGCCATTGGTTGGATTTCTTGATATCAGCCACTTCAGTTATGTTCCGGTGGTACATCCAATGTAGGGGCTTGTCCTCCCATGATGGTCCCTCCTCCAGCATCCTCTGTTCCCCATTGCCTGAGACATTCACTGAGCACGTCATCTGTTGGGGCCTTGTCCTTGATGTATTTGTGGATCTTGGATGTTTCATCCTGGATAGTGGCTCTCACGCTCATTAGGCCTCCTTCCTTACGGCTAGTGCAGTCTCAGGGTGCTGGATTTTGCATGCATGGTGAGCAGCTTACGCTTTTTAACATTTGTGGTCTGTAGCTCTTCCTTTGGCCACTTATTATTCTTCTTGCAGGGGGTGTTCATGTATGTGTGTGTGTGTGTGTGTGTGTATATATATATATATATATATATATATGTGTTTGGGTCTTATGACTAAAACCTGTTGGCAGTAAACCCACTCTCTCTCTTTATGGCAGCTATGGTATTCTATATTCAGGTTCTATAAATATATAAACAATGTAATCTGAAATGCTCTCTCATATACAGCTTCAACAGCTTAAGTCTGAGTTTGCCTTTCATTCTCTTAGTTACAAATGATATATTTTATTTGCAGGTTATGGCCAATGGTTCGGCCTTTATCCAGTCGCTGCAGCCCTATAAACTGTACCATTTCAGAGCTAGATCCAGGTTCAGAACGGGACTGTGGAGCGACTGGAGCAGAACTGTCTCCAGATGGACTCAAGAAGAAGGTAAAGTGTGAATGTCTTTTGTTTTGAACTCCAGGTAACATATTATAGACCTTTAAATGTTTATTGGAGATGGAGAACAAGCTTATTGCTTTGCTGAGCTTCCTGATTGAAAGTGCTACTGCTGATCAGTGACTGTGGTGTAATATCTTTGCAATCAACTTCCTAGAAATCTTTTCTAACCAGCCACTGAAACAGTCAATGGGCACTGTGGGTCGATTTTATTAAGATAAAAGTCAAGTACATTGGAAATATTCAAGCAATTTCTTACTGGAAGAAGAAGAAGAAGTGTGAAGACGAAAAACGCAACATAGCATTTTGTCCATATGATGGAGTGAAGATAAGTTTAACAACAGTGACGTAAATTAAGTCACGTGTTTCTCTAGAAGTTACTAAACTTCAGTCAAGTAGAAGTTTCACACATTTAAGCATTTTGGGCCGAGAAGGAAGTCGCTTCAAATTGTGGACTGAAAATACAGTGACCTTCAGATCAAGAAGGGAAATTTAACAAGTGAACATCAACCCAAAACCTTAAAACAATATGTTGAAACTTTTATTTAGCAAGAAAATCCCATGAATGCGCCATGTTTTGTAGATAATATTTTAACAAATGAGCAAACTCTTAAGAGCTGTCCCAAACCCCGGTACATTCTGAATGTGTAAAACTCCTGCCTGACTAAGTGGCAATTAGAGAACATTAATTCGACAGTCTGAAGGGCAAATCATAGTGGGCCTAAGAAAAATGTTGAAGACTATTCCATGCTGTGCAAAGAAAATGTACACGGAATAAATATTGTGCCTCTAAAAATATTGTTCCATCAATTATTTATTGAACGGGAGATCGATATAGTAATTATTGAGACATGCCTACAGGGCCGGCCCAAGCCTTCAGGGGTAAGTGAATTTTCCTTGGGGGCCCCTCACCACATAATCAGAATCAGTTTTATTGCCATTGTCAGTGAACAAATCACAAACTAGGAACTTGCTTTGATGCAAACAAAGTGCACCAAAATGCCAGGGCATCTGTTTGCCATCTTGGTTAGTTTATTATCAGCACCTCACAAGCTCAAATATGGATGACTCAAATTCCACAACGCAACTTGGTATTCCCCCCCTGGTCTGACATCATCTCTACTCCGTACAAATAACACCTCTCAGAGATGTTGTTACAAATGTATTGGTAGGAATGGTCTGGGGGTACTCCCCTAGAAATGTTCAGACCTTTTTCATGTATTCTGGTGCATTTTAATGTGGTCCAGCCGGCTAGAGTAAGATTAAACGTTGAAGTTGTAATGCTGTATGAAATGATAATGTGATGAAACTGTGCCAGGAGAAAGTGACTAAAGCCAGTTCTTAATACATTAGTAAACTTAATTACTCAATACAATATTGGCTACGAAAAATAGTTAGGGTCAAATTGTGTTCATAACAAATACATGTACCTAAAACATCAGGCTATTTGTTGAGTACCAAGTTAAATAACATAATGAAACTATGTACAGTCTGACTATGTGCCACTTGAGGGTCACAATGTGTTTGTTAATACTAATAACTAATTTATTGTTCATTAGATAATTAAAGCAATCACTACTTAACATGGATGGATGGACTCATCATAACATAACACAAGGAAAGTCGAGTACAAACTGACCAAACATCAGCAGAACTACAAATATAATTGTAAACAAACAAGTTAAAATGTACATTCTCTATTTAACGGGAAATGTAAAAATAATAGTTATCCTTACTCATTTATCCTTTATTGCTTCCCGACTGTTCCCTCTTGCCAAAGTGACAAAAGAAGTTACATTAAATTAAGCAAATGGCGAAAGCATTGATTGATTAACAATTAAGACGGATAAAATTAACACAGTTCCAAAATGTTAATTTCCCACAGTGAATAAAAAGAACGAGAAGTGAAGATCCACTTCTGTCATGAAAAGACAATGAATCTGCCACTTTGCCACTTTTATATTATTATATATATTATTATTTTATAACATACGTAATTATAATGCGGTCTAGTTATTTTCACATTTACAAATGTATTATAATTTATAACAAATGGTGCTTTTTAAATCAATTGAAATGTTTTATTGCTCTATTAAAAGTTGATCAGAAATATAAAGCTGACATGAGATGTTTGTTCTGGTCAGAACATCACACATTGGACTCTGACTCTCCTTCTGCACAAAACAATGCTGCGATGTGATTGGCTGATGGGCGTTAACATGCAGAAAACCTTTACGTTGCTCTCGTCAGTCAGCAACGCGCTTATTTCTTTATGAAGTCAAAGTAAAACAGACATCAAGAGTCACGACTGGTCTGCTGTTAAGGCTTTCTCATGCAGCGCACAGTGATGCGTGGCGGTAGCGTGTGTCGGGCTTCTGTGTGTTTGGAGCGAGGGGGGGAGGGAGAGAGAGGCAGAGGAGAGAGAGAGAGGCAGAGGGAGACACGAACTCCCAGTTCATTTGAAACAATTTCTTAAAACCCGCTCATCTCTAACACACTGAGGCTGCACTGCTCGTTCTGCGTGAATGAGGGGCGTACACTGTTCATTTCAAAGTTTCATGTCGGAGGTTTTGGTCCAGACGAGACGAGGCTTGGGTCCGGATCCGGACCGAAGTCCGCCAATTAGTGACAGGGTATAGACGCCACCGTCATTCCCTCAACTGCGGCTAACACTACCAGGCCAGTGCAAATGCTTCATTCCAATGTATTATTAGTGGTGTGGCGCTCGCTAACACAGGTATGTCTCTTTGTAAAAATGTGTTTCAACAATACCTTGAGCGTGTTCTTTTAATCGTTAAGTCTTTTCTTCTTTCGTTTTTCGGCACTGAAGGGATATATTCTTTTGGACATGAAGACCACGTTCTGTTGTGTTTATGTCTTGCTTTCATTCTGCTCTCGCACAATGAAGTTGACCATCAGCGCAGGTCATATGCCTCCTGGTTGCCAGGTTGTCATTACAAATAAATGCTGTTTGTGCATTATATGCTACCGCTGTGGGCGGCTGCCGGCGCTAGCAGCACTACTACGCTGTTTGCGCACGCTACGCTTGCATTTCGCATAAATCAGGTTGCCAGATTGGGGGCCCTTTTAACGCCTTGGGGCTCTAAGCAGCTGCTTACTTATAGGCTGGGCGTCCCTTCATGCCTACTGCGCAGGGGGGGTTGTATTTGTATTTTGTATTTCTGTTTATATATGGTTACAAAGATATGTAAAGTATTTATGTTTTCAGCTCCGGCTCGCGCCCTGGACACGTGGTACGCTGTAGATGACAACTCCATGAGAGTCTATTGGAAGGTATGACTATTTTTTTTTGTATATTCATTGCATATGTTAAAGATGCACTCTGTAACCTTTAAGTCGCGAGTCCGGCATCTGCTTGTCTCTATGGGGATTTAATTACCTTGCTTGGAACATTGCACAGTATGGCAATAAACATATCTATATCTGTTTTTTTTCTTCAATAAAAAGATGTAAATGAATAAATGCAACATTACAATACATTTAACACCAATACCGTGGAACTGTACAAAGTCGCTTCACTTTAACTTCACTTAAATTAGTTCTACATCCTTTTCTTAATAGCACTTTCACTTCTTTTTTCACTCAGTCTGAGTTCTCTTCAACATAAAGGTCATCGGTTTGACCACTTCAGAGGTGTGAGAGACAGGCATGCACTGCGCACTCGGCACTTCTGACCACATTCACACACATGCGAGTTGCTTTTAACTTAAGCACTGTGGAGTACCTGAAACTAAACACAGGTTTCACTTTATAAGAAAAGCAGGGCTGTATAGAAAATACATGTACAATGCAGAGTTACACACAAATTAATCTAAAATCCAGTAGTGATTGTATAAGGTTCATTTTAAAGGTGACGGGAGTGCAGTCAAAGTCAATGATGCAGTAGTACACAATTACCTCAAAACTTTGGTTATATTGTGATCTACATATATATCTAAAACATAGTTCAAGTTCAATATTTTCTCAGGTAACTATAGCTGCATGTGTTGGCAGTTTCATGATGTTTTTTTTTCTCTCTTCATGCAGACACTAGAAATCTCTGCTGCTCGAGGAAACATTTTGGACTACATCATCACAGTCTTCGGCCAAAACTCAACATTGACGCTAAATGCCAGCTCAGATAAACAAAGTCTTTCGGTGCCTTTTTGTTTGAATTGTCACATAACAGTGAGCGCCCACAACACCAGGGGGCGCTCTCCTCCTGCCAATATCACCATCCACACCGCTAAAAGTAACTATTCAATTAAAAAACATGCGTTCTGTGTCTTATGTACTCTATTCTACACTATTCATGCTTTGTCTCTGTTCAGACAAGCCTCTTCTTCGGCCAGTAGTAAACAACCAAGATGTCACCATCTCCTGGAGACAAGGTGTAAGTGCACCCTTTCCCCTTGAATATGTGGTAGAATGGTTCCCCAAAGGTCAGAAACTGGATGGGCTCCAATGGCTCAGGTTGGACCGAAACATCAGCCATGTTGTCATTAAAGGTGAGATGTAAGATATTTGTTTGTTTTGTTTGTTTGTTTGTTTATTTATTCATATAAATCTATTTAAATTTATATATATATTTTTATATAAATAATATGTTATTTTAAACATGTATAAACATAGCCTCAACCAATGAAAATAACATATTCTGATTAAAATGGTCTTTTCCTCTGACAAATGGCACATAAAAAGTATTACTTCATAATACTGATGGTATAAATATATGGGTAGTGATCTGCTAAATAGTGTGAATGCAGAAAAATGCAGAAAATCACTGATTTCTTCAAAGTTTTCTTTGACCCCCAGACCCACATGTTGTGTCTCTGCAAGCAAACAAATTGAATGTTAAATCTTGTCCTTTGAGTGCCTTCAAGGTGGAAAAGCGCTGTATGAATACACTTTAATAATAATAGATAATAGAAGTTTGTATTAAATATTGAGATAAATGTTCGGACAACAGAAATTACAGTTTGTTCCGGCCAAAATAAGCTTTTGCGTTTTTAGCGTTTTTAGCGTATTTATTCGGTCAGGACAGTGCTTGTTAATGAACGTACATGAAATACATGCTATAAACGCACCGGATAAATATATACAATAAAATATTTTGGAACATTTTGTTCTAGTGAAAGTAGCTTACGGAGGCAAAACATTTGGAGACCCCTGCTTTAAGGGCTAGAGGGGTTTGGGCTACGATGGACAGGATAAAAAAATCCTACTAACAAACGCTAGTCATTCCATCATGTATTCCTTTACTAAACCCTTGTGGCCTTTTCTGAAAATGTCATAATAATCTGGGCATTAGGCTACTTTAAAATGTCTAATGTCTAATATACTATCCAACCCACCATAGTTCCATATCTGTATAAATAATGTCCTTGTTGGAAGTAAACAAACAAAATTATTTGTTTGTTTTGTGCAGATATGAAGTCATTCGTGTGCTATGACGGAGCTGTGTATGTTTTCAGTAAAAACTCAGTGGAACGGCTTGGGTTTACTGATATCAACACAGCAGTTATGGGTAAGGGAAATACTAAATACACTGACATGAAATGCTGTACTATTTATGCTTTATCTGTTTTTGTATTAAACTGTATGTAGATCATTATTTTACTATAATTGTGTTAATTATAAACCACTTTGATCTGGAAGCGCTTGATACCAGAAACGGGTCCATTGACTTGAAAACAATCCGCTCTGTTAAATTTATGAACCCTATTTGTATGACTAAGAGTCAGATTTTTTCCCCCAATCATATTTAAGTACAGAGAAGTGGCAGCGATAGAGGGTAGGAGAAAACAAACATTTTCAGAGCACTCAAGCCTCAAATGCAGCACAATGCTGATTACTCAAACATGGGGGTTTCCAAAATACAAACAAACAAAAAAATACAAGTAAATGATGAGGGAACAGCATTATAACATGGTCATAAAGGTTAATTTACTATCTGAATTGTTGTTTTCAGTCCCCACAGCTGGGCCCTCTTTTGTGGAACGGTTGGAGGGAACGACACTCACCGTGACCTGGTTCGAGCTCTCTATAAGTCAACGTGGAGGTTGCATCACCAAGTACACCGTTTACTTAAAGGAAAACAGCAGTCAGAGTGTGAAAGCCTGTAAGACAACACATTACATTTGGCTTTGATAGGATTTTGTCCTCAAATGAATGGGGAGTAGATGAGACAGTGGGGACTTCTACCACTAAGGCATAGAAAAAGATTGAAGGTCCTATGTTAATGATTATTTGAACTGGTGGGACAAACCAAATGAGAAAAAAAAATCGCTGGATTATGCAAAATGTGCAAAAATGGAAAAAATACATCTAGTCAATAACAACAATCTAATAGTTAAACTGTAAAGAAAAGTCTAGTTTTTCTGTCTGGATTAAATGGTCACACTTATGAAGCCTATGAACATATTCACCCATTCACGCTCATTACCATACGCCAGTACATGGCAGAAAAAGGTTTCAACAGTAGTCATCTGATCTTGTTGTGACTGCCATCCGGACGTCATTTTCAATCTCCTAGGAACGAGTTGGTTCTGCAGTCGTCCTTGTAAAAAGTGTTGACTATTTCAACTCAATTTGAAAAACTTTATCCAGAGGACTACCAGTGAAACTTTTTCTACTATGGACAAATGAGGGATTACAACGAACCATACACCAGTACATGCAGACACTGGTGGCCAAGAGGTTGGTTTTGGCCAAAGGTGGGGATCTAACAATCAACTTTGGGTCCATGGTCATGAATGGACCACAGAGAGATGGGCTTCATAAACACAGCTCATGTATGTTATGGGGGGGCCAGAGTGAGATGGTTCATGTACAGAGGAGGTATAATGAATACGCTGAATGTTGAGGTTAGAGGAAAGATTTTGTTTTTATAGATGTTTTTTCTGTTATAAATCTAACAACATATCACACATTTTCTTGTTTTAGATCATGTATCAGCATCACAGAGGTTTTTGCTTGTGAGAGACCTGACTCCAGGGAACTACAGCATTTGGATGACGGCCTCCACCGCTAAAGGAGAAAGCCAGCCAGGTCAAAAAGTCATTTTCTTCATCCAACGTAAGCAGCCATATTTCTAAGTATGAAGTGAAACACCATATCTCATTACTGTATAACTTCACGTACATGTGTATTACTCTTGCAGAAGATTCAGAGATGGTACTTATCATTACGTTTGGTCTCTTGGTTATTTTGGTGATGTTTTTACTCTGTGCATGCCAAATGTCAGCTGTGAAGGAAAGGTACAAATACACTTGGCTGAAACATATAGAAGATGATAAACAAACTTGCCCTAACTGGATGTTTTTCATCTTTCCTCAGGATTTGGGTGTATTTCCAGTATTGCCTGCCGGATATTCCTGACCCTGCAAACAGTAAATGGGCGAAAGATTGTCTGAAACCGAAGGTATCAAAATGACTAATATCTAATCATGTATTTAGACCAGTGCTGCTTAACATGTTAACTCATGTGATTAATCAAGAAAGATGATAAATGTATCGCTGGGTCTGTTTTGACCAAACACACTCGCAGTAAGATACGTAGGGAGGCATCACTGAAAGGAGTTGTAAGGTACAGGTCCAGCGCTGATATCATGGTTAAATTTGTACATAAAATCCATCAATTCTCACAAGGAAGAGCGGCCAATGTTTACAAGCACGGAGTGGAGGAGAGTGGTGCTTTGTGCTGCATAACAAATTAAAGTCATAGATGTCAAGTTGAACATCATGTGTTCGCAAAAAGATGTAAATAGGGCCAACCAAACTACAACCAAACACTTGACGCCAATCTGCCAACCATAGCATCTGTCATCAGAAGAGCCACGCAGTTACACGGATAACCCTCTCCTCTTATAACCAAAATATTGTATTTTTCCTGGATTGTTGTCAAAGTAATTATTGCAGCTGACCCCAAAGTCAGATAATTTAATATGGATAAGTCAGGGCATCCAGCATCAAACCTTTGCTAAGTAATTATCACAATGGACACAGTGATGGGGTCGAGAAAAGCACATTTGTTCAACTTCCAGTCTGAAGTTAAAGCTCACATTTGTTATGCTTTTGCAGCTTTGGACCATTGTAGAATGTTTGCGCCTCAAGGCCTGTGTGTATTCAACTCATATCCATACATTATGTACATGTACTAAATGACTTAAAGAGTTGTCACGCTACTAAGATGAAAAAGTTCAATACATCAAATGTTCAATACCAGCATAAAACACCTATAATTGTAAAACAATATTGGCCTAATGCCATTTTCAACACAAATTAATATTTTTTTATGTAATCATGTGGTCTTATATTACTTCTGATAAAGTTAAAGTCATTTTCAAAGTTTAGGAAAGGTCAAAATTTACACTGCATGTCCAAAAAAAGTCACCACAGAAAAGTCACATGGCTTTGATTACAGCACACATTCACTGTGCTTTCAATAAGCTTCTGCTTTGTCAAAAGATATATTTAATTCCAGTGTTACTTAATTTTTGAACCAAGATCTTGTTCTTGTTCTTGTGCAGGGCAAAGTGAATCTCCAGCTTCAGCTCAGCACCTCCACAGTGAGCGAGGAGGACCTTGTTTTTGTGGATATCCAGGAGATGCCCCGCCCTCTGCTGCCCCCTCAAACCAGTTTGAGCTTCGATTCAGAGCCCTTTACGCCTCTGTACCCCCACTTCACCTACATCAAGAGCTTCTCACACGATTCGTACAGTTCGGGACATACTCAGACTTCCTCCTTGGACACTAATGAGACAGCTGATTACATATCCTCTCATGGGACGTCAGCCATGTTGGAGGTGGAGGAAGACAATGAAGATTTGCCTACCTTCTTTCCAAGTCACAGTTTCTTCTCAGAGCCACTTGATTTTGGACAAAAGTTGACTCTTGATGCAGTGAGGATAGGCGGAACTGATTTTTCTCTTTAGTTATTGACCAGAGACTGTTACAGTCAAAATAAATGTATGTAGCCTGCACTCTTACTGTTTTAAAAAAGGTGCTACAGTGACAACTGAACCTGTGATGCCAGTGACTTAATCTGCCGATAGACTCATGATTGGCTGGGCTTTAGGTAGAGACCATCCAGATCAGAGAGAGGACTTTAAGTTTAACTGGATTTCAATAAGTTTTAATAAGACAAAGGGTGAATTGTAAACTAGAAAACTGGGTCACAACACAGAACTGCAGCGCTTGTGGGTGTTCCAAATTGGGTGTATCCAAAGTGGTGCAAGGAAGAACCTGCTGTTGACAGGTGAAGCGCGGGGACTAGAACTGAGGTCTGTTCATCCAACATACAATCTACCATCACTGGTTCAGTTGGAAACATGCCAGAATACAGCGCTTGCCTTTGTCAATTATGGGATTACATTATATATAAGTGATAATATTTTGGCCACCTATGATTTTTTTTTTTTTTAAGCAAAGATGATTTGTTGCCGTAATATTGTCATTGAATGAACTACCAGGAATAAGGACTGCACGTGTCAAATTTCTGCCATTTTGTGAAGCATTACCAGTTCAGTCTCTAAAACTCAGTGGATGAGTAAGACTTGTTACTTTAAAGACATGCCATTTTATTTTATTAAAATTGTAAATATTCTGGACAGCTAAATCAGATTACAGTATTTTTTTAAATTGGCATTCATCATACAAATGCAGTATTCAGTAAACAAGACTAAGGAATAACTTTGACTCCAAATGCCAAAACAGACCTATGTTTTAAACTTGACAATTACTCAAATGTGACCATACATCATTTGAAGTAGTTTAAAAATGTAAATGTTGGTGTGCAAATAAAACACTTGGGACAAAACAAAAGTCACAGTGCAAAAAATGTATCGACCACCTTTATTTACCGACAGAGGTCTTCAATAGCAGGGCTAAATTCACACACATGTTGAGTCTTCAGCAGTTTCACACATTGAACTGCACTTCTTTCAGAGCGATTAGGCAGAGGGCAACAGGGCTGTCAAAGTAATGAGAAAACACCAGCACAGAGCAGACCGCAGCAGCACAATGGAGCCGAGCCCAAATACAGAGTGGAGTGTGTACAAGTCTGGAAAGGGCCAATGAAATGACCAACGTTTAGAAAAGACAAGGCATTTGACTGCACTTGGCTTAAGCTAATGAATGAGGATGGGGATGTTAGCACCCGTAATGCCACCCAAGGAGGACACAAGAGCCCAAGCATTGAGATGATCCATCAAACAGTGCTCAGGATTAATGTAAATTTAGCTGTGACCTCATAATCCTGAAAAATGACCTAATGTTCTCAAATGAAACTCTTCCATAGAAAATACCTAGAATTCAGAGCCGTTTCAGCAGTAGGTCAAGGGGGCAACATTTGGTCAGAGACCAAAGTTTAGTCCCATTTTGCACCATGTGAAAATGTCTAAATTTATGAAAATAGTTCAATTTACAGGACGAAGATCATAGAAGAATAGACCTTCTGTACAAAATATAAAACAATATTCCCAGTGCTAAAGAAAAAAAAAAAAAAATCAATGTCATTGAGTGAAACATCTGGTGTGGCTGAGCCTACTGTAAAGCAAGAAAGCAATGGCACACACCCAGCTTAAAATACTTACATTTCAAATGCATATTCTCAAGCAGCAATTACAAAAAATCATCAATGGACAATGCATAACCTCTGAAAAGAACACTGTATGAAAACATCCCTGCTACTTTGTTTCCAAGTACAAAACCTCTACCAATAAAGCTGCTCCCAAGTAGCAAGAAGTCCTTTTCTTTTTTGACTTTTTTTGTAATTTCTTTTTTCCATCTTCGTTTTGTTTTTATTACGCAAAATCAGTTCTCACATTGAGTGCCACAGTTAATGACAGTCTTATCCATCATTTCACTCTGCTGAAGGATCCAGGATCATGCAAGCCTCGTAGTGGAGGTGCTCAGGCTCCAGTGTGTGGCCTAACCCAGGGCTGGGAAGGCCTCCGGGTCGTCCACGTTGGGCACAGAAGTAGACGACTGGGGGAAAACACAATGCTTCTTAAATTAAATGACAATCACCAAAGATAAGTAAATAACTTAAGGGACTGAGATGATGAAAATATGTCCCACAAAGTTGCATTTACCCTTTCAGGCCTTCCTGCACGGACTGGCCTGGTGGGTTCCCCACGGCCCCTCCCGCCTCGGCCTCCACGAGGTCCTCCACGGCCGCGGCCAGGACGTCCCAGGTCTCCAAAGTTAATCTCCAGCTTGGACGTGATGTCATTGGCTGGTTTTCTAAAGTGGTGCTCATCCTCAACCTGACAAAATAGGTTATTATGTTTGTATTACATAAATAAGGTTAAACTACATATATGAAATACAAAAATGATCAAAACATACCTTCTCTTCAACTTCCTGTTCAATCACATCTTCCTTCTTATCCTGTGAAAGAAAAAAAGTTGAACCTTGCATTTGATCCAAAAAGGAAAACTTGTCTGTTGACATTTAACAATACGCTCCAAATGTCTGGAGGCTCATCCTGGGCTTACCTCAGCCTTGGACTTGTGCAGCACAAAACCCTTGTTCCAGTCGGCTCCCTCGTTGGCCTTGCGGATGTTGAAGTCCACTTTGGCACGTTCCTTGTCCTGCATTGCCTTCCATTCGTCCAGAGTCATCTCCTTTGGACCTTCCTCCTTCACCTCTTCTGCCTCATTCTCCCTTCAATAAATGCAAGGAAAGAAAGCTGTGCATCAGCACCACCAAATGTCCCATCAGACCATTTCCCTTAGAGACAAGTCATAGATTTACTTGTTCTCAGAGTCGGCAGGTGGGTGCTCCTCCCCCTCAGGGTTTTCCTCAGTCAGGTTTGATTGGTCGAGCTCGCTGCAGAAAGACCAGTCTTTAAACTGCACCAACACATTTTCCAATACTCTTGTTGTGTACAAACTTACTTTAGTTCATCCTTGACAGTGCCCCAGTTGTGAGATCCACTTCCCCCACGCTTCTCCTCACCTTTCAGACCACTGAAACAACATTTGCTTTAGCCAAGGCCCAAGGACATCAAACATTAGGTCTATCAAAGAAGGCTGGAAGACTTACGATCGGTCGCTGCCACTGTGACGATCAAATTCACGTTTTCCTCGGGAATCAAAACCATCGCCACGGCCCATGCCACGGCCTCTGCCCCCTCCACGGCCGCCTCTGCCACCTCCACGTCCTCTCATTGGCCGGTCACCTGCAGGCCTGAACACAAAATAACAAAGATCAATACAACACTTCTGGCAGAGATCATTATAAAAGCCTCATCTTGATTGGTCGCCCGTCACACCAGGGGTAAAAAATGGACCCAGCCTGTTTTCTTTTTAAACGAGAACAGTTATGATATTAAATACTATTGATGAAGACAGTCGAGGTAGGTTGGCGTGAGTCTACGTAGTAGTGAAGTACTTGCAGCTACTTCACTCTTTACAGTTTAAATACATGTTTGAATCCTATATACTACTGAAAAACAGTTGTATTCAGTAAACTCACTTTTCCACAGAGAATTCCCCCCCTTCAGGCTTTTCTCCTGCCTCTCCGGCCGGTTTCTCAAAGCGGCGCGGTGGTCGCCTCTCGGTCGGCGGTCGTCTGTCTGTGGGAGGACGGCCCTCGCTTTGGCCCTGGGGCCTGGGGCCTTCGCCTTCAGGCTTACGACCCATTCTCCTCATGCCAGCTCCTGCAAGCAGCACAAGTGTGTAAATGCACTCAAAATATTATTTAAATATTCGGCATGCAATATGTCACTCATGCACTAACAGTGACTTCATCCTTCGGGCAGCTCCTTTACAAACAATGGCTCAAAACGTTCCGTTTACACTTTTGACCTCTAGTAGATTTCAGTGGCCGAGTGTGACACTACTGATCCCTCCCATTGCCCAACTAAGATAGACCAAAATAGACACAGTCCCAAGAGCAGCTGCTGGAGCAACAGGCTGTCCACCTGTCTCCTCTGCTCTGCTACAGAGATGATACGATGGGCATCACACCCAGAGTTTATCAATATTAACTAATGAGAAGATTAAATACATACAATAAGCACTCAAGTGTCGCACACACTAATGACGTTTGGGTAAAATGACAGCACTGAGCCAATAAGAAGTGGCAGAGATGAGGTAGTGCACAACACGCCCCGCAGAAACCACGAGGTCTATTTCCACGAGCCAGAAAGCTGACATATACACCTGCATGACGGTCTGAAACCTGCTCATAGATCGCCACGCTCTTAACCATATTTGTTTACTGTTACAATAACTGTTAATGTTTATAAACGGATTATGATTTTGTATCGGCAAAGTGTGGGGACCAAAACGGCCAAAGGCAACAAAGGTGGGCTAATAAATGTGTGCGGTGGTCTGGTCATTATCCATGATTTGCCACAAGAAATTTTAACTGAAAACGAGTCAAACACGGACCAGGCCAACAGGTTTGAGGCTCAGAGGCTCAGGGCCTCAGGCCTGCAGCAGCACGAGCTAAAACGTGTTTGCCTGAAAACAGCTCGAGCCCACAGGCCGCGCGCCCCGCGCACAGCCGAGACAACACGGTGTAAAGAGACTGTTC
Source organism: Chaenogobius annularis (assembly GCA_015082035.1). NCBI lineage: Eukaryota > Metazoa > Chordata > Actinopteri > Gobiiformes > Gobiidae > Chaenogobius > Chaenogobius annularis. Next base: position 312,693 of record BJKM01000303.1, on the reverse strand, counting down.
CAGAGGACGATCCGGGCACAAAAGAGACCATGAGGTCCTCATGTCATGGGGCATGAGCAGCAGCGCTAGTGCAGACATTAGCACTGTCAAGCTATCTGCCAGAGGGCAGCCTTTACAATAAATGCATACTTACCATCTTTCTTGAGTGGGACGGGGGCTTGTGTGTCTTCCTTCTTGTCAGCCAGAGGGACCTTTCTGTCTTTCTGGGACTCCTTTTTTGGCTGCTTAGCCGCCTGGGCTGCGGTCTTGGCGGCAGGAGCTGCAGCCTCCTTCTTCTTCTTGGCCTCGGCCTGCAATAACGCCTCGTACGGATCCGACTCGTCGTCAAATAATTGGTCGTACCGATTGGTTATGGCACAGCCAAAACCTTCTTGCATTTGTCCGGGCATGATGGCGCCCCTTCAGCAGGATTTTCCTCTGATTCTACGAGGCTTGGTGCGAACACTTCGCTAGATGAAGCCACAAGATGGCTGGAAAAGGACTGACTTCTCTTCCGGTGCGATAGACATCCGGGACACTAGCAGTGGCGCGGGAGGGGCGTGTAGTTCGTTACGAGTCCGACCCAATGAGATCCAACGGCTGACAGAGGGTGGCAAACTACATTACCCATAAGGCTATACTGTCTACTGTTTGTTGTACAGAGCAGCGTGGGACATGTCTACACTGCAAGTTGAACTTTTCATACAAATCACCCTCAGGCTGAAACAGCACAATTATATTGTCTGTTTAGTTTACTGATTGGAAGTGTAGATAAAACGACAGCAACATTTGGGTAATCAGCAGGCGCATAGATAAGTGAGTTGTTGTTTTACTTACCTTAAAGGGTAAGTTTGACACAACAATGAAGAGAGAATTCAAGGGAGAATGCATGTCTTTCAAGAAAATTCTGTGATGGTCCAAGCCATCTATATTAAAGCCCTGCTTTGCCTTGTCAAACAAGAACAGCTACTTGGCCTACTTTGTACAAAAAACACAGGCCTAACAAATTATAATTATGACTAAATCGTGTGTTTGAATAGGAAGAAAAATCCTTGGATCAGTGCTTAATTCTCCTTATGCAAGCCAAAACCTATAGTCTTCTCTCAAGTTTGCAGGTAAAGGACCCGATGTGCAGTGTGTATTACTGTGTTCCAGTAGTTCTACTGATCCAGTCTCCCACACCAGTGCAAAAGTGCTGATTACATCGTTCACTTTTGTTTCCATTAAAAATCAGACTCTAAACTTGAGCCAGATAATCAAAACAAAATTTAACATGTACAAAAAAAGAAAGAATGATATGTGTTTGTGTTTATATAAAATATTTCTGCTATAGCATTTTGGTATAACTAATGCCAATAAAAAGGTGCCGGGCTGCTTTAATTCCTAATGTGACGGATGCAAACTCAGCAGTTGAGGACGTCCCATACAGCGAGAGACTAGTCTGCTCCTAAAGTCCGACTGGGAACATAGAGATGCCTTCTTCAGTCACCAAAGCTATGATAGAGTCCTATGCACTCATGGTGATGGTAATGGGCACTTTTTTTGTCTATTTCTGTGGGATGGTTTGGGCTTTTTGTAACCCAAAACTGAGCAGTGGTGAAGAGGACTGTGATGAAGCGGACCCCGACCAGGCTCACAGATGTATGGCTCCACATCTGCCAGCGCCTCCGTACTCTGAGACATATATCAACTTTTTGGATGACACAGACAGCCTGATAACAGCCTACAGTGGATTTTACCGCGAGGAGCAGGGGATAAACAACATGGTCATTGCCACTCATAACATAGACTGAAGATGACACTGATGAAAGCATAAAGAAATCTACTGGGTACTTTTTATTATCACACACTTTGATGACCTGTCTTATATTAAATGCTGATCATAATGCATGCTTTAAAACAACACATTCACTAACTGATATGCACATAAATTACTTTTTTGTTTTTACATTCAGACCTGGAACAACCAACAAAGTGTCTTGTATTGAGCATCCTGTTATAGGTGATATTTTGAGGGCTTCTCAACAATCAAAATATACGATTTTTAATTGTTATGACAGCCCTAATTTTTCCTAAATATGAAACTCATGGATATTTTTGTTAAGATAATTCACATCTTTTGTTGATCTTGAAGTTTCCTCTTTACTTCCCTTTCTAGTTGAAGCAATTTTTCATAGAGAACTTCTGATGTTTTCAAGTCGATATCCATCTGTAAAGAGGCAAATAGACAGTACTAGTAATTCTCTTAATCAAATCCTTAACTGTCCCGTCAGAAATATTGCCGTTCTTACTTTCCGTGCTTGCGTGTACGTGTTCCCGAGCCCAGATGTTAAACTATGGTACTTGCTGTAAGGGTCCAGTGATTCAGGTTTTTGTTTAAACAGCCAAAACTGGAAAAAGAGAGAATGATACTTTAGTTTTGTTGTAAATGGTGTGGTGTAATAAAACTTACTAACACAGTAACATTACTTTGAATTTGTGCCATGTTAGGGCACTTTATCAAAGGGCTATAATTTTATTTCTGCTTTTTGTAAATCTTTGTAAATTGACATCATGGTTCCTGCATGGTTTCTCTTAAAACTATAAGAGGGCTTACCAAAGCTTCAGCTCCATTTAGAGGTGTCAGAGTGAAAGTGTTGGTGAACATCCTTATCTGCAATAATGTTTGCAAACTGGTAAATATTTTAAGCACAAACAGATTTAAAATGATGAAATGTTCCACTTACAAGCCAAAAGATAGGCATCAGAAGTGTCCAAAGGAAAGCTGGGAATGATGGGAAGACTCTGTAGGTGAGGTTTGTCATAACAAAACCTGGACATGTCACTGAGGAGTAGAGACCCTAAAAGAACAGCATCAACTTGAGTCAAATAAAATGGAAGGAAAACATTTTATTTGAGAGACCCTGACCTGCTGGTTATAATGACTGTTGAGGGCCAAGCTGAGCAGATCAGAAGCGTATTTGGAGGAGCTGTAAGGCTGTGAGCCTCCTTTGTGCTGGATGTCCTCCAGTGAGAAGGCTGAGCGCTGTGCGTTACTCGATGAGGTCCAGATCAGCTGTGATGTTTGTCCATCTCGACAGAGTTCTGACTCCAGCTCCCTGAACTGTTCAAACACAAGATACTAAATATTGTAGTTTTAAGGTTATATGTCAACATACACTTTATAGGGAAATTTGTCCACTATATTTGACCCATCCTTCAATGCCGCTGGGGCAACCCACCCAGAAAGGCTTGGGCGGCCCAGGAATTGAGCTCAGAACCATATTTCTGTGAGGCAAGAATGCTAGCCGCACAACAAACATACCCAGCGAGGAGGCCTCAGAAAAATGCTTTCACAACAAACTGAGGGTTTGGCATGGTTTCAAAAGTTGTATAACGTACGTTAAAGCTGAAACTATAGTTGGTTATCTCTAAAATCTGGTCTTTAGCATAACATCTAGAGCTCCTGGTTGTAGGACAAAGAGGCTGGGGGCTACAGTTTTCCTATAGCAGTGGAGCACCTTAATAGCACATGGCACGTTTTTGGAAAGGAACCTTTTCTTTGGGTTATTGTGACATTCCTCTCACCCTTGTTATGTATATTATTTGTTTTGTGTCTGTTTGTTAAATTGTTTTTTAGGTTGAGTGTCAACAAAACCCATTTCTCCTAGTGGGACAATAAAGATACCTTGACCTTGACATCAGACTCCATCAGTGACTAGTGAGAGGTGCAATGTCTGCTGTGGCCTGCGGGACAGGAGACTCTGACACATTCATATTTAATGAGCTAATGTTGCTAAGCAATGTGCAGATCGTGTGTCAACTATGTCTACTTCAAGGGCAGTCATCTCTTTGATTTTATTCCAGCACAAAATGGAAAATGCTGCCAAATCAGACTGAGCAAAAATAGAAGAGAATAAGACTCACCAATAGAAAATGACCAAAGAGGTTTGTGGCAAACGCTTCTTGAAAACCATCAGGAGTAACGCTGTCCTTATGTGTAAGAATTCCAAATCCTGTGGCAAGCATTTCTATGATTCTGCTGCAATATAAACACATATGCAAATTATTTAGAAATAATCTCAAATTCCAGGTGAGGTGTTGTAGGCGGTTCATATTTTGGATATAAATTGCACAAATAAAAATGGAACTGAAAGTTAATGATAAAACAAGTGTCGAGCATAATTTCATTCATGATAAAGGATGTCATTTATGTGAACAGTTTTAAAACTGAATAAAAGATAACCTGAATAAATGAACAGAACAAACATACCCAGTGAGGAGGCCTTGGAAAAATCCTTTAACATCAAACTGGGGGTTTGGCATGATTCCTGCGTTCAGGTAGAGGTAGTCCAGCCGGTTATACCTGCAACATGACTGAATCTAATTAGCAATATGTCTGAGTGGCATTAGATTGCTATATTTTAGATGTGCTGTAATGGTAGTGCTCTCTGTCCCACCTTAGTTTGAACTCCTGTGCTGCCCTAAGCACAGAAGCGGTGCTGCTGGTGTCCACCTGAAGCACGTCCACCTTGGCTGAAGGGTGGGAGCGGAGCAGGGCTGAGCGTGCTACCTGGGCTCGCTGCATGTTTCTGCAGCCCAAACACAACTGGACCTCCTCATCCAACAGCCTCTCACACAGGGCCAGACCAACCCCACTGTGAGAACAACAACTAGGTGATGATTTGAGCTAGTGAGGCTAATCTTTGATAATGATAATGTTTTAGACACGAATGCTCAAGGCAACACTCAAGACAACAATTCACAAAGTCACAATGCATAGATAGTAAAAATAATATATAGTTTTAAATGAGTAGAGAAAAAATATGAAAAATAATACTAGCCTACCTATTTGCGCCTGTAACCAAAACCACTTTAGCCATCCTTTTTGAGTTTTAATTCAGGATCAGAAGCAACAAGTTTCTGGATGGACTGGCATCAGGTTGTAAAGTAATGCTTGGCTCCTCCCCTGAAACATGAGTGGTCGGTACAGTGCAGCTCCAAGCCAATCAGTGCATGGTTTGGCCATAAACAAATAATAAAACATTCATAAACTACCTTATAAATAAATGACACTCTTTGTTCAGCTCTGGTTTAATTCTGGCCCTGATAAAGTACAAGGAAATAAACAATGATGAATGATGAATGAATAACATTCATTTCACACAATCAGATACTTTGGCTTTGTAAACCACTTACACTTTTGCTAACACGGGACACAATTGCATAGCCCTTTTGTAGAATCTGAGCTGAAAAATAGTATTCATGTGTATTGGTCAAAAACATTACCTTATTGTGAAAAAAATCAGACTACATAAAACCAAATGTCTTTTTCTCTAGACCTTCATTATATAACAGAAACATAATACAACAGCAAAAAATCTTTCTTTCTACACATACAATCAGATGTGTATGTTGCCTGTTGGTCATGAGTATAAGATAAAAACAATTAAAACATGAACTGCTTCTATAAGAGCAGATCAATGTAGACAAACACATACAAGTTATAAAACTGTTATAAATATATATAACACGTATAATACTAGTAAATACAGTCACATACAAGATAAAATCACTGCAAGAAGATGTCACAGATGTTGTTTGCCGATGTGCGCAGTTAGTGAGAAGTTGAGATGAAATATTTACCTCTACATTCAAGCAGTCTTCCAAAAATCAGAATAGAGGTGGGAGATATAGCAAAAAATGGATGATATCTCAAGTTTTGGTTTAAATATATGCAAAATAAAGAAAGAATATTATCGAGTGTACCGGCTGTAATTAAATCTATTAAAAATTACCTAAAAAAGAGACAGAAACATCTAGTGTAATCTTCCAAACAAGGCTATAATTATTAAGTGATATTTCTGCTCTTTTGTGGTAAATTTGACAGTCCATTCATGTTTTGTGCAATACTTAAACCTCAACCAAGACATTTACAGGCACATTTTAGCACATTCTTAATGCTCTGTTAAAATATCCACATTGAGGTAATACTAAAAATATCGAGATATACATTTTTGTCAATATAACCCACCCCTACATCAGAAACACACAATTAAATCTAAAAGTGCAGTATAGTCATTGCTACATTTTAATTTGGTTTCCTAAACATTTTAGGAATATTTAAAGTTCATTTTTTTGCCCGTGACTCATCTCGTTGTGGGGTGAAACCCATTAGACTATACAAAGAGGCTGATGGTTCTGCTGCTGCGGCGGCGAGAAGGATGAAGTATGGATGAGAAAAGCAGCAGACAAAACAGACTTACAGACGAGAGACTGTGGTTGGTTGGCAGCAACAGGCGATAGGTGTTGGGGAGAGGAAAAAGAAATATAGTCTTCCTTCTCTTCACACGTATATCTTAATGTTCAGTTCAAATTTGCAGTTGGAGTATTTTTACTGAAAACTATTAGCTTAAACCTGGATTATCCACAGGCGATACGGTCCTAAACGCTGTTGTTCTCTTCAGTTAAACATGATTTGTCTAAAAGGGCTCGGTGTATTTCCTGGAAGGAGGGTCGATCTTTGGTGTTCCTCCTCCAACAGGTGAGCATGACGCTGTACAGAGCGTCTGGACACAGGACCGGCTGAGGCAGGTAGATCTACAACACAGACAGGAACACTGATTTAAATATGTTTATTTGTTTAGTAAATATTATCATTCTTAGGCTTTTTTAGTAACCTGTAGAATAGCTTGTACAGTGATGTTACTATATGGGTAACACTTTATAATAACTAAACATTCATTATTATTAAGAATGATTGAAGCTCATTAAGTACTTAATTATTACCCTAATCCTATGTATTTAGTTACTTCCCAATATTGCTGAGGACACCATACCACTAATATTGTCCTGCCTCAAATACATCATTTTGAGCACAAAATGTTTACTTGCTACATCTCAACTATATGTGTTTTAGAACATTTACACTTTACACCATTCATTGTGGAAATGTAAATATTCATATACAGTATATTAAAAATGTGTTCTTCTAAATCATAAGTGTGCCACAAGTATAAGAAATCCCCATGGTTACCAAGACTTCTCCTCTGTAAAGCACTGACCTGTCGTTTCTGGTCCCTGAAGAACTCTCCTGTGTTCTCGATCACCTGTTCGTCTGTGAGCTGAGAGTACGGCTGCTCTTTACAGAAGTTCAGAATCTCCCACAGAGTCACGCCAAAGGCCCACACGTCACTCGCCGTGGTGAACTTACCCTGCAGCAGACAAAAGGTACAAGTTTACGAGCCGATAATAAAACACTGCATTTGACCAGTTTGGTACAGGATAGATGTAAGCATGAAATGGGGATGAAGTGTGGGTGAGACATTCAACAAGAGTCAAGAATCCACACAAAGCTGAGGCTGGCAAAGCCGTGTAAGTGCTGCAGCCCAAAATCCAAAGTAATTGCAAGTCAAAAAAAAAATTACACTTTGAAGCCTTCGCTAAAATATCAGCTAACTCCAAATGAATGTCAAAGGGAACTGTCGGTGTAATCCCTCATTCGTCCAGGAGCGTTCCATCGTAGAAAAGATGCCTATTGTTCAAGGCCCATTCCACTTGGTTTCGATGGCCCATTATCAGGGGTCCCGCCCTGTGGGCAGGGCTTTCACAGAGTAGGATTAAAAATGTCAAGCCTGAGTTCTCAGACTTGTTTCACAGATTGAGAGATTAAAACAGAGTCCAGATGAAACAACTGAATCTTTTTCTACAAAAGTCAAAGGGAACTCATGCCAAAATAAAATTTAAAAATCTATTTTTATTTGTGATTTCCTTAGTTTTGTCCTTATTTGGTCCAGGCAAAATTACTGTTACTGGTCAAGCTACAGTCATTGTTTGATTTAAAAAAATTACACACTGTATTTTTTAATATTCTATTTAACCTTTTAACTGGCAAAACCTTAATAACAAAGTTGCCGTGGGTAAATCATTTCAGCCAATCTGCTTTCATTTAATTGAACGTGTCAACAAAAAAAAGTTGCTAATCATGTTTTATCTTTAATTAAACAGCTTTTGCCTATCACACATTATCTCCTGTTGTATAACATTTATATAGCAGCAGTTTGTGTTACCAGCAGGATGCTCTCCCACGACATCCAGCGAATGGGCAGCACTGCCCGGCCTTGGATCCGGTAGTAGTCCCCGCTGTACAGGTTTCGGCTCATGCCAAAGTCAGCTATTTTTATGGTGTAGTTCTTTCCCACCAAACAGTTTCTGGTGGCCAGGTCGCGATGGACAAACTTCAAGGAGGACAGATACTTCATCCCTGACGCAATCTGAGTGGCCATGTAGCACAGGTTCTTGAAACTATGGAGCAAATAAGAGCCATAAATGTGTAAAAATAAGGCCCACTGTTTATGTTATACAGGATTACAAAGTTTGGCTTGTTCAATCAAATAAGTCTTTCCCTGATGTGAGCATTTGGCCAGTATTATCGTTAATATATTGATTGTTGTAAGAGAATAAAAGCTCAAACAGTTTTATTTCTTCTCGTGTATGAGAGGAGCAAGTACACAAAGAGGTAAAGATGGTTCAGTGAAGCTCTGAATGATGCTGGTGATTTACATCGACATAGAAATCCCAGGTCATAATTAAATTTATGTGATTGAAGAATATACAGTATTTGTCCATTTAATAATATATCTCTGTCAATATTGTTAAGATGTAGTTCTACAGTGGGCCTGAAGACAACGGAAGTTACTGTATGGTGAAACAGCGACATAAAGACAAGCAAGTGCCACTATTATAAATAAGATGCCAGTATTTCTTTGCTTTACCTGACGGTGGGTGCGTTGCTAAGCAGAGCCAGCTGTCCCTCAGGCTCGTGCTTTGATAGAAACTGGTTGAGATCTCCGTTCTCCATGTACTCAGTGATCATGCACAGGGGGTCGCTGTAGATGCACACGGCCAAAAGACGCACAATGTTCGGGTCCTTCAGACGGGACATGATCTTTATCTCCTTCAGGAAGTCGTTTCTGAAAACAACAAGATCAGATTAGTACAAAATATGTAAAATGAAACATTTAATAAGTTTTACCTTGCATTTTTATTTGCATCTGAGCGAAGCATCTTCACAGCCACTAAAACAGGCTCCTCCTCGGGGTAGTCAAATTTAAACTCTTTATTCATAAACTCCTGCATCCCCTCTGCCTCACACAAGTGCACCTGAAGAGGGACATTAGAAGTTACTCAGTTAAAACAGAGAAGATGAAAATAAACAAATACCTTACAAGATTAAACCAACTGAAGGTTAGTTTATTTTAAAAAAAACTTGTGTTGTACATGTATTTTATAATGTAAGGGACAACGTGTAATAACAATTAAAGAAAACCAACCTCTCCAAACTGTCCCTCTCCAAGTTTTTCTTTGAAAGTCAGTAATTTTCGGGGAAACTCCTCCACGGCCACATCTTTCCCTGAGAGCAGGTCCATCGTGACTGCGGGGATTGCGTATGTGTTGCCCCCGGTTACTCCCTGGAGGTTCACGATGTCGGCCTCTGCGTAGTGTGGGACGCCATCTTGGACCGCTGTGGATGTGGTGGACTTTGAGGCTGCTGTGCTGGAAGACGCTGCAATTTAACAGGATTCGTTGATTGGTTATTGGAATTATATACCATAATCAGAGTTTTAGTTAGCTGATTAAAGAGGTATTGTTTCTGGCAGAGGAATGAGAAATACATATGAATCAATGCACACTTTAGTAATACCACTATAGTAAACACATGGGTTCTAGCCAAGACTCCAACATGAAGATGATCTTGTTCGTTGAGTACCCTGAAGTCTGCTGAACTAAACGTCTGCACTTAATGTCTATTTTATGTTTTAGGTTTGTACATATATAGTGCACATATGCAAAATGTTTTCTGGGCCTGCAATTATTATTAAGTATTAACAACAAATGCAGATGTAATTTCTCAGTCATCTATGTAGGGCTGTCACTAACGATTATTTTAGTAGTCGATTAATCAAAAGTTTATTACTATTGAACATTGTGTTTTTCTAAACTAATTTCTAACCAAATAAAGGTTGAAATATGGTGACTGAAGGCTTCTAGATCAAGAATATTTACAGAGTAAGTGTAATATACCGTAGATTAAAATTTGAAATTGTTTATTATTTTTGGACATTTTGATTTACTTTTTTTTAACTTTTATAGACTAATGGTCCAGATAACGACTATGATTCTTTTTTATTGTCGACTAGTCATAATTAATCCATCAATCGTTGCCCACATCCAGGACTGATTCATGGTATCAAAGTCATCTGGACGGTGACTGTCTTATTTTTATTTCATAGTAATTTTTTAAATTGTTTCTTAATGCATGCCCTTTTTGATTGAATATATGTTATTTTATTATTGCTCAGTGTTTTATGTTGCACCTTAAGGCCGAGACAAGTTCCTATGTCTGTGAATTTTGTTCAGTGACAATGGCAATAAACCCCTTCTGATTCTGATTCTGATTCTGATTCTGATTCTGATTCTGATCTCTGTTATGAAATTTAGGCTTGTTTACTTATTAGCTCAAATAAATCATTTGCACCATTCTTGAACTAAGAATGACGCCCGGTAATCGGAACATCTGGACGTTAAATTATAATCCAGATAACAACCTCTATTGTCACATAGTGACAATGCATTATATAAAGCACCTTTACTTTTACAGAATCATTTACACATATGTTCTTGTACCTGGCTCCTCCGAGGTCTGAGCGAACTCGGGCAGTTTGGATATGAGGTGGGATGGTTCCTGATAGTCCGGGCCCAGGGGAAAGATCCTCTCATAGGTGGAAGTGGACTCCTGCTCACTGGCAGAACTGGACTGAGGGTTGTTGTTATGGCTGTAGGTGAACGTCTCACTCTGTATTGACAAACTAGCAGTTAGTTCATCGTCCAGCATCCGACGAGTGGCCTAGAATGAGTGAGTTATGATGAGGGAATATACTATACACTGAAGGAGGGCTAAGCAATAAATACATTTTATTTGTATAAATTTTGCTAATTTGTTTATACATTATTGTACCACCATAAGTGATATAACTCCCCAGATGATTTTGCAAAAGAGTTCAAATACACTCACCTTTTCCAGCATTTTCTGCCACACCTGTCGCCACAAGATGATGACGATGATGGCCACAAGGATGAAGATAATGGCCACCAAACAACCAATCAATATACGAGTGTTACTGTCGTCCACTTTGTGAGTGGGGTCGTCCTCTAGAAGGAGACAGAGAGAGATTCTAGGTTACAGAACTTTAGAAGCTTTCTAGAAATAAAACAACCCTTTCTTCTTTTTTAAAATAGGTAATTACCTGGTTGTGTATTTGATGGTATCAATGTTGTGTTGTACATTGCTGTATCTGTAATAAGTCAAACAAAAAACATGACTGATAATTAAACAGAATAAAACTGTGGTGCAGGTAGTGATTCTGGTATCCTTGAGTACATCAGCACAAATTTTAAACAGAAGCTCAAACATTCAAGACATTTTTTATGATCAATCAGCATATTTTTTGCTTGACAACATCACATCTTAAAGTAACATACAGTAAACACAATCTCGAGGCCTGAAATAAACAGCAGCATTCATCCTTCTCTGCACCTGACTGGAAGGTGATCTCACTGAAGAGCATCCAGGCCTCAGAGAAGTAGAACTGGCACTTGATGGCAGAGGCCATGTGGTGGGCCAGGTTCACAGTCACAAACCGCGCACTGGGGTTTTTCAGGTCCTCCACAGGACTGAAGCTCAGGGGCGAGACCTCCCAGTCTAAGTCTGACCTGAAGTGACACACCACCTCCCTGAAGACTTTGACGTGCTTCGAAAACATGTTGTTACAGTGGACCTATGAGGACAGACATGCATTTTAATAATGGGGGAATTGGTAAACATCATGTAGCGTTATTTGACATTGGCTGACAAAGGGAAACACAATCTTTTCATCGTGGCATCAGTTAGTATGGGAAATTATAATATATGAGAAAGGAAAAACTGGCAAACAGGAGGATTTGAGTAATTTGTCTTCAATAAGTTATAGCATTTAAAAACTTAAGCTCATGTGAAGTGTTTCCGCTATGCAGTAGTCAGAATGGCCTTAGAAAAGAAAAGTGCAACGCAAAATACGGCATAATATTCAGGTGGTCTTAATGATTGGTGTGGTGGGCATGTACTGTAGTGACCTCACCTTCATGGAGGTAAAGTTTCGTGTGCGGTCAAACTCAAACATGATTTCAACATATCCATTGGGAAAGCTCTCGTTGCTCCAGCCCACGTAGTCATAACCAGGCCACACGTTGTAGACATGACTGACTGTGAAATCGTCCAAACCACACACTCCATCAGTGAGCTGGCCCAGGCCCTCCGTCATACTGTAAAAAACACACACAAAACTCTGTCAAACATGAGGGCAGACAGAAGATATCACAATCCTGAAAGAACAGTGCTCAAGCTAAGAAGGCCACAGTACTTTTATTTGGTTTCTAATGTCGGTACCTTGTGGAGAAACACTGACAACCTTTTTTTTTTTTAAATTGCAAAAGTAATAAGATAACCATATAAACGAATCACATAATCCAACTAGCTGCACATTATTTCAGAAAATGTACTTAACATAATGCTTTTTTAATTGTACGAATATCCCAGAAGTGTTCAAAATGTATTGTTAAATGTTTCATGTATTAGCTTCATTACATAAACTTATCTGCCACCTATCTAAAGACAACATTACAATGGCAATACGGTGATGGCTAATTATATGATAATAATATAAGTTCAGAATTCAAATGTCAATCTGCTACTCAGTGTCAACCAGGGTGATTGTATGATACCTGTGGTCGACACTAGGTGGCAGCATTACAAAGCCAATTGTCACCTAAAGCATTTGGATGATAGTCCAATTCTCTCCATTTTATTTTCCATCTCCACTTTTCCCCTGATCCTGAGGCAGTGTCAGGGAGGACATTATTCACCACAACATCACCGCACCGCTGAAAAACACAGCTGTCAACAAACACAGAAGCACTGCTCTGGGCTTTCAGGCAACAGGTAAAAGTGGGAAGAGGATTACATTACTACTACTAAATTACTACTACCTACTACACTCCTATCTTCTATTAGTACACGTACACTAATCGAAATTCAGTGAAATGTCTTCAAATATGCACAGACCTGTGAACGAGCGCTCCATCATAGACAGAATCGTTCAGATAAACAGAAGAATCAGCCAAAGTCATGTGTTCTCCAATGGGAGAGTTATATGAGACCAGACCATCTGCAGGAGGACACAAGGTGAGATTAACACAAATTGTACAAGATTAAAAAAACACGATCTAGAACATGGATAAAAGAAGGACATAATAAGTGTTAAGTTGATCACAGCTGCGTCCAAAAATGTAAGGCTGGGAATCTTAAGATGCACCACAATACAATAAACAATAGTGATATACAGCTCATGATATCAGTACTATCAAAATGAGGAACAATTACTATACAGTACTTCACACGATAACCTACAATTAATTTATTTAAAGGCAAAGTGCAATAGTATTACTTTGCAAAACTACTACATGCACAAGTTGTTATTTTATCATTACAATAATAATTCTTGTATTACACAAACAAGTTTAAGTGCACCAATAATCAACAAAATGACAATGCTGGTAAAATTAAATTAGGAAAAATATAGAAGTAAATATTTATATTGACATATAAATACTGTAGTCTGCAATATCAATATTACGATTGCCAGAGAAAGTAAGCGTAACACATCTAAATATATATAATTGAATCACAACTTTGCTACAACTACCATCTCTGTTGCCATTGCTAAAGCTCTAGCGCTTTTCTTCCTCTCACCGAGCCATTCGCAGCCGTAAAGCTCCACCCTCATGCACACATTCATGGAGTGGTCCGTCACAGGCATAAACCGCACAAACCGGGCGACGATCGGCGGCTCCAGGTCCTTCAGGACGATGTCATAGGCATTTCTGTTTCCTTCAATCACCTACAACAAAAAGACATGGAGTGGTGTGAAAGAAATTAAAAATAGGAATTAACAAGTATTCACAAATCCCATATACCTTTTCTCAAATATATTTTTTCATTAGTTCATTAGTTTATTCAATAGTTTTAGTCTTTTTAGTAATGTTCCTGTTTTTTCTCCCTGTTTATCCAGTGTTACCACAGCACACAGTGATTTGGCAGAATTGAATGCCGGATGTCCTTTCTGCTGCAACCTGCCACGATTATGACTTCGGATGCAAATTAAGAGAAGTTCCTTGCCCAGGGACACAATCTGATGTTGATGGGAAAAAATGCACTCCTTCCCAATGTAATGAAATGTTTGAAATGAGCAATTCCATGTTGTTCTTCTTTGTGGTTGTGGGTGACTGGAGTCTCATCCTGCACAATGTATGAGTTTTAAGCAGGTACATCCAGGATTGTGGCCAGTTGACTAAAATTACTTTTTTCTTTTTTCTTTTTTCAATCATTCACTAAGGGTCCATTTTGTCATCTTGGCCACTTAACAACTGAAGTAACTTCACTCTTATTTGTAAATCAATGCTGGGGTGGAGATTTTGATAGAGATTGTGAGACTAGGACGCAAGAGTTTAGGGATTTGGCCAACAAATACACACACACCATCCCATCCCAGCATTATTCAAATGCTATAAACTAATCCCAGTACTCTGTTCTGACACATGGACTGTGTTTTAATGTCTCTGTTTTTCTTCAGCCTCTGTCTGCCTAGCCTTGGTGTAATGGTTTTATGTGCTCGTGTGTGCAGGACAAATTCCCCTAGGGGGCGTAAAGGTTTCATTCATTCATATTTCCTCACTGTATATTTAGATACACACCTGCTTGCCCTGTCTGTTCCTCCAGGAGATCCACCTGCTCCCGTCGCGGCTGTACTTGATCTTGTACATTTGTGCAAACTCGTTGCCGTGGCCACCTGCGTGTCGCCCTTGGGTGCCCACCAGAGAGATGAAGTGCAGAGATCTCAGGTCGATCTGAAGAAACTCCTTTAGATGGTCCGGCTCCACGGACATCTCAGGACACCATGCCCCATCGCCCTCCTCAAAGTCCAGCCTGGGAAAGTATAAAATATACATTATGGGGGTATTACATGTCAAAGAGTAATACTAATAACTGCAAAAGCCTACTATAACTTACTATTATGTGCTATGACTTTGACGACTACGAAGGGTGTCACAATATATAATTTTAGAGTTACGCCTATTGTGAGAAGAAACATCATGATATACGAACATTCACGATCAAGTAAAACAGTAAAAGTATTTCGTTCTCTTCCACCTACGAGAATCGCGAAGGAAGCGGAGTGCAGTAGAGTTTCAGACCGTTATGAAAACAGCAGTGAAATCCTCTGTCGTAAATTCATCTGAAAGTGTTAATTTGGGTTTGGGTTTTGGCAGGGGCCGAGGAGAGGTCGGTCGGACTGAAAATACAGGGATCATATATTACATCATGGCCTGGTCTTAAACGAGGGGGCCACCCAGGCTCCACACATACCTCTCTAATCACACCAGAACTGATACTCCAACTGCGGTTTACTGCAAATAAACAGGCACCTGCACCTCCTGCCCACAAACACCCAAACTCCAGAGGGGGGGCAAGACGCCTACTTTATGTCAAGAAAACAACTATCACAAATACCTATACAAGTACATGAAGTGCATGAAGTAAAGATGCACTATGTCATTTCTGGTTATTGAGGGTCATTTATTAATTAACAAGTATTTATTGTTTATTGGATCTCCAATAGCATCGGCAGTGTCCTTGTTGCCTCCACTGTATTTCAGCACCTTCTCTCCTTAAACAGCACGTAGCACTTTTATTATTCAGGTATGGTTCACAGCATATGACAATATGTATTTATTTATTTAAATGCTCATTTAAAATGAGCCACTTTTGTATTGTAAATATTTATTGTATTCCGTGACCCGGAAATAAAATGTCATGTGACTGATGAATTACGCCAGCACCTGTCTTAAGCCAGAGAGCCCAGCCCATTCAGAGTACCTCACGTGTGAATGTAGCAACCACACGTGTCTGTGCTGTAACTGGGACTGCGATGTCGAGGTAAAGCTGTAAGTAATGTTGTTTTAATTAAAAATAGTCTAGTCGATCCACCACAACTGTACAGTGTATTTTCACCAGTGCTCATATTTTCTTCATTGCACCTTCATGAATAGATGAAAGGACTACTTCTCCTGTGTTTATTTGAATATTGCAAAATACTGCGTCAATTTATATTGCTCAAAGATGTCTTGAAAAACATGCATTCTAACTGTGAGCGGTGCTGTCTCTCCATAGACCTGACCTGTAACCTGTGGCGTCACAGCTTATCTTTATGCTGATAGATACATTTGATGCCATATAGTGTAACATCTCCATGGAGACGTAAGCAGGTGGCAGACCCTTCACCAGAAAAGTTACACAGTGCATCTTTATAAGCAAGAAATTCAAATGAATGTGATGATGAGGGATGAGGCATGTTTCTGACTATGTCTTTACCGTCCGTATCGGGCCGCTGTGGACTCAGACCACTGACTGGAAGCAGAGATGTCCTCGTCCTGGATCTGTCCTCCTGACATCCCCAGAGGATACCGACACACTCCTGCTGGGAACAACACAACTACACTTAATACATCAGTCTGAGATCATACGATAATGACAATTTGAAATCACAATTATTATTTTTTTATACAATAGTCAGACGATATTATGTGAATCTAAGAGAAATAAATATGTGTTAGTTGAGGTTTAATGTGACCAATGTGAAATGTCTGTAAAATGATTTACAAAAGTGCAGAAATAGCACCTTATACTTTTATTTAAAAGTTTATGTAGGGGACAAATATGTCCCAAAAAGACCTTTTTAAAAGACAGTACTTCACTTTCATTATTCAAGACACTGTTGCAGAAAGCAAAGCAAAATGCTGGATGGATCGAGGAATTTTACCCATCCCCAACGGACCAGAAACACTGTCTTCACCAGACCACCCCTTCCCCCTTTTGGGTCATCACCTCTGATAAAGAACACAGAACACAAATGGGTCCAAGGACCTGACCCCTATGGAGAAGTGGAAACGTCCACTAACAAAATCCTCTTGGGAAGGTTGTCAGGATTAAGTCCTTAATGACTATATTTCACATTTAAACTGACGTAATGCTTACCGTGTGATCTGAACTTATAACTAAATCAGGTTTTAGTTTAGTCTGCCATAAGAACTGTGAAATGTGTTCATGTCATATTTAATGTACTTCCTCGTTACCTCTAATCATGTGTGTACATTGACATTTGTTGTAGTATTTTGTTGTGGTTACATGTCATTTTTCTGGTTTAAATTAAATTTGTCCAAATTAGGAATATGTTTGATTGAGAGTTAAAGTCACTCCCACTCTAGGCCACACCTCCAAGGTCAGATAAAAAGACCACCGAGCCGCCATGCTCGCCCTCTTCTCTCCGGCTCTTGATCTGAACCTCTACCAAGACACACTGGTCGTCGACCCCAGGGGCCCCTCCCTCATCAGGGAGAGGGTTCCACTGTCTGCTAGCACTTTCTAGCACTGGCTGAAGCGGACATCTTCATCAGTAAAGAATGCACAAGTCAACGGACCTTGGACTCGTCAAAAACCTTCGAATGTTAAACTGCACAAGGATCAGCGCCACAGGCAGCTCTTCGGACCCACAGCTGAGCCCTCCATTGGACACGTAAAACCTGAGAGTGGTTGATACTTGCAGAGTGGCATTAGAGTGAGGTTCCCTTGGATTATTCTACTATAATTAATCAAAACTTAATACCAGCATTTCTTTTAACTAAGTTGAGCCCAGGCATAGCCTGTGTTACCAAATGTGTAATTAATTGCTTTGATCTGTTTTATCAAACCACAGAAAATCATTCTGGTTTATAGACCCTTTTTATTGATCTTGTTACAGTTATAATTGTCAGTCAATGAATCGAGTAGTCTCCTTTCAGAGTAAGTAATAATGTTTTGCTGAACAAGCTTCAGATGGGACCCCTTTTAAATATAAATATGAACATTAAATACCTTAAATCCTGTTGTCCACAATACAATGGCTAGTCCCAGAGAATATACGTTGCATCTTGGTGCAACTGTGTGAGGAGGAAACGAGTAAAATACCCTACATTTAAAACATGTGTTTAATTTTAATTTTTGAATGAGCTTTTTTTTTTTTTTTTTTTAAACTGTTAAACGATACACTCAATATTCAAATTTTACTTACCTCCAAAACAACATTCATAATATAATCTAAATGTGGAGATATTGCCCACATACACGCACAAAAAACATACTAAAATAAACTATTTCAATATACTTTATATCTGCTGAAAGTATTTCAAATTCATTCAATAACATTTTTGGTCAATTTTAAGAATTAGCTATTTTCTTCGTAGTCTAGATTATCCTTCACACATGGAAACACTTAAGTTTGTGGAGTCTTGTGCATAAAAACATGGCTATGGCCCTTTGACAACTCTTGCCCTGCTCTTACCAACCTATCTGCTCCCCAATTTATTTTCAATATGACACCGTTTATTTGAAGTCCAAGGGAGTCTCGTATTTTTCTACCATTTTGTTTGACCAGAATTCTCCCACCATGCTGCCTCACCTCTTCTTCCTCGCTCCAAAGTCAACTTCTTTAAACCAAAACGCTCCTGACACGGACAGGGGGGTTCCTGTCAAAGCGCCGATAGACCATGATGGATAGGACTGCACATATGGTCTGGTGTGATGGCACGCAGATCCGAGTAACTGCACTCTAAAAATTGTATTGTGGTTGAAGTATTGAAATACATGGGCGCATTTGTGTCAATAAAAGATGGTCATGGTGGGTCTATGTGGTAAAATTGTAGAAAATGTCCCGCCCTCGGCCCAGATTGTGGGCAAGAAATATCTCGTCAACTTCCTGTCAATCTACCTCCCAAATTTAGCTTTTTCGTTCTATCGTTCTGTCTTTCTGTGCATGTGTGGTCCACGGTACTAAGCCAATAAATAAATAAATATATAACATTGATTAGGATACGCCTGCATATACTAGTGTGTTGTCCAAATAGTAACATTTCAAACTCAATTTCGATACCGATGATAATAATAATACTCAACTCTTAAAACCAATTTTAAAATCATTATGAGAATTAAAAATGCTCTTCTTTAGGTCAAGGTTTAAAACAATAGACTGCCATTTTCTTTTTTAACATACATTTTCAACACAAAAAGTAATCTGTGCACTAGTTCTACTAAAGCTCAAATTCATTGATCTAAAATTGTCATGAAAAGGTACAATTTTGTTCTTTTTATGATATTTTTTATAGTGATACATTTGATTATATCAAAATAATAGGGGTAATAACAATGTGAACATACATTGACAGCATGCAGAGGCAACATAATGCCAACAAATTTGTTCAGTCAATTCGTTTGGTATAAATAGCAAGAGCAAAAATGTATACAATGTATACTATTATTTTTATACCATGTTATTACTATGGACCTAACTTATGGAGTTAAGCCTAATAGTTACCGCTCTGCTTCTTGAAAATGAGAATGTCAACATTTGCATACTGTATGTCCTAAATTCATGGATTCGGAACCTCTATGTGTTAGTCTGTCTAAGTTTGAAAGTCCCCTATTCACTACCAACTCAAATGTTTGAGTAGATTAAAAAGCATGACAAAGATGTTTTACATGAATCTGAATGCTCCAGTATGAGAAAGGTGTGTCAGTGTGTTTGCTCAGAGAACCCTATCCTGAACAGGAAATTAACATTATCTTAGCATTAACTTTTAATTGATGAAATGCCCTCAGATGAATATCATTATAGATACACTGTACTGGGCTCTTGTTTTACAGAAAACGCTTTGAGACGCTGCCAGCCTCAGCACGGCTCAGGTTTAAGGCCCACTCTGTCCTGTCTCTCTCCTTCTCTGATCCTCTCGTCCTATTTCAGTATCTCCTCCAAATAATTCTCAAAAATTCAAAATGAGGAAATCCCAAAAGGCCAGAGCTAGGACCAGTGACCCGATACACAGTTAAGTGCACTGGGTTGGCTCCTATATCTTAACTTTTGGTTGATAATCATTATTATTTTATTTATTTTCTCGTGTGTGTTTTAATTCACATCCATCACATTCATATCTGCATGCTCCCTTCAAACTGTATCAAACTGTGGCTGGCAAACCCAGATTATGGTACACTATACACCTACAACATATATTTAGCTGAAATGGAGGTAAACGTCAGATGAATTGTTCTGCACAATGAACGATGAACAGAAAACTCTAAAATTGCATATGCACTATTTTTTCACACTAATTCAATGCAGCTCAAAGCCAACATTTCCTGATCAAGGGGAGAGCGGGGGGTTATTATGCCCTGCGCTCACATGATATGTGCAACTCGTCAGTGACTGGGGAAAGAACGTTTTCCTGCGCGGCTCTTGCAGAATGGAACGCCCTTCAAGTGGACATGAGGTTTGGAGAACTGGTCTCGCTCAGGTGTTTTCGAGCCATTACAAAAAATAGAATCCTCTGATTTTTGAAAATTAACTATATTCTGAATACCACCAAAAGAAAGAGTAACTGTACCAGAATACAGTTAGTTAGTTAGCTAGCTTTCGGCACATGTATTCAATTACATCCCAACACTGTTTATAGATCAGATTAGTCATTCATCAGAATCAGAATTTTTATATTATTCTTGAACTTTGTGTTGCAACACTAGAATTTCTTTATTGTGAGACAACAAAAATATGCTGTCAAAAGTGTATGATAAAAAAAAATGTTTAATTAAATACAGACATGTATACATGAAGCAATACAACATTGTCTGGGGCATATATTATAAATCATGATTTCATTTAAGTGCCCCTTAGTTATGTATGACCCAATATCTACCAACAGCCTTGAGCCAAAACATCAAATTTAATGCACTCCTCATGTAAACAGAGAAATAAGCACAAATCTGTATCAGTGTTTCTTTCCAAACCCACAAAGGGAAATTCAGCTGACAGTAATGGTTTAAGGGAGTAATTTGGGGTCATGAAGTTTGTGTATCAAGTCGAGCCAAATAGATAGAGTAATAAGGACCACAGACGATACATCATCTCCATTGGGAAACGAAGAGAACTGGGGCTGGGTCGTAATGAAAGAAAATAAGAGTCATTATCAGAGTTTGACCACATCCTAAAGACGAGAGAGAGACTGGTTACTCTGTGCGGCACCGGATATACACCGCTCCGACAAATGTTAGTTTTCACCATGTTTATTTATCTAGAGGTGACCCCCTGGCCCTATCCCGCACCACCCCCACTCACCAGGGTCTGCACTGGGCCAAAGCCAAGGCTAAAAATATCACTACAAAAACGTGGAAAAATACTAGCCTTGTGTGGCGGAGCGAGACAGAGATTTTTCTGAAAGAGCGACTTGTTCAAATGTTTGCTGTTCTTCTGGCTCCGCATAGATTCACTCAACGCCAAGTTTGCATATGTCACAAACTGCCATTGCATTACTTACTGCTTAATGTGAATGTCAAATTGTGCCACTTTTTGGATGTCAAATGGACACAATAGCATCTGGCGAGCTCAGTGTTAGAGTCAGTACTTCTTGTCTAATTCTATCTTGGGGTTTTGCTTAGTCAGTCTACAATTAATAAATAGTCTTCTATAAGATCAGTGAATTGTGGTCTCTGACATGATGTTAAAGACTTTACAAAACCGGTGAATAGTTCAAGTGTTTGCGACTCAATGCTAACGCAAATTCTACTGTTGAAATGAAAACAATAAACAAATAAATAACTGAAATAATATTCATATAAAACCAGTCAGCCTTTACTTTAAACTTTAATTGGTTGCTCATATTTTTATTGGTTGTTTATTGGTTGTAATATTTTACTATTTGATAAAAGTGAGCATTAGTTTTGAGACACAATGAGAGAGCGAGTCCGCCGTTGTACACATTGGTATTCTTTTGTTTGTAGAGGGACTGTGCACAACATTAACCAAGAAAAGTCAAAGGAGAGATCTTGTGCCAGGTTTCTGCACGGATGCTAATTTCCCTGATCAGGGAGCAGTTTAAAAATGGCTAATGTTCTGGAAGCAGACAGACTTTTAAAGTACCAGTAGAAGAGATGTGGTTGGCTAAATCTGTCAGTTAATATAGATTTAAGTGCATAATTTAATAAATAGATCCCTAAACTAGAGCCTCTTTTTGCCACAGAATGGCACTTCTGGTCAAGAGGAAACTCTGTTCACTCAAGTGGAGAACGAGGGAAAAGTTTCGCCACCAAAATATGCTATAAAATAGATTGGTTTGTGTAAAATGTCCAATGCTCATGTGCAACAACAAGTCAACAATGCACTAATTCCCTGGGCGGCCTGAAAATGACTTTTTAGTCTGTGTAGAACTTCTTTTCTCTCGAGGTGGGCACTATGTGGATCATCTGTGGCAGTTCCCAATGAAAAAACAAAACCATGAGCTGCAATAATAACAGAATAATGAGTGTCCATGGTGCTTCCTTTCCTCTCCACAGAGAAATAAAACTCGCCCACTCAGGAGTAAAATGGGATAGACAGGGATGGGATAACTTCATTGCTTGGGAATTTAAAACAGAGGAAAGTTGGAAACATCTCACTCCTAAATTCAGTCATGAATATTTCCAGTTGGTGGAAACATTTTCCTTTTCTCAAATGCTGCAGAACTGAAACATCATGCACAGTAATGGATGGATACGCTCAGACTCAAAGTGAAGGTGATTTTTCGACAGTAAATCCTTGCGTGCATACATCGAATAAAACTTACAGCTAAACCGAGAGCCCTTTGACTATTATCAGATGCACAAACACTACTTTCCATGACTTGTGAGAAAAGACTTGGCGAGCACTCACACTCTCAGAGATATACACCAGTGCAAAGGAGAGACACAGTTATTCTGAATGGACTTTCCTGCTGTCAGAATGTCTGGTATGCTTTAGCCACAGACTCCAGTGGGATAGCTGGATCCTCTGCATCAATACGAGGGCGTATGCATGCATATGAGTGGTCAAATACACAAATGGGCTCAACAAAACAGGAAAAAGGAACAAGACCATTAAAAACTTCTCTTCAATAGATGGCAATGGCAATAATCTCTCACTAAAGTCATTGTCAAATTCAGATTATCCAGTTGTGGTTGGCATTTGTTGTATGATTATATCACAAAAGTTGTGAAAGTCCTTTTCCTGATAATCTAATAGTTAACATACTTATAAGATACAGTTTGGTGTTTAGGCGTTAATCAATTCTAATACTATATCAAGAGCACTTCCACTTTATGGTCATTAGACTTGGGTCCTATTTTTAAAATATCTTTTTTCTTTGTTAAAATGTTATGTGCTTTGTTTTGTTTTTTATTCTAGTTGCTTTTCATTGATACTGGAGATTCATGCAGGGAGCAGACCACAGAGGGGCCTTTATCCAAGACCTAAACCCGGTCTAACTGCACAACATGGCCCAAAATTATAGGGGACATTTCGCAGCCTTCATACATACACACGTACAGATGGGTAAAGAAGGGGGCACACAGACCTGGGTTAACCTGAGATGAGGCCAGTCCCAGCAGGCTCAGAAGGAGGAGAAAGTGCATGTCCCGCCGGAGCTTCATCTCCAAAACATGGACGTGCTTCTGACCTGCAAGACGAAGAAACAGCAGGTGAATGCCAACAGACAGATGGGTTCAAAGCCCCTGCCTTGGTCACTATTTCAACTCTATACAGTTTTTATTGCAAAGGTTCCACGATGGGCTGGGCAATATTGACCTAAATGAATATCTCGAAACTGTGTTCAATGTGTTACAACATGTATTTAAACCTATAAGTTGAGGTTTAATTATCAGACAAGCTTAAAAGCTGTAAAATGACACAAGAGCGCAGAAATATCACCATAAAACATTATGTTAAAGCTTACAACATAACTACTTATTTTTCATCATCTCTTTTTGTGGCATTTTTACTAGAAACAATATAATTTAAATTAAAAAAGTTGCATATCATCAAAACAACTCTCACGATATTATCTAAACTTTGATCATTATTAATCTAAACTATGTGTATGTTCTAATTACAGCACAATAATATCCAATTAGTATGAAGTAGAGCCACGAAGCAGAAATTGCTTTTGCTATAATGCACATTGTTGCCACATTTGTCAAACCTTTAGCTCTCTTGCTAATGCTAAAGCTTGATGATTGCTAGTGTTTTTATGTGTTTAACTCATGGATGTATTGCTTTTATGTTGTCAATCGTTGCTTACAGCCTACAGTATGACTCTAGTTAATTTAGGCCTTTAGTTTGCAATAATTTCTTCTGCTTACCTTGTGGCCTGGCCAGTACCACCAAAAGATCAAACAAGACATTTCTCAATAAGTCAATGTTGTGTCGCCAAAATATCTTTCTACAGTTTACATTTGGTCATTGTGAATTGACCATCCACTAATGCATTGTGGGAAACTGGGTCCACTCCACCACAGAGAAATGTTCAAGTGTGTCTTATTATTTACCCACTGGTATTCATGGGAACCAAACACTTGTAGAGCAAATAAATGGGGCTTAATTAAAACCACACTTTTACTTCTCTCAATAAAAGGAAATAATTACATTCAACAATGGAATTTCCACTGATTTATGGCTCAGTTGGAAATGTCCTCGTTAAATAATGTGTAGAGCAATTTGTCAACAAAAAAATCCACGCTTTTGGATTAATATTATTCTTTTACCCAAATTATCTGATTAAATCCATTTTCCTTTTGAGTACATTATCTGATACATATTTATTTATTTATTTATTCATTATATTTTTGTTTTAATTTAATGTATAGGTTTTATGTATAATTTCAGAAGTGTTTACAAGCATTTGTGGAAATTGGCTATTGCATGTAATACCAGCACATGTAGTAGTAAATGTATAGCACTTGTAGCCATAATATAAATGGCACTTATACTGTGGTAGAGTGTAGGATAGACGCAAGTACTCTTTGTAGTAACTTTAATTTGTGTTTTCATCTGAGACTATAGTCCAAATGCATACATTCTTTGAGATATAAAAGCACAAAGACATGACTTCAGTATGACAAACAAACCACCTCAAACGGACCACTGAGACCAACATCAACACGAAACGCTTTTGATTTGAAAATGAAACGATAAATACAGACTGACAGGCCGGGGCAGGCTGACCAACGCAATGTGGCATGTAATTAAGCCTCAACAAAAAGGATTTGTCCATTCACATGTCCTGGTATGAGCTCTTTGTGTTTCTCTGATGAGTTGGACTGAAATCTTTGCATAAAACAGCAGGGATCTCCACAGTTTGTTATATAACTGGACTGTTTTAGGATCATGTTAATACTTAACCATTTTGTCCTTGAGTCCACCTTGTCCGTAATATTCTTACTTTTTCTACTTGAGTACTTGTTCTACTTGAGCATTCTGGTGTGTTTGTACTTGAGTAGGGCATTAGGTTTGCACTATATATATATTTTCTGGCTGCAAGGCGTCATTTGACCGGACAGTTATAGCT
This sequence comes from Chaenogobius annularis, assembly GCA_015082035.1. Taxonomy (NCBI): domain Eukaryota; kingdom Metazoa; phylum Chordata; class Actinopteri; order Gobiiformes; family Gobiidae; genus Chaenogobius; species Chaenogobius annularis. Next base: position 287,148 of record BJKM01000303.1, on the reverse strand, counting down.
TGTAATGGGCAGAACAAGTGTAGAGACATTCAACAAATGGTCGAGGCTGGGAAGTGAACCCACAACGGAAATAACCACACATGTGCGACGCCCTAAACCCCTGCACCCAGCTCTCACTTTGCAATTTTTGAAGAAATAGTTTGATACCTCGTCATTATTATGCATCTCTAAATTCCCCCAAACGCATTGCACTTCTTCTCTTACTGCTGCTCTTCCAAAAGGCCTTGCCAAACAGAGGGTTAAACAAACACACAGGATCAAAATGTAAATCTAAACTGCACCAGAGCATTGTGGGAATTTCACTGAGAGCCCATCGGTTTGTGTGGACCATCAGACATTTCCTGCTCTTCATCAACGGCCAAAACCAACACCGACATTTGAGCACTGCTAAAATAAAGGCACGGGCAGAGCACAGGATTCAGGCTACGCTTGATAAGGTAAAACACACATCCGATATTAGCACCCATTACAACGAACACTGTCAACAAAGAAATACAATTTATATTTTTGATGTGTTACTTCTTAAACAGGTAAATATATGAAAGGATAGTGTCTATGTATTTTTCAACTCTCAGCTCTCCAAATACCACATATATATAACATACAACCCAATCCAATCACTTTACTTGACATTCAAAGGTCAGTCTTCCATTATGCACATATGGTCTGTATGAATAATAATCCTACACTGTTATTTTTAAATCTTTGCTCAAAATCTGTTCATCTTAACGTGAAAGTAAAACAGCACTGATTTGATTATTCAAGGTTGATACTTTTATGAGATGAAATCCACATCTAGAAGAGTGAAGCAAATGTATTCTTTTACACAAGTTCATTTATAAAGACAATATTTGAGATGACTTTCTCAAAAGGAATAAACACACCTATTGTCTGGTCATATTTCTTCTGATTGTAGCAGGTAGCAGTAACAGTGTAGTGATATGAGAAGCAGAAAAGGTGGTAAATAGCACTTTTAAAAATAGTAATAGTAAAAGTGGTTGAAGTGGTAGTATCAATAAAGTTCTAAAGGGTAAAATAATTTGTATTTTATTTTTAGGGATCCTCTGTGGCTTTTTGTCCGTACAGTTTTGTGATATATATAGTGCAGAATGAAAAATAAGTAGGCTAAATAGGTTAAATAAACATGTAAATAAGTTTTTGGGACATATTTGTGAAAGTATATAATTGATAAATAAAAACTCACTGAACTCATAGTTTTTATATTCTTCACTTTCCCCTGCTCTTGCCAGACCTCATTGGTTTGACCTTTTGAACGTTGAACTCAAGTCTCAGTGCTTCTATTGGCCCATAATTGTAATCTTTTCTTGTTGTTTCAAGTTGCCGCCACTTCCCTCTTGGACTACTTTAATAAATCATTCAGCTCTTTTGACTCTAATGAAACACAAACAGCGCTTGTGTATTTATAAGGCACAAATGTGTTTACCATAGACTAAAGTGTATTTGTGTAAAAGAAGCCTGTAATGACTTCAAAAGACTCTTACAGGGCCGGGATCCTAAATGTTTTGGTCCTTCTTGTTTTTAATAGAGCACTGTATGGAGTCATATTTCAGGGTGGAACAAATGTATATTATTACAGTACATTTTACACAGATATAAATGGGAGGTTCCAGTCCTGCTTTGATGATGGGCGGATCTGGTAGGTCAGCGAGCAAAATCATTTCATCAATGGGGATTACCCCCAAGCTTCAACAGTTTTTCGAAGTGAAACAAATTAAATACATTTTGAAGGAGTCAGTATTATTGAGTGTTTGGATAAGAAAAAAAAGGGCCTACAGCCTCAAGGGGTCAGTAAAACCAAGGAGGAAATGGTAACTGTAGTGAATTTAAGGTGCTAACTTACTATTGTGTGCTAAATGTATTTTCCAGAAATGACAACGACAATGCCAGTGGTAGCAGTTTAACTTTTCTACATTTTGCTTATCCAACTCAAAACAAAAATCCTGGTATCTATATATAGCTGGCTAGTTATTCACAATGCTTGCCAATTTTTATAGAGTTTACAAAGGTCAGGATATTGGCAAAGCTTCTGCCCTGAGATTCCTTGACTTTTTTCAGTTAATGAATTAAATTATGCAGAAATAGGCCCTGTTTTGTTTGAACTTCGGCTCCTCTGGTGTCAGGCCTGTCCACCTGTAACTTGGCAACCACACAAACACACATCACCTGGTTCAGAAGGAGATGGGAAAAATAACACCATCATATTCACTGCATTACCTGGGTCAAAATGTCACTGCTGCTGTAGGTCCATATGTAGTAACCCAAAACGCAAAAAGACAAATATTCCCATCCAGAGGTTCGGCCAGGGTCCATTTTGGGCCTGAAACTGGGATTTCAGATTATCATTCCAGATATCCATGTGTGTTTGTATGTTGTCATAACAGACTCTGATCTTCATCTCTCCAAATGTCCATATCAAAACACAAGACACTCCAGTCCAACATTCATGAAAATAAACCAGGCCCAGTTCACTGACACTTACAAAAACGTTGCCAATATGAACCAAAACAAACCCAAATTAAACTTAAAAAGCAACTGAAAAAAACTCTTTAGGCAGGACATCTACGGGACAAAGGGAGATGAGAGCCATTAAAAAAGAACAGAACGTTTCAGTAAATGACAAGAGACATAATAAAGGTGTTTGAGTTTCCACTGATGCTCTGCTCCAGACTTTGATTCACTGCACACAGGAGGAAAGTTGGAGAAATCTCTTAAACATTTAAATTTGCTACCATCAATTCACTCAATGCAATGCAATAACAGCAGCAGATGAAATCCTTGACTGGCCAAAGTATAAGTCCAAATTCCAGTCTCCAGCGCAGATAAATGAATTGTGTTCAAATGCCCATCCATCATATAACAGTATGTCTCTTTGGACAGGCAGAAAGCTGTGTTTATTATATTACCCCTGAGCGGAAGGGGACTGAATGGGTGTCTATGGACTCAGGGTTCAACTGCTCCCCTAAATATCACGTGCTGGTGAAGTACAGGAAGAGGTGAAGTACAAACTCCCCTCAGAATCACAGAAACTCAAGCTACACCGTATCTACGACAGCTGCATTAGTCACTGTTCAATGCAACCAAAATGACCAAAACTTGCTAATGTATATTATATAACAAGCAATATATCACAACAAAGTTTGTGTTTTTCCAGAGGGTGCAGAGGGAAACATTAGCAAAAACAACACAGGTTTGGCCAGGTCTTCTTCCAACAAGTTTGTTTATATGAGAAATGTAATTATGAGGTTTGGCTTTTAAACTCTATCTTAAAACACTAAAACCTGCAAACCCTATACATACTATTGTAAGCATGAATATAAGACATTGTTCCAATGTAAAGGCACATTTCCCATTAGACCTAGTGTCTAATGAGAAGATTTTAGTACTGCTTTTTCTTTCTTTTTCTTTGTTTTACCAGCAGTGCGTAACCTTTTTTATGTCCGAGCCAAATGTAAACACACAAACACTATTACGAGATGCACAATCTTGTGGGAATTTGATTTTTGGTCCATTCCTATTGCTCACTTTAATCACTCACAAATTTAGAGGTATCCAGGTGAGACCCTCAGATGGCTTCTCTCAAAAAGGAGGAGCAGCGTCTCTATTCCGAGCTTCACCTTTGTGACTGAAGTCCTCACTCTCATTTTGACTTCTCGTATCCATGAGCAAATTGACCGGCATAGTATGGCCTATGGTTCAGCTTCTTCATCAAAACAGGCAGTTTAAGTAAAAATATTTATAATTTACCCTAAAATCAGAGTCCAATATGGCTCATTGCATTTGCCTACATATTTATATGTATAGTGAGCCTAGACGCGCCAAGGCCAAACCGGTACTTGAGGCTGTTTAGAGTATTTGAGTGCGGCCACAGCTCTGCTACATGATTACTGCACCGCCTCCACATGGTACGCTCCATATCCCACTGCATGTGCTTCCTATTATATCCTCCTGTTTCTCCCTTTAGACCGTAACAAAGCATTCACTTTTTTTCCCCTCATTTTTATGGGAATGCATGAAATCCAAATCACATTTTAACAATCAGAGCCAGGTGGGAACACATTGTAAACATTCATAACAGTACAGTGTGGTATTACAATGTTCTTGGCTCCAAAACAAGTCAACAAAATGCTCTATTGTGTGGAAAAGACGGGGCGACACCTGGGGAGACATGTTGGACTGCACATGTGTAACTGAGGACACTAGACCACAGAGTACATGTAATGATACAGGGCTGCTCTGTAGGACTCAGAAAGATTGATTTGAGGGCAACTTGAAACTAAAGTGGTTTTACAAGAAATGAAGTTATAATGTTTGGAGAGTATAAGTGTGTATGAGCTATGGTGCAGACATTTATCAAACGTTATGGCGGGTAAATGCTTTTTTGCCCCTCAACAGACCGGCCATAATATTATGACAATACTATTAAGAGCTGTCCATATACACCGTAAATTACACGGATTCTGACACATTATTATCAAAACTAACATGAACCTCTTCACTTAAAATAGTTTGTTTGTTTACTTAAACCTCATGGATCAATCCTCACTTCCTGGGGTTGACAGTGGCTCAAGAATGTGACTGGTGAGTGAATTATTGGTGGTCAAAAACAGTCTGAGGCCGACTGGCACCACATCTCTATGTCAGCCTCAGGGCAGCTGTGGCTATAGTAGATTATCACCAAGTGTGGGAAGTGAAGCTCCAGCGTGTAACCTTTTCTCCAAATACTGACTAAAATAAAAGCATAGTTTTATTTTTAATGTTTTATTGCACTAAAATGTATTAAAATGTATCTATTTAAATTTTTTATGTTCCGAAGTGGTTTTAACTTTCTATTTCTACTTTCTACTTCTATGTCTTTGCGAGATTTTTCAGACATTTTGACCACTACAGAACATCCCACAGTTTTGGACTTTTGGTATTTTGTGGCACAAAATCGTGACAATTTGCCCCATTTTGATTGGTCAAACAATTGACTTCATTTTCCAGCATTTTCAGCCTCTATCAACTTTGAGGTCAAAAAGTGCACTCACTGCTCTGAACGTATTTTGATGGGAATTTCGGTAAGTGCAATAGGCCCTTGGCTGTGGTTGTTCGAGTTATCAGTAAATCACCAGTGAATCACTCAGTAATGCAGAGGTAACAATTAACCACTTGAGCATCTGGAGAGCATTAGTTTTGCAGGGACATGACCCGTGACGCTGGTGCTGCTCATAGAGCTCTAAACCCAATGACCCACGAGACAAAAGCTGCGACCCAGTGGGATTTAGCACACCTGTAAATACTGATTTCAATCTTTCACCAAAGTATTTTAGAATAAGGTGCAATGACAAGGCAGTGTTGGTTATGTAAGGAGAGAAGGCCCAAATCTTTACTGGAAATCCATTTTGATTGAATTTGCAGGCGCTGAAGTGCACAGCTACACTGTCAGATCGGAAAAACAGCATCTACAGCCAAAATACTTGTGCTCTTTTCTTTCTACTTCCCCTGTTAAAGCCTAGGTCCATCCATAGCACGGAGGACAGGAGAGTTTTCTTTCAACCAAAGCGGACATTTGAATTTATCGCAAAAGCAAATTGTGGATAAACGAAGCACGCTACACTGTATTAAGGAATCTGATCTGTTTTTAATATTAATGGTTCAAAACTGAGAAATGGAGTAATCATTTATACTCCTCCATGATTTATAAAGTGCAGTGCTTAACGCAAGGTATTTTCACAGTATAATTTAAAATGCTTTTTTATAAGAACACTGTATAAGAATAATATACTTTGAAGGAAAAATGTATCGTAAAATATTAGCAATACTTCAGTAATAGATTGAAAAACGTTACTCCATTTACAGTATACTTCAAGGTGGTGAAAGTAGTGATAATGGAAGCAGTAGGCCGAAGTAGTTGCAGTTTTTACATACACTGCAGTATTAGAAATGTGCATTAGTGATCATGTATAAGCTTTTTCCAATATACATTTTTTATATTGGCATTCAACAATACATTCTGTGGCTTTCAAACTTCATAAAATGTAAAAACATAAGTTGCATAAGCACACCAGTGAAAATATATCAACATAAAGGCTACACTGTCATAATGTTAGGCGAATTGACTGATTTCCATGTTCTATTTTTTTTTCAAACACAAAAAGAAATTATCCAGATGTTGTCCACAGAGTAATATATCAGCTCTGACAACTCACTCATTGCGAAGGCTGTACCCTCGTCTGCGTCATGTGGTCTGTTTGATGCTCAGTTTGTCCCTGTAATTTAAAAACATAGAGGCGAGCAGCAGAAGGAGATAATGAAAGAAATGAATGAGAGGAGAGAGACTGCCACATGTAAACGGCTGCAGGCGACCAGAGACGGCACACGCCACATGTGCAAACACAGAGGGTCTGAAACTTTGTGCATTTAGGTTTATGTGCATTTTTTGGTTTAAAGTTTTTGCAGAATTTGGATGTTGTAAAATGACAAAAATGACTGGGTCCACTGGGAAATGAAGTAAAACATCTGTTCTTAAAAATGACTCCAATGCCTCATTAGAATGCTCTCTTGGATCAGAAGAACCCGTGGCTCCTTTAATAGTCTGAAGTCACTTTACAATTTCATTTACAAAATCACACTGTAGCCAAAGCTGTACTGGGGCAGACTGACAGAAATGTGACATTACCTCTATGCCAAAAACCTTTTCCAACCATCATCATTCATAAACCTTTACAACAGACACATGGTAAGGTTGATGTGTCTTGACTCTTGCTCAGGGACATGATGACATGAAGACTCTTAGATGTACTGTCTGGTTTGACTTCTACAATTTGACCAAGCCTTCGGCCTTGTTTCAACATAGTTTCAATTGAAAACCTGGTACCATTAAATAAAATCTTGGTGTTGCTATTCTGAATGCTGGATGTATGGAGAGGTTATCATTTGAGTACCTGATTAGCATCAGAATGCTTCCGGTTGTTTATAATGGTTTGCTGAAACCCTGGAGCCAACGCCCGAGGCATTCTGATGCTAATCAGGTACTTAGTGATGAGGGAGTGAAAGTCAGTGTACAATAGGACGTAAAATCTCAGTTAGTTTCAATGGCCCATTATCAGGAGGTCCCGCCCTGTGGGCAGGGCTTTCACAGAGTACGATATAAACCCGAGTTCTCAGACTTGTTTCACAGATTGAGAATGACTCTTGGATGAGAGTCGAAACATTTTATTTTTCTAAAACAGAGTCCAGATGACTACAACTGAATCTTTTTCTACAATGGAACACTCCTGGACGAATGAGGGATTACACCGACATTTTTCAAATTAGTTAAAGTGCACATGACGAGTTCTCATATTTCTCTAATTATTACTTAGTTTGATGGGATAAAACTTGTGCTAAATATTTATCAAGCCAAGTTGCAGTTTGTGTAAATTGAAAGTTGAAAATTACAGGTAGAGCTTGGTTCTAAAACAGAATACCTCTGTGATGTCATCAATAAGCGACTTTCCATCCAAAATGCAGAGACAATTTTCACGCAACAGACACAATTTTCTGACAGTTTAAACAATCATTTAACAAAAATAAAAGTTGTTATCAGGTATTGTTATGTGTCAGATCATAACTATTGTGTAATTTATTGGATTTTGTCGCTTGTTTACAGTTTGGTTGCTCGGTAACTTGTGTAATTATCTCTACCTATGTCACATCTGCTGCTCATGTCCAACTAGTAAGTAACATTATTAACCAAACTATAAACCAAAATTGTCGAACTAGAGAAAAATAGGCAAAAACAGAATTGTAAATAATCATGTTCATCAAAAATAGCTGAAAGTCGGCTATACTAAATGCCGTTTGTATGCGGCTGCATGTAACTCCATCTTTTCTAAATCGCGGGTGATGAGAGAGGCTAGTTTGGGCAAGGTCGGAGGTCAGGCATGTGTGGGATGCAAAGTCAACACAGCAGTATGTTAAACCTGATATTCTCTAAAATGGCACTATTTATACCAAATTACAGCATGCACCTCAAGCTGCTCCACGGCCTGCTGGTTTTACTGTTGCAGAAGCATTGATTTGCAAACTTCACCAATCATCGCATGAGCAAGTAAAGCCCTGACTGTGTTTTCAATGCAGTGAAATTATAGGCCTCTCTATATGATTACCCCCTGTATGTATGTCATTCATCTCTGAGCTTCAGGGCTAATGACCGCTAATTGAAACGACATGTTGAGGATATGACAACAGCTGCTAATGTGGTTGCACTAAGAGCCACTCACCACTGAGACTGTGCTGGAGTCGAGGACAGGTTTTTGCTAATGCCATGAACAGAGAAAGGGGAATCAATGGACAAAGTTTGAAGATGATAAAACAAGATTGAAAATAACCCCAGAATAAAGCTCTGCTAAGGCAACAGGCCAATCTCAAAAGGTAAAAATGAACCCATGTCTTGGTCTCACAGGTGAGGCTTACTCTCTATTGGTAAAAAACGTTTTTAAAGTTTCATAGCAAAGAGATTTTCTTCAATATGAAATGAGGTGTTTGTTACTTTTTATTTTGAGCAAACAAATGTATCCGAAATCAAATCCAGAAACTGTGCAGGGAAAAATCGACACTTTTTCTATTTTCCATCTGTCAAACTGATTTTAAAATGATAGACGCAAATACATTAACCACTCCACTGACAGAGACCACAAGTATTTCATACGTGTCTCTGTCAAAGAAATGAGGCCTCTGCCATTAGGCAATATGGAAAATACACACCCACTATCTGGGATCATAATGCAATCTTCAAAGTGTTAATGTTGGCTAGGTTGTTTAGGTTTTATTTATATACTGTGAATAAAATATGTTGAAGGAACAATAAACGATTCTTCTCAATAAGAAATGACCTCTTTCTTGATGTGGTGACAGCATTATTAAACAGGATTTTTGATAGTAGCTGGCTTTGTTATTTAATGACCACAAGGAGTCCGATGTTAGTGTGTTATAGTGCTGACTGCTAGAGAACACTATTGGCCTTGGCGCTTGGACACTCAAAGTCACTTAACATTAATGTTATTCATGTTTATTTTAATATTTATTAATTAACTTCCCACACCTGGTGGAGGTAGTAAGCGAGCCAAGCCACATGTGCCCTGGGGCTGAATAACAGAGAAGTGATGCTGGGCCAAAGAACTGTCAGACCACCAGTCATTCACTCACACTTTGCACTTTACACTGATTTGCCTATAGGAACAAATATGTACAACTACTGTGGGATCAAACCAACAATCTTATGGTTATGAAGCAAATGCTCTTCCACCTTAGTCACAGAACACCACAAAGGCATCATCAGATGGTTTACCGACCTGTCTCCAACACACCAGATTCTGAGCTAATTTAAACGGATCATTTAAGATAACTCCACTGAACAGAGTAAATAGCTGAAGTTTAGTGTTAAAGGGTGGCTTTGTCTTGCCATTTCTCCCCCACATACCACACAAGGACACCTGCGTAACACCTATATAAGACTGCATCACTGACCAGCAGCACACACCTACAGGCACAGAGTAACAAGAAAATGGAAAATATATCAACCACATTTTCTGTCTGTTTCCACAGTTTAACCTTTAGACCAAATAGACACAGAGCTCCAGTGCCACAACAAAGCTATAGTGCAAACTGTGTGGGCCAAATGCAAGGGAAGAAAGACTATACAACAAAGGTTTATTCTAGTTTCTTTGGTAACACACAAAAACAAACAAAGAAACACACTAGGAAAAGTTTTGTTCTGTGGCTATATTGCTATATTGTATAAACTACATTACATACATGCGCCATATGTCCAATATTATCATAATATGGATTAGGAAAAAGATATGCAGTTTGGTTCAACTAATAGCCCACTTTACAAAAGAAACTGTCAAAAACAAAAAATATATCAAAACTTAAACTTTATGCTTTTTTTTTCAATGTTTCAGGGTCCAAAAATGAGCAAGTATAAACTGAAAAGTTCCTGTAAAATAATAAATACAGAGGAAAACCAGGTCAAAATCTGATAAAAGATAATCCCTGAGAGTGATCCAACACTATAAAATGTCATGGCCTTCATTTAAAAGATTGTTGTAAATACTTACTAAAAAAGAGGTTGCAGACTTAAATTCAACTTCTCTGTGACCCATTTTTAGACCTGACATGACATTTGAGAAATGTTATTATGGAGTACATTTGTTTATGTAACCACGGCATCTGTTTTACCCTAGGTCAGTGCATAGAGTTTGGATGTAGCACAAGTCTGCAGTGTGTAGATAAACTTAGAGAATGTATGTGCATTTGAGCTTGATTTAAATATCCACTATGTCCAACAAAAACTTCGTCACAGTTTTAGAGAATAGTAGAAATATCAACAGAACTGCCTTACTTGTATGGCTTTTCCCTCTTAGAACATTTGTCCAAAGATAGTAGAGTTGGTTTAGATATTCCAGTGGGAGCGTAGATGCAGGACGTCCCGGTCAGAGCCCGTTCCTTTGAGTCCAATGGTCCGTCAGCTGCTTTCTCCAAAACTCTGTGGGCTGATGTAACACGCCCCTGCATAGAGAAAGAAGAGAGCAACCAGGAAAGAGAAAGAGGGAAGGGTCGCAGGGAGAAAAAGAGGTGAAGTGAGAGAGAGAGAAGGGGGGTGAGAGAGAAACCTGCACATTCTGGAGATTCTTGGACCTGAGCCAAAGTCCCAGAGTTCCACATGCCACACATATGGTTTCAATTAAAGCCAATTCCAGTCCTTTCCATCACCAAATATTTTTTCCTCCTCAAAAGAGTCTTTCACTGAAGCAACTGTGGTTCTAACACTGTGCAATTATCTTTTCAAAACCTCACGATCTGAAGATAAACTACAAAGTTGGCTAGATGGACCATGTCGGAGTTTAGACTTACCATCTTTGAAACCCTGGATGGAGAGATACACATCTACATGGAGAGAAGTGACAATGTATAAGTAATTTACAGTCAGATATACTTTCTGAATACAAACTTACTGATATGGGTGATATTGACAAGAATGAATATCTCAATATTTTGGGGAGTATCCCAACAGGAATAGTCAGACGATATTATTTTCAATAAAAGAAAGAAATGTCTTAAACATGTCTTGAAACGTATGTTGATGTTTAAGTATCAAACAAATTGGAAATGTCTGTCAAATGAATGCAAACCATTTTGAATTAGCTATTTGTGCATAATTTTTACAATAAATGATATACTCGATATTCAAATTTGGCATTACTACAATACTATCTAAATTTAGATATATTGCGCATCAGAATGAGTAGAAAAAAGTAAATGTGTTTGTTTAAAGATGCACTATTAACAAGGGTCTACCACCTGCTCATCTCTATGGAGATGTTAATGCTTTTCCTGAAATGTATTAAAACTTGTGTTAAAACTTTAATAATCTCCATGGCGACAAGCTGATTGTGCCACAAGGTCAAGTTGCAGGTTAGATCTGTGGTGGGGCGCACAGGCACACAGTTACGATGCATGTTTTCATGGTATTCGTTGGCAATAAAAACAATTGTAATTACTAAATGCAAGAAAGATGAATTGAATGTTTAAGCCATACTGTGGAACATACCAGGGCAAATTAATAACCTCTGCAGAGAGACAAGAACCAGAAAAGTTGCATTGCACAGCTTTACTAATTTCAACTTTAAGTTCCCTGAACAATTCCTGGCAGAAAAATATTCTCCATTACAGGTCGTTATCAAGGGTTGCAGCCATTTTATTATTAGGCTTTTCAATATCTGTCCACATATCTGGATGAAAGAAAAAAACAACAGAAAACCTAAATTCAAGAGTAAATGGACAATACTGCATTCATTTTGGCACAGAACAGGTTGTGTCACCCATGATGCCACTGTCGAGCTAAAAGTTAAAGGCACCAAAATGAGAATTTCCTGACATTTCCTGCTTGGCTGTGCGTCTGCTGCATGGCTCATCTTAAACATAAACCATGTGCTGGAAAATCTGATTCAGGCGGAGACACCAGGGCTTTAATGTAAAAAACACAGCGGAGAAAGGCCAGAAACACACATTCTTCTTAAGTGCTCCGAAAAGCAAACACACATAGACGGGGATCAAGAAACACATTACAACCACTCACTAGGAAAGTGGATCTAGACTCTTTGTCATGGCACCTGTTAATGGGTAGGAGACATTAGGGAACATGTGGACTTTGTTTTCTCTTAAATTTAGTGCATGGAATTTGAACAATGTAGACAAGGATCACATTTTGAGTAGAGGATGATGGCGTCCCTGCGCTGCCCCAGTTCTGCATTAAAAGTAAGGACACAACAAAATATCAGAGGAATGAAGCTAATGGGGACGCAACACTAGAGATATTTTTGGTCAAAATACAAATTATAATCAATATTGGCTTGATAAGCAATTCACAAAAACGGAAACATTCAAGGTAAAATGTTTTATTTAATAAAGCTGATATAAATCAATACATTTAAAGCATAAGTGTCCTTCATTATAACCATTTAAGAAGCCGTTATTATAAATACCCCCACTGTACCATGATTCTAATTTACATTCTAACCACATTTCTGATTCCCCCGCTCAGTCTAATGCCATCTATAAAAGATTAAATAACTAGACGGCGCTGCTTACCCATAAAGCAACTAGAAATACAAAAATAACTTTTGTAGGCAAAATAAATAGATGCACCTGAGAAGTGCCTCATACTACAGGAAGTATGAACATAAAACTAAATGACAAATTTTGTGTAAACTTAATTTTGCTCATTCAGATTTGTGGAAAACACATGCATACAACAGTGTTATTGCACAGTCAAGTTGAGATCACAGTTTTTCCAAGATGCTTTGCTTCATTTTTAAACTCCATTCTTCACCAGTTGGTGCACGCCGCTCTCATCGATCATGAGCGTGGGGTGAAACTCTTTCCCTTTCACCAAATCTTCAAGACCCTTCAAACAGATAATCAAAGTTTTAGAGTCAGAGATGGGACAAAAACACTTGAAGGCAACTCCAATGCATACTGGCTTGACTGACAAGGAGTAGGGAATCACAATTAACTTTATAGCTAAGTAGTTTTTTTTTGTTGTTTTTTTTTACAAGTACTTGATATTGAACTTTTTTGTTTTGTTCATTGATAAACTGCAATATTGATCTAAAACGGCTTAGTAATAGACACGGGTCCATTGATTTTGTGACATTTTATAACCCAACATGTATCACTCAATGTACAAGTGCACTCCACTCTCAGGTGCAGGACAAAGCAGGATTACTCAAACAAGCAGTAATCAATCAAAATACAACTTTTGAGTAAATTCATGATGAGGAAACACTGTTGTAACAAGGTTAAAAGTTAATAAAGTTGGTTCAGGATAATATGTCCCCTTTAAAGCCAGTAGCTTCACTGTGATTAGTTAAAACCACCGGTCACTCCCTCAGAGCATAAAAGAGGCTGAACAATTGTGTGTATGGTTTTGCTTTGTACAATTTAACAACAATTACTCATGTTACAACATCCTCATCACAGTGCATTGGTACAACCTTATGCACAATGTTCTTACCTCTCCTCCATAGGAAACCAGTGGGGAGATCTCACATTTGATTGGCAGATCAGTGCCATCCTTCAGGCTGTGTTTTTAAAGAGACAAAACCAAAATGGGTCAGAACATTTTGTATTTGACATTATTGTTGGATGGAAATGGAGTTAAGAAAAGTTGCTGTAAAGCCACAGCCGCTTTTGATTAGAGAGACTCCAACTGTGATTAATCCCGTTCACTAGAAGAAAACAGACGAATGACCAGATTCAAGTCACTCCATTTGTTTATTTCTAGATTCAAATGATAGACAATCACAAAAATAAAGTGTTTCTGCTCCTTAATCTGAACAATGTGATGAATACGGGTTCATTTCATTGGCATTAAAGCAAGCTAGAAAGCATAAAAGATACACACAGGCTCTGTAAGAACAAATTTAAATAGAGCAAGAAAGTTCATATAATCCAGCAGTTTTGAAACTAAAATGCATGTATGTATTTAAGTGCATTGAACCACTGAAATGTTTTCAACTTCACCACTATCCTATTCTGAAAAGCCAAGTAGAAATAGCCACTACCCAGCATGCACTTAAACTCATCATGGTTTGAAATTAGTTTGAAAGGAGCAGGATCTTTTAACAGGTCATTAAAGCTGTAAACCAGGGTGAAGGATCTCATTTCAACCATTTTGTTTTTTTTACTTCATTGCAACTCACTCAAAACAAGAAAACAGCTGCAAAATGGGAGTGTTTTCTTGATCAGAGGCAAACACGAAGAATCAGAAGTTACTTAAAGTTGAGCAGCAAATAGAGAATAGGCCAGCCCCGTCACCATGCACGCATAACTACTGTGAATAATTACTTTCTGTTGACATTGAGAGTGACACTGCCATCTTCGTCGTCTCTGAAAACATTTTACGGTACACAAGAATAAATGAGAGCAGGGAGTGACTGAATAAAAGCATTTTAACATTTCTAAAACAATAAAATCTCCTTTATTGTTCACCATATAATAACAACGGTGAGAAATATAGTAAATTTTGAAAAAAAAAAGGTTAATTTCCAAAAATGTACAGGTACCAGTTTTTACCAATCATGTGAGGCTTATTATTTATTATTTTCAATCTGCACAGCTGTGTTTTCAATAACATCTATTTGAGTGCAAAACATATGTAGTTATTCCTTCTTTATCAAACCCATACATTAGTTTCACTCATCTCACCTGTAGAAGATGACAATCAAAAAGATAAAACTTTAAATGTTAAATTGCGAGATGGGGCCAGAACTCGATACCCTTATTGGTTTATATGCACGTTCACAGATCTATGCATCGTCACCTGGGGATTGCTGGGACGTGTCTGCCGTTCTCGTCGATAAAATGCCCGCCCGCGTTGAGGACCCAGCGATGGTGCAGGGACATGAGGGCGTGTCGGGCCGTGGTAGGCGTGTCTTTACCCTCCTGACTGTCCGCGTTCTTTAGAGGAGAGAACTCGTCCTCTCTCAGCACCTCGTACACTACGAACGAGCTGAAAAGAGATTTATGTGAGGAAACAAATTAACCAAGCTATCACTGTAACTGTATTAACTGCACACTGTATGTAAACAAATATATGCATGCTGTATAAAAGCCAATAACCGGCATCACCCACAATGCACACTGTCCCCACCATTTTACTTTTGGTGAACATTTTTAAATAGACACTAATCATTTTTCTCAATCTTTGTGTAGGCTATCACAGAGGGCCGATTTTTTCTCATATTGATCTAATATAAACAAACATATTTACAGTTTGAAGCCAGGTTTTTTTCACTTTCAACTGAAATCTTAATACGATTCTATACAAACTGTTATTTTTGTTTTAAATCTTTGTTTACTCAATGAAGTTTGCCTCTGAAGCTACGGGCCTTGGGCAGTGGTCACTTTTCTCATTCATTATTAGAGATCAAAATCAAAAAAACTTCCTTACTCCATAGTACCACATTGCATCCCCTCTTTTACCAAGTTAAAGCAGTTGTGATGAGGAAGTAGTTAAAAAAACAAATACAGCAATGTTGTGTGGGTCAGGCCTACGGTGCTCTACAAACACCAAACTTCACATTATGACACAACTACTCTCAAGTTTCTCTATTTAAAAAAATGACTGCATACGCCTCAAAAGAAACTGTCTGCGTCTAGTATTTTCCGTTGGTCAATCATTACAAGAATACTTTCATTAGATGTGAACTTGTATTAGTAATGGCATGACTCAGAGCTGGAGTCACACTGGAGGAACTTAATGGGACCAGCAGCTCGTAAAGCCCCCGTCCAGAGTGCAGATTTTGGCTTTACTGGAACAAAGACTTGCCAAATGAACGCATAGACCTCACAATATCCAAGTGTGGGACAAATATGCAGTTTCTTTACAGTAGATATTCTTACTTGGCAAACTGGAAGATATCAAAGACGAACTTCTCCATTTTGATCCCATTTGGTTTGTCCGGTTTGATTATTTGACCCTTCTCATCCACATATGGGATCTTCTTCTGTGCTACATGGTGCTGCAACTTTGGTTCATACTTCCTGGTTAATAAAAAGAGAGAATGCAAGCCCATTAGTTATAGTATCTGAAGTGCCCTGAAAGTTACCATGCAATATTTGTTACAAAGTTCATCACAATGTGAAATAGACAATGTTCATTTCAATGAATTACTTATTTCATGAGTAATGTCTTTCATTTGTTTCTTTGAGAACATGAGACAAATGAAAGGGAGCTTGTACTGTATGAAATGGCAGAAAAATGCTTGTTACAATGAACCAAGGATTTTAAAAGTTGTCCTAAAATCAAGATGATGTGTAGAACAACACTGCATCATTTTGAAAGTTACATGTTATCTTGTTCATTTTAGAGGTGCAACATGTCAACAAAATTGTGTAAATTTGCAAGACACTACGTAAATAAATTCATGTAGTATAATAGGGATAGCTGTATTAGTAGTAATGAAATGGACGCTCTTACAAGTTTTCATAACTTACTTATATGTTTAGTAATCTAGTGTAATTGTGGTAATTGTAATCAGACAACTTAATTGCAACACGAGTAGAACAAATTCTTGAAGTGAATAGTAATACTGTCCCACACTCTTTTCTTTCTGGTTTCTTCCATTGAACATGAACTATTTTGAGAACATTCAATTCAATATGATTTAAGACTACTTTTTCTTGACAGCAGCTTTAAGTACTTGTTGGGCCAAGAGTAGATTAAGCTCTTACTCGACAATGTCTTTGAGGAAAGAGAAGCTGAAGAAGTGGTTGGCCACGTTTCCAGCGTTGAACGCGAGTCGTCCGTCAGAGCTGCGTTTTTCGGCTGTGGCCAAAGTGATCTCGCTGTACTCCACCACCTGATAATGTCCGTCCACTTTACACACCACTCCCACCGCCTCCGTGGGGTTGGTCTTCTCTACCACCTCCAAACAACAAACAAACTTTTTTTTACAATTTTACAATGATCGCAAAAAGCCACAATGCAACAGCAAACTATGTAAGAACAAATGAAGTCATTTCAGAACAGAATCATGTTTTTGGTCAATCTACTTTTTTTCTCCATGGAGATGTTATTCCTTTACTAGAAGTTTTCTCAGTATGGCATTATACTTTTCTTTTTTACCTGGTTAAATTAAAATATGTATTGCTTAAAAACACCTAGTGCCTAGTGGCCCCAACTACTGAAGTTAGATGTATGCCATATTGTGGGACATTTTATAACATCTCCATGGAGACTGGTGGTGGACCCTCTGACCAAAAATGTATATATTGTACTATTAAAGTTGTTTTAAAGCTTGAAAGAAAGCATTCAATAATAACAATAATCAAGATTGAGCCTTTTTTCAAAATGTTCTTCTTGTGAATTGAGTCATTATTGCGTCAAACTTCCCTGAGTAACCAAATTGTGCCACCATTTTCCACCATTTCATACTTTGCTTGATGGTAGTAACGTTGATAACTAGGTTCTATAGAGTAACAAAGGGTGTTTTCCAGCCAATCTTGTGCAGTAAAAGCCCTCTCCCCATGTGTTGGCTCCTAATGACAGAGTAGAGCTGTGATGGAGCAAGGGGGATACAAAGCCACATGAACCAAAGCTTCAATGCAGTTTGTAATTTATGACAGAGGGTGGGTCTCTGCTCTCATCCAACTCCACTTCACCACAAAGATTCAAAATGTCAAACAGAAGAGGCCCAAACCATCTCCAGTTCCACACAGTCACGTGAATAATCAGAAATGTACTATCAGTGTGAAGTTAATAAAATTCATACATACAACTATACTCTACTATACACTACATCTTATTGTTCAGATTGAGGGGTAACTTTTCAGTGGTTGTACAGCATTTTGATTGACTGCATTGTCAGCTCCATAAACAACTAAAACTACTCCTATTTCTGAAAGTAGTTAATGCTAGTTATCTGACCCTTATCTATTAATACTGTCCTTGTCTAAACAATAGATAAGATTAAATGCATTCAAACATCAGACCCAATAGACAAGACAAGTTTTACAGCATCCCTTTTGCATAAATAAACAGAGTAACTTGTTCTGGAACAACCTTTGGGGTGTGAGAGCAAATTAAGAACAATATGTAAACAATGTAATCTACAAGACCAAAAAAGTAAAACGTGGGCTATCCACTGACCTAAACGAGTTCTCTTCCTCAATATAACTTGATTCTATTGCTGGAGGGGAATTGCTGTGGTCCTACTACACCCCTGAGTGGTACAGTTCTGTTACTACAAAGATCACAAAACTATAGAGTGAACCTTTGTAACATAAACTGACCAAGCAACATCTGAGCCACAATAAACTAACACCCAAACACACACCAAAATGATACTCCTCCCTGGCTATTATCTTTAAGACTTCCTGGAACAAATGTGACACACCAGAAATTAAATTGCTACTGATTAGCATTGAGATTTTAGGCATTATGCATAACATTACAAGAAACATATCTTATTTGTTTACTGAAGTATAATATTGCCACTTGTCCTGACTTATTATAAGAAAATAAAAACTGTTGTGTATTTGCCACCAAGTAAAACAGGACACACAAACAATGAATGTGTAGTGTAAGGAACATAACTCACAAACCATTTACATACCAGTCTTTTTTAGAATAGGCAGTGGTTGACGTTAATCATACCCCAAATGATCCTTTACTTGTGATAAAATCCTCTGGTCAAAAGTGAATACTGGTATGTTTCAATACGGGAAAATGTGGATTGTATATTAAAATAAACATATTCAAATGGTATGACCTACTGCACAATGATCTGTCCAACTGTAGTTTATATTATTATTACTCTAAAATGTGTCATTGATTTCAGACCATAAAGTACATGTTTTAGTGGAGGAAGGACCTCCTTGCTGTGAGTCAAGAATGCTGATCACAATAGACCATAATTGTTCAACAGTGACATTATGCAGTTACCTTTGCCCCACACTCTGCTCCCTTTTGCACACAGAAACCAATAAAGGCGGGGTCTGCCACTTTAACAAGTATATTGTCCACACAGTAGACATGGATACACTCGATGCCCCTCTGCTGCATGTTCTGAAGGATGCCCTGCCCACCCAGAGCTCGATAGAGACCTCCATTTCCATCTAAAGCACAGAAAAGATTCACACATCGGGCTCATACAAAACTATAACAATTATGTCATGCGAGTTTACCAGGGGCCATGGAGAGTTTGCTTTTGCTTTCTAGGATGATTTTGCCATTATAGTCCATGGCAGGCAACATGCCCTGCTGAAAGAAGACCACGTTTTTCTGATCCAAGCCAAAGTAATTGTGACGTGAGAAGAAGTCCCTCGTAGACTCCATTGTCCTGCCGCTGGTCATGATATACCTGAAGACAGCACATGCTTAGTTTTATAATAAACTGCATTACTAGTACATAGAAAAGCTGGTCAAATCTTTTTTTTTAACTTGAATGTAGCTTAATAGATTACAGACAGTAAAGGGACATTTTATTACTTCCTTATTGAAAACCTGAGACTTTAGTCATCCTACTGCCTTGTTAAACATACCGGCTTTAATATTTTTTATATCTTGATAAAGCTATACATCTTTAGTTCACTAAATAATCTCAGTTCAGCATTACAGTTGTCTCAGTTTTTTCAGGCTATACAATATGTTATTTGTTTAGTTACAAATACTTAGTTACCATGGTATACAGCACTTTGTCTTGTGCTTTCTCTCAGCCAGCTCCTGCAACTTTAAAATGCGCTCAGCCTGGATCTGAAAGAGTGTTTTGTGAGACGGCAGCCCCACGTCGTACATGCCTTTGGGATAGGAGACCCCCAGTCGCGTTCCCTGGCCTCCAGCCAGCAGCAACGCAGCAACTTTGTTCTGAGAGATGCACAGCAAACCTGAACAGACAGACATGGGTTAGTAATTGACATTTTTGTCTGAATAATTGGTGGAGGCTTTTTCCTTTCTAATAAAACACTAAATGACCTCAGTAGTGGATTGTTTGGATAGATATCTTATCTATGTTGATGGTCGTCAAGGATTCTTCATAAGGACATGTCTGAGACTGACTTGACTTCTCCAAACAACAGTTTCATTGTGAATTATTGCATTTTTATTAAGGCCTCATAAGCATTTATGACTCGTTTTACAATGTCACCTGATAAATCTGCTAAAGCACGTTGGTCTATGTTTATTGCATTTGATTAGTGTCCTTGGAAGGCACAGGCACCGCAGCTACGTGACTTAATGCATAACATGTTGCCAGTAACAAAAGGTCTGAACCAGCTGACTGGGTGGACCCTTAGACTACCATAGCAGATTTACCAGGACATTCAGACACAGACCACACCCTAAACAATGAATCAGTCTTTACTGAGTGACCTCATAAGAGAGGGTCAATGAGCTGCTCTCTTTTACGTCAAACTCAAATCAAAACCAGATGTTTCCCATTCTGTCACTCGGTCCAAATCCAAATCTTGCTAAATGGACCCACACTGAGAAATATTGTACAAACAAAGTTAGCAACAGGGCAAAACATATGGTCTTGTTCAAAGATTGTTGAAAAAAAGACTGTTGAAAATGTTTCACTTTGCGAGCTGGTGATACTTAAAAGCCTTTAGAGTTGCCTACAACATTGTATTATAACCTGTAATAAAGGTTACAGATAAAAATAAGTGTTTCAGAGTAAGATATAAAGCTGTGCACCTGCAGCCTCCCAGTCCCGAAGGCTGTCCCGGTCTCTGGTGACGCTCCCCAGAACGTCTCGCGGAACAGGCTCCATCCGCGTGTCCATCTTCTCATGTTTGCTACTGCTAGATATCTCCATGGCACTTTTAAAGAAGCCATTGATCTCTTTAAAGTCCATTTCCCGCAGGTCAAGGGTTAATTCAGCCTTCTCATCTGGGCTCAGCACATCCCAGAACTGCAGGAGGTGAGCCTGCCCCGCCTCAGCCAACATCTGAGAAACACCACTGCAGTCCATGATGAACTAAACTTTGGGATGTGTCCAACCTGAGAAAGAGAACACGATTAGGGATGACTGCTGAAGATAAGAAAATAAAGATTTACACTAACTCAAACAACAGAACAAGCACAGCTTCACCCAAATAATTACAATGATAGAGTATTACTCTCTGCTTTGATTCCATATTCCCATATATTTTTCAATTAAACTGAATTATGACACATTGTACTCGGTACAAGAAGAATGACCTGAAATAGTTTTCTGATTCTTATTTTCTTATCGTTCAGTAATTGAAGATGTTGGATTTTAATGAATGGTTGAAAGTTCACAGTTCTCTCCTCGGAGTCTGGTTTTATAAGGACCAGATGAAACTGAAAACACACAGCTACGAATACAACAAATACAGACGAAATTACACATCTAGTTAATGTATCTAAGCCCTAAAGCTAGACACAACATTGTACTTCAGCACCACAGATGAACAGCGTGCCCCCGGTATGTCTACTACCGGGTGGGTATCAGAGACACCAACACAAACCGAGCTAAAGCACCGGCTAAAAGGCGTTCTAATATGCACAATAGCTATAAGTGCATGTGATTATTTCTACTCACCTCTCGGAGCAGTTCGTGAGTGGTTTAAAGAACATAAATGCCAGTAAATTGTTAGGCTGGTTACACCGCCTCGACTACACGTCACATTTGACGTGGCAGTTATGCCGCTGCGTGAGGCGTTCAGTGACCCTCCGTAAAAATCAATAACCATGTTAAACCGTGCCCATAACAGTGTTTTTATCGTCTGTTTTTATATAGAATTATGCATTATGTTTCATTACATTTTCAGGGTCATAATAATTCAAGCGCAAATACAGATTTAATTGGACTCATTTAGCTTAATTACGGTGCAAAATATTTTTAATTTTTAATTTTAAGTAAAAAACAACAACAGAAGACGACCAAAACAAAAAGACAAAAAGACATCAACTACATATTTAAAGTATAAAAACAGACCCAGTGAGTCCAGAGCAAATTAGAATATTCTTGGTTATAATAACTCCCTCTAAAAGTTCTATTTCTCCAAGTCAAAGGATTTTTTTCAACATATCAAAGCTTTTCATGCGATTATCTTTTACAATATGGTAGAAAACTTTTATACCTTTTGAAATCCAGACCTTGAATCTCAGTCAGTTTTATTTTTGTACAAAACCTTGGTCATAAGCCAACCGGTTTAAGATTTTAATATCTTTGTTTAGTTTGTATTTTTCGAGGAGGTCCTTCCCAAGCCCCCGGGAAACAAAATGTTACCCAATTCAAACCAATGGCGTGTGCTCATTGGCGCATGTCTCCAAAAAAGTTTCCTACTTCCGCATTACTTCCTAAATAGTATCCAGAACCTCCCCCCTTTGTGACGACATCGCCATGATGCTTTGGCGTCGGGAACGAGCACGCTGACCAAAGAATGGGCGAAAGACTGAGGACAGTCAGCGCGGACTTTTGGAATATGTCGACTGGAAATGGTCTGTTTACGAAATTTATAATGACTATAATGATAATTGTTATATCTATCTATAAATATAAAGGTATCATGTTGTAAAGGGGGCTGTGGTAAAGAAGGAGCTGAGTCGAAAGACAAAGCTCTCGATTTACCGGTCAATCTACGTTCCTACCCTCACCTATGGTCATGAGCTTTGTGTAGTGACCGAAAGGACAAGATCGCGGATACAAGCGGTCGAAATGAGTTTCCTCCGCAGAGTGGCTGGGCGCTCCTAGAGATAGGGTGAGGAGCTCAGTCACACGGGAGGAGCTCAGATTAGAGCCGCTGCTTCTCCACATCGAGAGGAGCCAGCTGAGGTGACTCCTCCTGGGCGCATCCTAGGGAGATGTTTCGGGCATGTCCCACTGGAAGGAGCCCGGGGAAGACCCAGGACACGCTGGAGGGACTGTCTCTGGGCTGGCCTGGGAACACCTCGGATCCTCCGGAGGAGTTGGAGGAAGTGTCTGGGGATAAGGAAGTCTGGGAGTCCTGCTTAGACAACTGCCCTGTGACCCGGCCCGGATAAAGCGGAAGAAGATGATGGTGTTATGTTGTAAAGCTCTGATATTTAAGATAATTATAACAATTGTTAAGAGGAAAAGCCCGATTTAATTGACAAAAATTACATTAATTACAAGAATGTCAAGGAAAACATATTTGCACACCATGCACTGACACAACATCATCACCCCTGTCCATTTGGTTTTCTCCTGAAGAATCAAGGTTTGCAGAAGCCATCAAGAGGAATCACTGCAGTTGTGTAAAGAAGCAGAGCCAAACTTCCACAGGGACACGGGCTTCTGCTGCCATTGCAGATGAAGTTCTATGTTGCAGCGAAAACAAGACTTTGTTTCCAGGACTGCACAGTCTTCTGGTGAAAAGGACCACTTTCAGTCAACTGCACCATCGGCTCCATCATTTGACTGAGAGAGAAACAGAAAATGTCACAGCATTAGATCATACAAGTCACAACAATACCACTTCAAATGTTTGTCCCTGAAGCTGCTGGAAACCCTGCTTTACAGAGCACATGTGACACAGCAAGCAATGGTTTTCATTTGTAGAACAATTATTTAGTTTTTTTGGTCATAACAAAACTAGCGTAGCCATTTTAATAAATTCAAGTACGGACTCTACACACCGTTACTTTTAGTCAATGCACAAGTTATTATTAATATATCTTTTGCTTTGGAGTAGTCAGGTCTTTACTTGAGACAGCTGATGACTCTGTGTCTGCTGTGATCAGGTCTGGCTGTATCTGCTTGCTCTGGACAGCACAGACAGGAGAAAGGACCAAACTCACTGATCAGTACGGTCAGCTCTGCTCTGTGACAGCACAGACAGGAGGAAGAGACCAACTCACTGGTCAGGACGGTCAGCTCTGCTCTGGACAGCACAGACAGGAGGAAGAGACACTCACTGGTCAGGACGCTCTGCTCTGCTGCTCTGGACAGCACAGACAGGAGGAAGAGACAAACTCACTGTCAGGACGGTCAGCTCTGCTCTGGACAGCACAGACGGAGAAAGACAAACTACTGGTCAGGACGCTCTGCTCTGCTCTGCTCTGGACAGCACAGACAGGAGGAAGAGACCAAACTCACTGGTCAGAACGCTCTGCTCTGCTCTGCTTGGACAGCACAGACGGAGGAAGAGACCAAACACTGGTAGGACGCTCTCTCTGCTCTGCTCTGGACAGCACAGACAGGAGGAAGAGACCAAACTCACTGTTCAGGACGCTCTGCTCTGCTCTGCTCTGGACAGCACAGACAGGAGGAAGAGACCAAACTCACTGGTCAGGAGGTCAGCACTGCTCTGGACAGCACAGACAGGAGGAAGAGACCAAATTCACTGGTCAGGACGGTCAGGAGAAAGAACCAAATTCACTGGTCAGGACGGTCAGCTCTGCTCTGGACAGCACAGACAGGAGAAGAGACAAATTCACTGGTCAGGACGGTCAGGAGAAAGAGACCAAATTCACTGGTCAGGACGGTCAGCTCTGCTCTGGACAGCACAGACAGGAGAAGAGACCAAACTCACTGGTCAGGACGCTCTGCTCTGCTCTGGACAGCACAGACAGGAGGAAGAGACCAAACTCACTGGTCAGACGGTCAGCACTGCTCTGGAACGCACAGACAGGAGGAAGAGACCAAATTCACTTGTCAGGACGGTCAGGAGAAAGAGACCAAATTCACTGGTCCGGACCACTGGTCAGGACGGTCAGCTCTGCTCTGGACAGCACAGACAGGAGGAAGAGACCAAAGTCACTGGTCAGTACGGTCAGCTCTGCTCTGGACAGCACAGACAGGAGGAAGAGACCAAAGTCACTGGTCAGGATGGTCAGCTCTGCTCTGGACAGCACAGACAGGAGAAAGAGACCAAACTCACTGGTCAGGACGCTCTGCTCTGCTCTGCTCTGGACAGCACAGACAGGAGGAAGAGACCAAACTCACTGGTCAGGACGGTCAGCACCTCTGGGCAGCTGCTTCACTCTGGAGAAAATGGATGAGAATGATAATCATGAGGACATTGATATATTATGTACATTTAACAGAGAAAACCTGTAATATATTGATGACAGATTTACATTTCGGTCTGTAACACAGAAGTATCTCTTCTCACAGTCAGTTTTTATTGCTAGTACCAAAAGTTGTTTACTTTTGCATAAGTGTAAACCTTAGAAGTTAGAATTGACATGTTTGCTAAAACTCTGTACATATCCCATGGAAGTAAATCCATGACATTCATATATAAAACAAGCGTGTGCTTTGCTGTCTGAACACAGCACACGTCATTATCAAATTGGTAAAACAACCTCAAATTTAGTCTCAGTGGCCCATGTGAGTATACGACTGTCACTTTTAAATACGTTTACATTTATATTATTTTAATTATTGGTAATTGTTTTTGATTGCACATAATAAAACCCTAACTTTCTTTCCCCATTCTTTCTCCAGTTTCCCTTGGTGTTTAACTTAACCTGAAGACAACACAATACATTCAAACAATTTGTCCATTATAATATTTTGGACGGAGAAAGTAATGGGTTCTTTGCAGAAGGCATGAGCCGTGAAATCATGGAATGCATCTTTTAATTGTGTAATCGTTCATTTACACTTCATATTGAATGATGTGTGAAAACATGAGAAATGACATAAAACACAACTTACGTGTATCGTTTAGTCTCGTCATGTCCACTTTCTTCAGCTTCTGTTTTGTTTCTGTCCGACACGTGCTCTTCTGAGGCTGGTTCACGAGGATTGCGTGCACGGCCAGTGGGTGTACGCCGTTAACCGTGAAGCCAAAAATGTGATTTTTTAAAGGATTTTAGAAACGGTAAAAGAGTGAAATTCCTTCCATTTTATTTTTAGACTAAAAAGAGTTTAGCACTTTTGGTAATTTTAGAGGCCGAACTCTTGAAATGGTCTGGCCGACAGGCTGCAGTCCCGCGTAGTGGCCACTACTCAATTTGGATCGCGGGCAAAGGGGGCGTGCCTTATCAAGTTAGTATAGTAGATCCATGGTCCGTCCACGTTGTAAGTACAGAGTTTACTAAGCGATTCTAGACTTCCTCCAAATGACAAAACCGTTTGTTATCTGCCAGTAAAGCCTGTACAGGCACCCCCGGCACAACATTAATCTCAATCATTTCTAATGAGCTTCAGATTATGGGTCACATCAATTCAGCAACGCTCTGACTTGAGCCAAAATAAAGTAATTTTTCAAACAAGTAAACCCCAACCTCCTTTTTCTTTTTTTAGTATTAAATCGGATTCGAGGTTTCTTGCCTTGCCATACAAACCTTTAAATTGTTATATTCCACTCATCGTACAGCCAATTGGGGATGGAAATTGGGAGTCTGGAATAGATAGAGATATTGTAGAGGACTCTAATAATGTGATCATTTAGATGTTTGGATACTGGTTAGCCATAACCGCAGACCGCAGACACAAAACTACTGGACATTCCACAAACTACAAAGGCTCTTTCTCTCTCCTTTCTTTTTCTCGTTCTCTCTCTTTCTTTCTTTCTCTCTCTCCTTTTTATTACTATTTTTATTTATTTTTTATGGTATAGCGTAAAACTTCAATACTTTGAAGACATACAACTACAGTAGGTGGCAATAAATGCACATTTCCAGTTGGATGCCAAAAGCTATTAAAAGTAACACAACAAAACAACAACAACATCAAACTACAACGTTTTCTCTCTTATTCTCTCTTCTTTTTTTTTTTTCTTTTTTTTTTAACGGTATAGCGTAAAACACATACTTTGTAGAAGTACAACTACGCCATTAAAAGTAACAAAACAACAACAACAACAACATAAACTACAAATACATGTAAACATTTATTGAACTGAAATGACAGCAAACAAACAAGACCAAACTACAGAGAGTCTTATGTACAGATACATCACAATTTGAATAAACCTCAATATTGCAACAAACACATAATCCATTATTAAACATCCCTTTGGACATTAGCAATTAATGAACCAGAACCATATAATGTTGCAAAATGTTTAACTATCCAATCTAGTCCAGATATCTTGTGAATCAGAATCAGAAAAGGTTTATTGCCATTGTCAATGAACAAAATTCACAAACATAGGAACTTGTTTCAGCATTGAGGTGCAACATACAACCATGAACAATAATAAAAACAACCTACATGAAATCAAAAAGGGCATGCATTAAAGAAAAAAAATTAAATTTACTATAGGATAAAAATTGAAATGGCTTACTATGTACACAAAAATTTACAGTAAAATTTAGAGAAAGTGAACAGTGCAGTGAGTGATTGATTAAATTGCAGTTAAAGTGGCTTGTGTGTATAAGTATTCATGAGTCCAACGGCAGAATGAAAGAAACTGTTCTTGTGGCGGGAGGTTCTTGTCCGGATGGACCGTAGCCTCCTGCCTGAGGGGAGTGGTGCAAATAGTCCATGTCCAGGGTGAGAAGGGTCAGCTGTGATCCGACCTGCTCGTCCCAATGTCCTGGAGACGTATGGATCCTGATGGTGGTGATGGGGGAGTCTGTCATGATGAGGGGGAGCTGGGGAGCTGTGACTTCTCTGAAGTCCACGATCATCTCCACTGTCTTCTGGGCATTGAACTCCTGTAGACAGACTCATCCCCGTCCGAAATGAGCCCGATGAGGGTGGTGTCGTCCGCAAACTTGATTCGTTTTATGGAGTCGTGGCTTGAAGTGCAGCAGTTTGTGTACATGGAGGAGAGCAGAGGAGAAAGTACACAGCCCTGTGGAACTCCTGTGCAGCTCCTGTGCTGATAGTCCGAGTGTCTGCACGCACTGCATCCGATCCGTCATGAAGTTATTGATCCACCTACAGGTGGATCCAGGCACCTTGAGCTGGGAGAGCTTGTCCTGGAGCAGAGCAGGGAGGATAGTGTTGAATGCAGAGCTGAAGTCCACAAACAGGATCCTGGCATAGATTCCCGGGGAGTCCAGATGCTGCAGGATGAAGTGGAGTGCCTAGTTGATACCTGGAATAGAAGGTGTTATGCTCCTGGAAGCCCTCCAGCTGCACGGCACAGTTCGGGACCGACTCGCTGAGCCACGTTTCCGTCAAGCACAAAACAGGAGACGAAAAAAAGTCTCTGTTCCGTCTCATCAGCAGCGCCAGTTCATCCAGTTTGTTGGAAAGTGAGCGAACGTTAGAGAAGAAAATCCCAGGTAAGGGCTGAGGGTTTCCTGAGGCGCACAAACGCACCGGCACCTTTTCCCCGTCTGCGGTGTCTGATTCAGCAGCAGGTGCTAAAAAAAAACTGGAACTAGATCCGTACGAGTTGTAGAAGGCTTTTATCCACCAGCCATATAATTTACCCAAATCTTCATTTAATTTTAGTTCTGAGATTATGCAGGCTATGCTCTCAGATAGTTCATTATGTCTCACTCATATTCCACCCCTCAAATCAATCCACATTTTCTGTATGACAACAAGGCTGAAAAAAAGGAACATTATTATTAGAATATTTAGCACTTTTGTAACCTAACTATATTACTACATTACTTGAAGCTTGTTTCCTCTTCCTCTCTCATAACAGAAGAGAGGTGAGTTTATAAGTTTATGAAGTATACATAGAAAATGCACATTGTGGTGGTGAAATTAGTATGTCTGTCTGCATCTGTGCCCCTCACACGCCTTTGCCCTGGGCCTTGAGAGCGAGTCACGGCTTTGGCTTCTCTATGCGCAATATTTCCTCTGTCTCTCCTCTGTCTTTCCTCTGTCTTTCCTCTGTCTTTCCTCTGTCTCTCCTCTGTCTCTCCTCTGTCTCTCCTCTGTCTTTCCTCTGTCTTTCCACTGTCTTTCCTCTGTCTTTCCTCTGTCTTTCCTCTGTCTTTCCTCTGTCTTTCCTCTGTCTTTCCTCTGTCTTTCCTCTGTCTTTCCTCTGTCTTTCCTCTGTCTCTCCTCTGTCTCTCCTCTGTCCCTCCTCTGTATTTCCTCTGTCTCTCTGTCCCTCCTCTGGGGTGTACTTTTGGCCTATAATATGTCATATGTATATTGACACCACCCGGGGGCGCTGTAGCCAAGTGCACAGCGGAAGCAGTTGTGTCACAGCTGACACTTGTTTTGGTGTCTTTCTGCTCGTTCGTGTTCACAAGTTTTTCTCTAAGAGCTTTTTATTCTGCCATAGTCATAAAAAAAAAAATGAAGAAATTTTTTGAAGATATTAAAAAGGACATTAAGTTTAAGACTGCTGGACCCGGTAAAAAGCTGACAGAGGAAACCAGGTATCTTGTAACTTAGCTCAATTTCTTTGGCTAAAGCTGCGTTAGCTGGAACAGGCTAAACGCAGGTTAACTCACTAGAAAAATATTAAAGATTAAATGAATGATGACAATGATTTGCGTGTTTTCGATTCAGCGTGAATGAATTACTTTAATCGTACTCTTTGTGCATTAGCCCTTTGGTTTAGACCATCCGCCAGTGTGTTATGTAACTGAGAGAGGGTGCTGTCCACTGTTTACGCTTGTGTTAATCTTTGTAAAAGCTCATTAGAGTTTTGACTGTAGGTAGTGCAAACGTGCTGTCAACTAAACCAATGCGGCAGTGACAGCAGGGACCTCATAAACATAATCACGTTGCTTAAACCAGGCTTCTAGATATGGACCAATGTATAGGCATAATTGATTGTATTGGATAGAAAAAAAACAAAACAATACCCAAGTGACACTATAGTTTACAACAGTATGGAGCCAATTCATGGGTTATTTGACTTCCAAATCAGGGCAAATAAATGCACACTATTATAATTCACCTGCTAATTTTACATAGCATATGTTTATACTGTATCTACAATCATATAACATGCACCTAATGAATGCCTTTTTTGACTCTTTCACAGCAGTACTAGATCCGAGCCTGTACACAGCCGCAGCACCAATAAACCACATTATGCGCCCACTGAAGGAGCCCAGAGAGCCGGGGCAGCCGCATTAGCCCGCATCGAACAGCAGCACAAGCCCAAGGTGCACACTTCTCATGATGCCATTAGGAACCAAGGTGGGTCCAGGAAATCAAGCAGTTCCTACAGGGCATTTTTATGGGTGTGTGTCTAATAGTATGTAAAAAATGTTTTGTACCTTTTTTAGTAAAAAGAGAATTGGAGGCTGCTTCACTAGCTGAAAAAGAAAAGCCAGATACTGCAGAGGTATCCAGTTTTTAAAATTGTACAGTATAAACAGTTCAGAATTGGCTTGTATTACTACGCATTCATCTTTTTTTAAATGTTCTTTTTTTTTACTAGGGATCTCAAGTTAAAGACCTTTCCAGTCTGTCAGTGTCTGGTGTTTATTTCACTTGCCCTTTAACAGGAGCCACTTTAACCAAGAGTGAAAGGGAGGTCCACATAAAGGAAGCTATTTTTATGGTATGTAGATTTGAAGATGTTGAAAATCATATTAGTACATTTATGGTTATTGCTAATGACACATTTCTCTTTAAATGGTCAGCGTTTTGAGGAGGATGCAGTGGAGGCCTCTGTTATGATGATGCATACATTCAACAAAGACAGAGATAAAGTGAAGGCTGCTGTTGACATCATAAGCAAGTAAGACTGACAACAAGGTCACTTAACCATTACCTTATACTAAAGTAGAAATTAACTGTAAGGCACATCACAATGTTAAATTCATTTAACAGGTATGTTGACAACATTTGTAAAAATCCATCAGAGGAAAAATACAGGAAAATTAAACTCTCCAACAAGGTTTTTCAGGTTTGTATTGAATCAGTTCAATTGACTTCATTGATTGTTAATTCATTGTATTTTGATATTCTATAAAAAGATTATCTATTACTTTCAGGAGAAAGTGCGGAGTGTCGAAGGGACCAGAGAGTTCCTTGAGGCTCTCGGATTTATAAGCACACAGCTTCCTATAGAAGGCCAAGGTTAATCACTGCTACTCATCTAAAATATATTTATTGGCTTACCTCCCTCAAAGTGTAATTTCTTCTTCAGAGGAGGAAGAGGAGTTCCTGGTCCTGCCGGAGCAGAGCTCTGACGACCTGGAGCTGATGAAGGAGAGGAGAGACCGTCTGCAGAGAGGAGAGCCGGTCAGAGCTGTGCTGGAGCGGCAGCCTCAGGCCCTCAGACCATCGGCCAACGCTCAGCGCTTTGAGTTACCTCCAGAGTTTTACAACCTCTCCGCCGAGGAGCTCAAGAAGGAGCAACAGCAGCGGTGAGGAATGCTTTTTGGCAATGTGCAAATCTAAACTAAAAACTGTTTTGTTTGGCTGTGCATATGACTGAAATGCTTTTCTTTGCACTCTTCTCTTTTATGTCTTGAACTATTTGACGGATAGCCTGAAATTAGATTTTGTGATTTCTGCCATGTCTTTGTGATTTTAATGCATTTTTTCCTGTTGTGTGAAGCACTTTGAATTGCCTTGTGTACGAATTGTGCTCTACAAATAAACTTGCCTTGCCTTTTTTACCTTCAATCTATTTTATTCATGCTACAACTAACCCAATATCTTTGATGTTAAATGGTTTCTCTTTAGTCCATGAACTAGACTAAAAATACTGTGTTTCAGGAGTGACCTTGTGGAGAAGAACTCAATGTTGCGCACCAAGGTGATGAGGGAGAAAGATGAACAGAGAGAGAGACGAAAATACAACTACACTTTGCTGAGAATCCGGTTGCCTGATGGAAACCTGCTACAAGGTATTATGTTGTGCATTGCATAAATTGTGTACATGGTTTTATAAATATATTACTCTGACGGAATTTAGGGACCTTTTATGCCTGGGACCGCCTCGTTACATTGTACAGTTTTGTGAGGGAGTCTCTGGTGGACGGCTGGCAGCCTTTTGAACTGATCGCTCCTGGAGGCCAAAAACTACAGGAGACGGAGGAAGTGGCTCTTGCAGAGTGCAACTTAGTGAGTTCATCCCACATTTGTCAATAAATCTAAACACTAGCATGAAATAACGTGGTAAATAATTTCATATTGGCACTGCATTCTGGCGTAGATCAGAATGCAAAACAAGGCTTAATTTGATTATCGACATAAATAATAAGCACACAATGTCATATTTTTGGTGGGACTCCTACATATTGACTTGCGTTTTTGCACCTAGGTGCCTGCTGCCCTGCTCACCTTTTCCTGGGACGCAGCTGTGCAGGCGGATATCGCAGCTGCAGCAGTAAAGGGTCCAGCTCTTCTCAAACCAGAGCTGCTTGAAAACATTCGGACCCTAAGCTGAACGTTAGCACTGCTTTCTCGCTTTAACTTCCCTCTAGAACCACGAAGAGAGACTTGTGATGTGTTCTCTTTACAAAGAAAGACCGTAGCAGACAGTCCGAGACAGTACACTACAACTGTATTTGAGTTAACAGGGCAGAATAATTCTACTGTATATACTTTAACATCAAGAGTGTTTTAAGAAATGACAAACGGGAGTAAAGTTTAATAAACTGAACTCAATGTTTGTTTTGGCACTTGATAGTTGAACACATTATACAAGGTTTACTGATGGGTAAAGTACATAGTGAGTATGATTAAAAAGAATGAATCATGCTGACAATGCAGACGGGATAAGTATATGAGTCAGTTTGATAAACTGAGCGTGCATAATGCTTAGCACTGAATCTGGCTCAGCTGCACAACTCTGGACTGCTGTGACCTGCTACACTTTAGCTGTTAACTTTGCACTACTGAACTTGGCTGTGTGAATCTCAAACCTCACATAGCACATTAACAAGTCAGGAAAAATATTAAATGCTTCTGTGATTTTATTGTAATTCATGAATGAGAGTGTTGATATTCCAAACTGTCAACAGTTAAACAGGATCTAATTTAGAATTAGTTTTGCCTATTTCAATGGACTAGACAAACTCCACATTAATATAATTGAAGTCATGAAAGACCCATTTTGTTGTAGTTAAACATCTACCTCTAATTTCCAAAAATGCATCCCATCGCATGTAAAGCTAAACTTGCAGTTAAAACAGTTTTGCAGTTAGTAACATTTTTAGATACTATCAAGTGTTAATTGTTTGATTTGCTTTTGTAAAGTTTGCACCATTTGTGACCGTTATATTAACATCTGCGTTTCCGTTAAACATGCTTGTAATTAAGACCGTATGCATTCATTCAATAAACATGAAGACAAAGCTGTAGGCGGAGAACCATTGGCTCAAGATGTGTTTTCTTATAAAAGTGCAGTTTAATGTTTAATGAATTTCTTGTTCAAGTATTCTTGAAAAACAAAGAAAATACATCTTTATAAAATGTGACAAATGGACATATCTGTACACGCTCAGATTGAGAAAGTTAAATGCATCTAATAAAAACAAATTGATCAACTTTCAGCCCAGCATTCCCTCAGATTAACTGTGTACAGTGAGAACAAATCAAGACTCAAAGTGAACCCATAATGCCACATCACATGTTCTTGATGTAATGTCTGCCTGGTTTTGATCTTTAAACTCATCAGATTCATTGTAGCCAGTGTGTGAGAAAAAAAACCCTCCATAAGACAATGGCAAATTTTAGCAACATGCAAACATGCCTTAGTTCAATAATAAAACAGATTTTATGCACAAAAACAACTGTCAGGTAACGCGGTCAGTTTGAGCGATTCGAGATGCCACTGTCGCCTGAGAGTCCCTTGAAGAGTTTTTTGTTGGTCTTTGACAAGTTCAGATCCCACAAAAACTAAATTTACAAAAAAATAAAAAAAAACAGACTGGGACAGGTGATGTCTGGCCCAGAGCAGCGGTGAGGTCCTCGTGTGTTTGAACAGTGCTGTGGTCAGACGGAGGCGAGGGCTGAGGCGCTGGACACTGGGGCAGGCGCAGGGTCACAGGGAGAGACATCCATCAGTTGGTCCTCAGAGTTCTCTCTGGTTAAGCCTGGACAGTGAGTTGATTTTTAGTATATATATATCTATATATATATATCTATCTCTATCTATCTCTATCTATATCTATCTATCTCTATCTATCTATCTATATCTATATATATCAATGAATGATAAAGTGTCAGTGTAGTTTTGAGTAAAGTCGGGGCATTGTGGGGCAGTGGATTTGTGGTTTATGAACTCTGCTCATAAAACTATGAACATAAATTCATTTTACAGTTTTTGTGTATGTATACTTAACAGTAATTTACAATGTGGAACATTATTCATTCACTCCTCTGCAACTGTAACAGTCTTATTCCCAATGACATTTACCCAGATTTCACCATCGATCCCAGACTCATTTAAATTTTCATCCCCAACCAATTATTTGCTGAACGGGACAAAACAATTTCAAGATTGATATGGCAACCTTGTATCCAAGCCACCCTCCCACTTCCTCTAACTCTTCCAGGGGGATACCGAGGCGTTCCCAGGCCAGCTGAGAGACACAGTCCCTCCAGCGTGTCCTGGGTCTTCCCCAGGGCTTCTTCCCGGTGGGACATGCCCGAAGCCCGAAACCCCTCCCCAGGGAGACACTCAGGAGGCGTCCGGAACAGATGCGAGCTCCTACTGTGTGACTGAGCTCCTCACCCTATCTCTAAGGGAGCGCCCAGCCACCCTGCGGAGGAAACTCATTTCGACCGTTTGTATCCGCGATCTTGTTCTTTCAGTCATTACCCAAAGTTCATGACCATAGGTGAGGGTAGGAACGTAGATTGACCGGTAAATCGAGAGCTTTGTTTTTCGACTCAGTTCCTCCTTTACCACAACAGTCCGATACAGCAATCGCATCGCTGCAGACGCTGCACCGATCCGCCTATCAATCTCACGCTCCATCCTACCCTCACTCGTGAACAAGACCCCGAGGGCGTCCACTTGTGGCAAGGACTCCCCGCCCACCTGGAGAGGGCAAGCCACCTTTTACCGGGTGAGAATCATGGCCCGATTTGGAGGTGCTGATTCTCATTCAACTTCCTCAGGAGTCCTACAAGCCTCCTTCAGCCTGACGGCACCCCTTACTTCCAGGGTTGCCGTCGTGACAGGCACCCCTTACTTCCAGGGTTGCCGTCGTGACAGGCACCCCTTACTTCCAGGGTGTGCCGTCGTGACAGGCACCCCTTACTTCCAGGGTTGCCGTCGTGACAGGCACCCCTTACTTCCAGGGTTGCCGTCGTGACAGGCACCCCTTACTTCCAGGGTTGCCGTCGTGACAGGCACCTGGGACCTTGCAACCACAGAGCAGCCGCATTGACAATGGAGGTCGAGAACATGGTCCACTCGGACTCAATATCCCCAGCCTCTCCCGGGATCTGGGAGAAGCTCTCCCGGAGGTGCGAGTTGAAGACCCTGCTGAGAGAGGGCTCCGCAGGACGTTCCCAACAGACCCTCACAATGCGCTTGGGCCTGCCAAGTCTATCCGGCTTCCTCCTTCGCCAGCGGATCCAACTCACCACCAGGTGGTGATCAGTTGACAGCTCCACCCCTCTCTTCACCCGAGTGTCCAAGACAACAACAAAGTCGATCATTGATCTGCGGTCTAGGGTCCGATGGACACCCTTGTGCTTGAACATGGTGTTCGTTATGGACAATCCGTGGCTAGTGCAGTAGTCCAATAACTGAACACCACTCAGGTTCAGATCGGGGAGGCTGTTCTTCCCGATCACCCCTCTCCAGGTGTCACCTTCGCTGCCCACGTGGGCGTTGAAGTCCCCCAGTAGAACAACGGAGTTCCCGGTTGGTGCACTGTCCAATACCCCTCCCAGGGACTCCAGGAAGGTCGGGTACTCTGCACTGCTATTCGGCCCGTAGGCGTCCAGCCCCGCCCGGGAAAATGGGTTCCAGAGCCCGAACTGTGCGTGGAGGTGAGGCAAACTATATCCAGTCGGCACCGCTCAACCTCCCGCACAAGCTCAGGCTGAGAGTGTGAAAGGTTTAAAAGAAGGAGAGACGTGTGTGTGATACACAGCGTCTGATGAAGAGAGACAGTCTCTACTGGAGTTACAGGAGGAGGCGGAGCAACATGATGATGACACACGGCCTGGAGAGCTACATAGACACTTTGGTCTGAGAAATAATTTTACTCTAATCATCATAATATAGCCTGCCTATGTTTTAACATGGTGCTAAATAAACTATAACAAACTTTTCCCCCACGGTGGAGTATTGTGTGTTCTAACCGGTTATATACATTTTAAAATGGATTTGATCCTTATTATAGACAGAACTTAAGTTGGAAATAGGAATTAGTTTAGGAATTAGTTTACAGCAATATGGTTTTCTAAAAAATATTCAAGCGTATACAATAAAATGTTTTTATAATAGCAACATTGTATACAAGATATTGGCCTAATATCAGTTATCGGCATACCACCAATTTATAATCTCTCTTAAGAACTTACCATTTTTAGCTGTCGAGACAATGACGCAGTCGTCTTCATCCTCCTCTTCCGTATCTGCCTGAAACCCATCTGCCTCTGTGGCCTCAGGCTGCAAAATCAAAATGGATGTCAAGAAATATAGGTGCTGTATCATATCAAAGTATTGATATTTCGATATTGACTCTAAAATGTGGTTATTGATACTGATATGCAAATATCAATACTATTTAGAATATGCACATTTTAAGGCTAGACATTCACTTGTACATGTTAATGTCACATTCCACCAACAGCAGATTGGATTTAACTGTTGCCTTCACCCATGAGGTTAGACCAGTACAGAGTATCAATTCAGTTCAATTCAATTCGTTTTTGTAACGACCAAAATCACAACAGTTGCCTCGAAGGGTGACAATCTGTATTGAAAAAAAATCCCCCCAAAGTGCTTTTACTTTAACATATTTTGAGTTTCAGATACCGACACAAGGAACTACGGCATGTAAAATGTTTGTTCTCCATGGGCTCCTTCAGTTTAACGAAAATAAAAAGGAACACAGTGTGTTTTTGTGCACAATGTACTCTTGTTTTTGTGTGGTGGATACAGGTAGAGTACATGGATTTAAAGAAATAACTGGATAGGGTAGTGATAGCTTAAACCTGTCAAGAGTTGGCCCTAGTGGCCAGTCCATTGGAACAGCAGCCCAGAAAGCATTTTCCCACAGCGCAATGTAAATCACCTGTCAAGAGTTGGCCCTAGTGGCCAGTCCATTGGAACAGCAGCCCAGAAAGCATTTTCCCACAGCGCAATGTAAAAACAAACTGCTCATGCTTGACACTGCTCTGCTTGACAGACACAGACTTTAGTGGTGATTTTTGCCTATTTTCAGATCATGAAAATGTTCCCTTGAAAACAGTTTTTTAATCTTTTACTTCGGCTCACTGTTTTGTGCTGCTCGGCTCTAGCAGCTCTATCATGTGGTATATGAGCCTGCGTCACTTCTGGGGCACACGGCCACTGGATATACCTCGCCACTAAAGGCTAAGCTGACTAAAACATGCATATTAGCATAAGTGTGACTATTGGCTTGAAGTGAGCGCCATTTTGTAGGCTTGGTATAGTAGTTAGATAATGATCCTTGCCACATTTGAAAATGAAAATAAAAATAATCACTAATCATTGGTATAAGTGGGACAGATGTCAGCTGATAAATGCCAAATCTTATCTAGAGGATTTAGCTTAGGGGCATCCAAACCTTTTTTTCCCAGAGGGCCACATGTTGAAACAAACTGAACGGAGGGACACACACAATTAAGTGTTTGTGTGTCAATCATCAAATGCATAATTTTGCATTTGATGTAGTTTTGATATTACGTCTGTATAACATCAGAATTGTTGTTATTTAGGTTATAATAGCAGATTACATTAAAACTTATTACTTTTGGTTGTTTGGGCCAATTTAGCAGGAAGCTCGAGGGCCAACAATTGGTCTGAGGGCCATATATGGCCATAGTTTGGACACCCCTGATTTAGCTATACTTCTGTTTTGCTGTTCACTCCCAGTGTCATGATTTTTCAATCTTATAAAAAATTATATATCTTTGAATACATAAAACAAACTAAAGCACTGTACCGGTTCTGTTTCATTACACTTCTTCATGAACTTGGTTATGGACATGCTGCCTGTGCTCCTCCTCTTGTGGGCAGCAGAGGAGGTTTGAGGAGTGGTGGGAGAGTTGCCCACAGATCCAGTCGCAGCCTGGGACTCTTCGCGGGGCTCTTCTCTGACTCCTGTGGTGAGGTACGTCCACTGACAGGGCACAGGGAGCGCCTCCTGCTCAAACTGGGACAGGACTTCTTTGTGGACATACCAGCAACATCGCTTACAGGTTGAGCGCTTCTCATATACAGCATTGTATTTGATGAGCCGCCTAAGCTTTATCCTGAAGAACAATGTTCATTAAATTAATTCATATTAAAATTGGAGAATATTTGATCAGATTTCTTTACCTGGATGGAATATTATCTTTAGAGTTTTGAGGGCTAGACATTTCAGGCGGTGAAGGCGGCAATGACTGCCGACGACAAAACTCCTGAAACTCAGTAATGATTGCTTTACAACTGTTTGCGTTTCCATGAAGCAATGGAAGGAGCTGCCCAAGTACTGAGGAAACAGTAAAAGTAAATTTAGACATACAAAGTAAGTGTATTTAGACATTACATCCAGTTAGTTGTGACACTCACGCTGCGTTTCCTGTTGCTTCTTCAGTCTCTGCTCCTCGGGGCTGGGGCTGTTGTCTGTTTTGGCCAAAGGTTCAATCATACTCAGAGCGTAGACCTGGAACATGTCTGAGCCTTGCCCTTCCCCCTCCCACACACAGCCCTTCACCACAGGCTCAAGGAACTTCATCTTCTTCTTGGTTGACATCAGCTCGTCCCACTCCTTTGCTTTGATTTTCTGTTGAAGTTTCTGTTTCTCCAGATCTCCACCGTCCTGTGAGAACACGTGTTAACACCTGCAGGTACTGAATGCACTGTATTACAGCACTGAGTTTATTACCTCCTCCTCCAGAGCTCCCTCATCATCAGAAAGATATCCATGAGGCACAAAGAAACCATCATCGTCGTCATCATCCTCTTCACCGCCTTCTTCCTCGTCTTCCTGTAGGACAGAAATAATTTCATTTGAGTGTCCACATCTAGATGTTCTGAAACTGACATGGGTTCTGTTATAGAATTAGACAGCTACCTACATCTCTAACAATTTAGATTTTTCATATTACTTACGCCTTCACTGTGTGACAGAGACTCGCCTGGTTCTTCCTCCTCCCACTCTTCATCACTGTCCACTTCATAGTCCAACAAATCCTATCACGCAAGATTAAATTCGACTACAATGCAGTCAGGAACGCTAATCTCACTTTCCAGCAGAACAGGGTCAAAGGCTTTACCTTGTCTTGTCTCAAAGGGCAGCGTGCTGAAATGTGAGGGCTCTTCTTGCTCCAAGTGCCCCAGTAAGCAGGACGGTAGTTTTCATGAAACTGTAGCAGTTTCATCGGTCCATGTCTGGAACGGTCCGGGACACCATCAGTTTTAGGGCTTTCTGCTTCTGTACACTCACTGGGACAAAAATGCAAGGATTTAAAAAAATGCTACATACTCAATATAATCCAGACAGAGCTCTTAGGGGTCCAAGTATAAGCAAAGAGCGCCAAACCTAAGCGAACTTGTCCTGGGTTTGGTGGGGCCCGAGCACCGCGGCTTTTGTTCAATCCAGTCTTTGAGTCCATTAATGTTTTGAGAAGG
The DNA here is from genome assembly GCA_015082035.1 of Chaenogobius annularis. Taxonomy (NCBI): domain Eukaryota; kingdom Metazoa; phylum Chordata; class Actinopteri; order Gobiiformes; family Gobiidae; genus Chaenogobius; species Chaenogobius annularis. The sequence goes on along the minus strand of BJKM01000303.1, from coordinate 247,503 downwards.
CTTTAATAAATAATCATCCAGTTTCTCCAGAACCAAATCCTCACACTGAACCCGGGTCAGTGGAGCCAAATACATATTCTCCTTTATTTCAAAAGGAGCGAACTTTCCACAAGCAGCAGAAAGAGTCTGTAAAATGAAAAATTTTAACCATGAACCATGACCCTGAAAACCCCATAGCCTAGAGCAGCAGAGAGCTAAAGAGTACAAACCTTTGGAGCCTGTTGGGTCTTAGGCTTCTGTAGAAATCGTGTGATTTCCGCTTTTTCAGCTTTGAGGCGCTAGAATCAAAAATTCTGAGGGGTCAGATGGTTTGTAGTTAACCATGTTATGATAATATGAAGACAATATAATTAAACTCACATCTTTCTCTTCTTTTAACCGTTTTTCTTCTTCCTTAATGCGCTTTTCTTCATCCTTCTTACGTTTTTCTTCCAGTTTAGCCCTGGAACATCACAGCAAAGTTTAACACCGGTTCATAATTTCTTCGGTATAAAATGGATACTGAACACTTACTCGAGCTTTGACTTCCGTTGCTCCTCTTTTGCCTTTAACCTCTCAGCCTTCTCCTTCTCCTCCTTCTCTTTTTTTTCTTTCCGCTCACGCTCGTCTCGCTCCTTCTTTTCACGTTTCTCTCGTTCACGCTCCTCTTTCTGTTTGCGAGCATCTTCTTTCCTTTTCTCTTTTTCAGCTTTAGCTTCTTCTTTTAGTCGCTCTTTTTCCTGACGGAGACGGAGCTTCTCTTCTTGCTCTTGCACACTCTTTAATTAGGAGATAAACAATGCTTTAGAAAAAAAATCTTAGTGACAAGGTGTCCATAATTGAATGCTGTGCAAATAAAAGGTAAAATAATGTGTCTTAACTAGTGCTGTCAATCAATTAAACACATTTATCAGATTTGAAATATTAAATGTATTAATAGCATTGTGCGACTTTGTTACATGTTTGGACTGCTGCCCCCACAACCTGGCCCCAGATAAGAGGAAGATGAATGATACAGTATGTTTTGGTCAGTCTTTAAATGTAACATAACATTTAATTTCATTAACATAACATTTAATTTAAAAACATTTTTGCCCATTTAAAAAACCCAGTTGCAAAAGATTTTTCATAATACATTTGTGTCGTCACATGTTTTAAGTAAATTTACATGACCAAAAAACAGGATTAGTGGGTCCTAGGCCATGCAACTTATTGAGACAGATGTGAGCTGTTCTGTTTGGCAACCGCTCTCCTTAGCTCTGCGCTGGTCCATTTGAAGGCTTATGGATTTCATGTGTAAATTACATGTAATATTACAGCGCTGCTCCTTCCTCCTCCTTTCAGACAGGGGGCAAGACTAGCTTTGTGATAATACTCGTCCACCAACCCGCTCGAAACAAGATCTGTCGTCGTGTCCTTATGCAAGACATTTTGTCACAGTCTGAAAGTGGTGTGTGCGTGTGTTGGAGGGACCGATGGAGCAGATTGTCAGCCTCACTTCAGTCAGTCAGTTACAGGACAGCTGTGGCAACAATAGCTTAACACCACTGGGATGGAATAATGACAAGTGTAGGACTTTGAGAGGCTTTGACAAGATTATTAAGTGTATTACAAGTGTAAGGCATTATTATTATACAAACCATGCGATTAATCTGAATCAATTCAACGATTAATGCGTCAAATTCTAATGATTAATTGCATGAATTAATGTGTTAAATTTGACAGCCCAAGTTTTAACTGCAAGACATTTACTTTGAGAGAACATCTTTTTGCCTTTTTCTCTGCAGCAATTTTCGGTGTCGTGTTTGGCTCCTGGGAAGGACAAAATCAACATATTAACAAGTTAACAGAAGTAGAGTGCTTTTACATGAAAAGTGGGTCTTACTGTGGGTGTAGAATTGGGTGTGGTGTTCTCAGTCTTGGACTTTTCTGGGGAACTCTCAGACATGGAACTGTCCACGGAATTTGAGACCAGGGACTGGTTTCCCAAACTGGAAATATCTTGAGATTCATTCTGGGGTTCTTCCTCACTGTCAGATTCTTGTGTTGTGTCAAGAATTGAGGTGGAGGCGGTCTGATCTCGTTTCTTGTCCGCCTCATCGTAAGCCACAACATCCTCATCCTCATCCACCACCATGCAATCCACGGATTGTTTTTTGGGAGAATCAGTCACGGAAGATGAGTTAGTGCTGTCATTTAATTTTCTGGAGGATATTCTTCTATCCTTTTTCTGTTGCTTGTCATTTGACAGAAGTCGACATTTTATAGGAGATAGTTTCTCTTCAGTTAGATCTATGATCATATATTCATCCGCAGAAACTGGGCGTCTGCAGGTGAGGAAGCCGTCTAGCGGACCACGGCCATTGACCAGCGGTGGCCCTGTGCACAGAGGGGAAGACTCATTCTCAAATTCTGATACATCCGAAGCTGGACAAGCGTGGGCACAGGGACGTTTGGGTGGCTGGTTTTCTTTTGGTTCGGGGTTCAGGCGCTTGAATGGTAGACGGGCTGCAAACACAATTATCAAAAAGGTAGAGAATTTTAGAAAACAAAGAAGATAAGTATATGGCAAAGCAGCTCTGAGATATATATATATATATATATATATATATGCTGTGACGTTTAAAAGCTCACCTTGGACAAGTTTTTTGTTTGCATTATTACTTGGCTTGCAATCCATACCTAAGACAGACAAAACATGAAGGGTTACTCAGAGAAAGGATATTGATATAAGATCTAAAACAACAAAAATAAGAGTGCATCCACTTAGCAACTACGTTTTCACAATAGTGAATACTTTTCACATTTCAGTTGCCATGAACCTCGAAGAGCCCAGCCAGACGTAGTAGACATGAGAACCACAATGACCTGGGCAAGACCGTTAGCACGTTAGCTCCTGGTTAGCTCACCACCATCACAGACGTTCACCGCTGCTGTGTTTGGTTTGCTCTCTCCCGCCAACCAGGCCAGCGGTCTCCACAGAGGCCCTGTGCTGCCCTAAAACAGATCTGAAACAACGAGCTAATATCCACCAAATGTTATTCCTGTGACTGTTGACTGTGAACAATGTGGGAAATGGACACTTTAGAGACTTAACTGGTTTGTAATTACGCATATTGATTCAAACTAATCCATAATTCCAAACGTTTTCCATGAAATTACAACAAAATGGTCAAGATTAACACAATAAAGAACCTCAACAATAAATTGACAACAAGTAATACTGCATAATACTTGTCAAATGGCTATGAGACCCAAATAATAGAACACCAGCGTTAACGCTTAACAAAAAGGAGCTAAACTATTCGTAAAGTTATCCTAATAATCGTCCACTTACAGAAACTATCATTTGGCCTAATGGTAACCAGACAGCCAAAAGTTGCTATGCGAGTATCTATGCGTAAAGGCAAAAAAGGCTTTGATTTTATAACGTGTATTATAGAGCAGTGAATCAAAATGTCAGGGCGGGTGACGATACAAATAAACAATTGCCATTGTTAGATTGTATATATAAAAACAGTTAACAAAGCTGGCTAAAAGTAGTTACCTTTTCTCCGGGGGGTCGAGGCTAAATGTCCGCCGTCCACAGCTGGGTTTTCTGCCGCTAACATGGTCCAGTCCCAGTCTTTAACGGGAATCCACGGTACAAACTCACAAGTGTCACTTTTAATCCACCAGTACCGTGTCAGCTGCAAACCCAGAACTAATAAAGCACCTTGGGGCTAAGTAGTCGACAGAAAGTCCCGTATTCCTGACTTTTTTTACACTAAATATTGCACATTTTGGCTTCGTGTCCTCTCTATCTCCCCGCGTTTACCCCCGGTGCAGCTCGGAATTGGCGGGATTGTGTCACTTCCACCAAGTACCGCCGCTGATTGGTTCAAACCAATAAGATGAAGGGTACACTAGAGACACACCGGAGACCATCGCCATGGTAACCTGTATTAAAGTGTACATTACTTATTATATGATTTATTAATTGTTAACTTTATTTAGTGAGATAATACATGTGTTAAATATAAATGAATCAAGTTGCAGTTTGTGAAGAAACGATGTTAAAAATTACCGGAAGTAGAGCAGTCTTTCTAAAACATATTGATGACATCATCATTGGGAGACTGCGTCTGAATCGTGGATGTATTATAGTATCTGAATAGGGTATTGCTAGCCAAAACATGTCGCTAGCGGCCCCAGCATGGATCTGTTATAATAACTAGTTTTAATAAAACTGCTGGATTTTGAACCGGAAAAAAGTGAATGACCTGATTAAAAGCGTTATTTTAGTAGCTCAATGGTGCGCACGGAGCGAGGAGTGAGCACGCCGTCACTGCGTAATCATAAAATCAAGCCGGTTCACTCATGGATCTATTAAAATATCGGGTTTCCTTTAAAGTATAGCTTTTGCTATATACTAGCACTTTTACAACATTTACAATACATCAGAACATTTGCTTATTAATGCAATTAATGTCAATTTAATTATTATATTGTATACATAGTGCTAAACTGTACATTTTGTATATGTATTTATCAAAATCTATTTATTGTCATGGCTCTATCAGTCGATATTTTACTGAACATTTTGGGAACCTCTTGCTCTGCGTCATCTACACTTTACACAATAAACAATCTGCCAAATGCCTATCATTCTGCAACATGTCAAATGTGTTCAGATGCCAAGTTGCAAAACATGCAAAACATGCAAAAAGTCATCAAAAGTATTTAGGCTACTTGGATGGGTAATACAGGTAACAACACGGATGTACACTAAACTAATTATTTTAGAGTTTATTTTGAGTTTTTCTTTTCCATACCTTATACTTTGCTTTTAAAAAAGAAAATAAACTTTTAAATGAATGGTTTTTAAGTGTTATAATATGTATGTATATTTAAATTTAGGAATATATGGAGCACAAAACACAAAAGGCCGACAGTTGTTGTGTTACTTTTAGTGCCGATTGGCAACCAACTGAAAAGGTGCGTTTACCACTACCTATAGTAGTTGTAGTACGTCTTAGACGTTAGACTTCATGCTTTGGACTTCATTCTTTAGACTTGGTATCCATAGTGTTACATCACCGCCATTCTTTAGACTTCATTCTTTAGACTTCATTCTTTAGACTTTATTCTTTAGACTTTATTCTTTAGACTTGGTATCCATAGTGTTACATCACCGTCATTCTTCAGACTTTATTTTTAGACTTTATTCTTTAGACTTTATTCTACGTTACCCTTGAGCGCCCTCTGGTGGCTAAACTTTGAGCAATGGAATATACTATCAGACAGCTAATCAGAGTTTGAGTTTCAGTCACGTGACCATCGCGGAACGTTCGATCGCCATGGCGTTTACTACTTCATTGGTAGGTTACTAAAACGAAAACTTAAACGGTCAATGTTCTCTTAATGTGGCTGTAATTTTATTCCACAGTAATCAGTTAGAAAACGAGCATTACAGAGGACAAGAGAGATTTTTACTTGATTGGATGTAAAAATAAAAATCAGTTCACATCATTCAAATGCAAAAAATGTATTTACATAAATTCAGTATAAAATAAAAGCTTTGGTAATAAAAACACAAAATAACCTTCATAGAAATTAATCTGAGATTTTTGAGATGCAGACATTTTTTATACCAAATTTATTTGCACTGAATTTTAAAAAAGCAACTGTATTTTAACAAAGCGAATTTTAAAACATTGTATTTTCATACACTGAAATTTAAAACACAGTACAAACTGATTTTTAAAACATTGTATATTTTGAGATGCTGAAAATGTTTACACCAATTTTCTTTGCACTGAATACAAAAAAAAAAAGCAACTGAATTTTAAAGTGAATTTTAAAACATTGTATTTTGATACACTGAAAACTGAATATTAAAAACTGAATATTAAAGCATTGTATGTTCAGTTCACATCATTTGAATGCAAAAAATGTTATTACATAAATTCAGTTTCAAATAAACGCTTTGGTAATAAAAACACAACATAACCGTCTTAGTCATGTGACATCAAAACGTTCTTATAATGGAGCTAGAAACAAGTTAGAAATCACTGTTTAACTGTCTTGCAGTTTTGTTGACTTGAATTACTTAGCCTATCCACATGAGACAAAAACTAGCTAGTATTCACTAGTACAAAACACAACGTCATCTCTGTCAGCATTATTAAACTAAGGTAAAATATTCCCCCCTCCACATAGCATTAGAAAGTGGTGCCATAATTGAATCCCAAAAATGTGATTGTTGCCAGGTGAAAAAACGTTAAGGCATGAGAATAATATGACAACTTTGTGGAGACAATCCCAAACAAATAATACAAAAAACTCTCATCGAGTTATACAGGCCCTGCCACCATCACATTATGATATAATCAAATTGTGAACTGAACCTATTTACCTAAAAGTTTTGGACATGATTTAAAATGTTTGCGTTCAATTTATAATCTCATATATATTCCAATACAATTTTATATCTTTTGAGATTTCATGGGTGGCTCAACAATGTTGAGTCAACATGCCCCAGACTCCACCTATATGTTCATTTCATGTAAAATCCTTTAATCAATGAATTGTAGGCCATTTTCTCACAATAACAAGATGGCCGCAAAAATCGCCACGGCAACAGAATCCATGATAACTCTAGCCTTTATTAGCTTTGGCCAAACCGTGCAGGGGTGTCAAACTCAAATCCACAGTGGGCCAAAATGTAAAACTTGAACAAAGTCGCGGGCCAGTATTGAACAAATGAAACTTTTAATATTGACCCAAACAAGATTTGCTTTAACAATGTAAAACTTGAACAAAGTCGCGGGCCAGTATTGAACAAATGAAACTTTTAATATTGACCCAAACAAGATTTGCTTTAACATTGAATATGGAACAAGCAACACTTATTACTATACAGTATATAATGGGATTTGTAGCAGTAACGATGAATGAATGTGCTGTATAATACCGGCGCGCCAAGCCCTAGTAGTCATTTGGTATAGCCTCTCGGGCCAAATATTACACTGCGGGCCAAACAGAGTTTGACACCTATGGTGTACAGGGTGCGTTTAAGATCATGGTTTGATATAATTTGCTACCTGGTTTCTACTTACTATACGGTGTTTAGCTATGACAACGAGGCAATGACAATTTTGTGGAAATTAAAGCAAAAAAATAAATGAATAAACTAAGGTTATTACTGTACATGTGGACATTTCTTGCTCCAGCTAGCTATACATATTTCTGTTATGTTAAACGTCAGGTTCCCAGTCCTTCATGCTTAACTAAACCAAAACAAACGTCCAATGTATGTCACACTACAGTCAACGGTCACAACGTATTCGACTGCCAATGTATTCTTTACTGTTGGTGAAACGAATACAAAGTTATGCATGTGTGCTCAGGGTACTTTGAAGCACAGTGAAATCTCGTTTTTGAAGTCGGTGCATCTAAATGACTGACTTGTACAGTCCATCCATTAAATCCAACCTCGACTCAAATTTCCCCGCTTATAGTGGTCATACTTGATTCGTTTCATGTGGGTGGAGCATTTTTCCAGACCCAAATTAAAAGGGTGTGTATTCCTAAATAGTGTGTCATTTTGTTGTCACGCGTCTCCCGTTTACCGGGTGTTACAGTCTGGTATTTGTAGTTCGCTCAACTTCTTTTTCCGTCACGATGAAGCGAACAAGTCTCTCAAAAAAACTACAACGGCTACGGCTTTGCACATGCGCACTGCTTGCTACGACAAAAGCGCATCCTGCACGATTCCCGGACCCCTGCAGAAGTGAGATTTGCCATTGGATTTCACCGGAAACGTACAGAAACGGTAATGCTAACTTAACGATTTAACTTTACTTTTGTGTTTATATGCGCTTTTAATCAACCGAAACCTCCGCGTCACGCCGTTCTGTCAATTTGCTGATAAGAAAAACTAATTTATAGATTTATCTACGCGACCGTTGAGAACTCGGCCCTGCTGGTGCTACTGAATGCTAAAACTAAAACACTAAAGCCCATGTTATTTGCATAAGTCACATAACTTAATCAACATGTTCAGTAGTTTAAATATAAGCTGATAGAGAACACTAGTCCAGATCAACGAAAAATGTGCTTCTTAACCTTATCTAACTCGCTTGTCAGCCTAAGTTTTACAGCCGCTTTATATATAACGTTATATAACGTTTACATCATTTAACTCAAAGGTCAACTATAACCTAACGTTACCAGTGTAAGTTTAGTGAATTCAGGTCAGCTGCAGATTCAGTGTGTTGTACAAAATGACCAGTCCCAACTTTATTTCACTGGTCTTGCTTTAAGCTAATGGTGAATTTAACTCCTGTTTTGTTTCAGATAATTTCACTCTAGCGATGGGAGGTTTGTTATTTGCCTTCTTTTAATAAATCCTTATTCAAATATTATGAAAGCTTTGGACTGTACAAACTGTAATGGTAATATTGTGTCTATTTCTGTTTAGAGCGAGTGAATAACTTTCCTCCCCTGCCCAAATTCATGAGGATTAAACCATGTTTTTATCAGAATATTGAAGAGGAAATCCCTTCACATCATCAGCAGCTTGTGCGCCGAGTCTACACGCTTTGGATGAGTATGTTAATGTATACATGTGATGCTGTTTTTATCTGTAGCATTTTTTAATACCGTTTCTAATGCACAGACTTGTAACTCAAATCTTTTCTCCTTTGCAGTGTATTCAGCCACTCTTTGTATCAATGTCATTTCTTGTATTGCTTGGTGGGCTGGCGGTGGAAGTGCCACCAACTTTGGCTTCTCTTTACTTTGGCTCCTTCTGTTCAGCCCATGCAGTTATACTTGTTGGTTCAGACCGCTGTACAAAGCCTTCAGGTTAGTATATACAACACAAATATCACATGATTATGTTTTCAAAACACTGCATTTTCCTTTTTCTGCTTATGAAACAGAATACAGAACATGCCTACACGTCTAAAAAGCCAAATACTAATGAACATGGTCTTGTGTTATTTTCAGGGCAGATAGCTCTTTCAACTTCATGAGCTTCTTTTTCATCTTCTTCCTTCAGTGTGTTTTGGCACTTATTCAGACTATAGGCATCTCTGGCTGGGGAACATGGTGAGTTTCAAAACCTGATAGTTTAGCCATGTGTACTGAACAATCCTGAAACAAAATGCCTTTCATTAATTCTAGCTGAAAAAGAAAACTCAATATATATTATATTAATTATTTTATGTACCCATGAAAAAGAGAAATTTTCTCATTGGGTTTTACCCAGTATAAATAAAATGAATGAAAAAAATACAAATGTTTTGTCAAAATATGTTATTGCTAATCTGACTACTATGCTAAAATATATTGCTTTTTGTTTTTTAATTTAAATAATCCAAGTTAAACAAGCTCAATGATTGACCTGAATTTGATTTGAACTCAATGATGACACAACTGAACTAAAATTTGCTTGCATTTATTCATATAGGTATACAGTATATTAAGAACGTTAACCGATCCCTGTCGCACCCTTTTGCAGTGTGTTTTATGCAGGATGTGTGACCTCGCTACACTTAATTGCATTCTGCTTTTTTCACCGCTGCATATTATATCTTTGGTTTTGGTGCTGTGTTTCCCTTTTAACTAACCTGTTCACTCCATTTAATCTGATTCCACCTCAAATAAAGCGGCTGGATTGCAACAGTGATGTTTTTCAGCTACAATGTGGGCTCTGCTATTGTGATGCTAATCACCACACTGCTCTTCACGCTGGTGACTGCTTTAATGGCACTGGTGCTGATCAAGGTGAGTGGAAAAAAAACAAAAAAAACAGGCTCCTCCAAGTTTCATAGTGCACTTTTAATCCATTACAGTGATATTCATGGCTTTCAGCTTCTTCCACATTTTGATGACTTTTTCCCATTCGAAAGATATATGTTATTTTAAATTGTTATTTGCTTTGGCAAATGTTCTACTCAATCATCATTCCGAAATGCAGATACACAGATATGAGGTCTGCTGTAGTCCAGTATTTCATCCCTCCTCCATTGAGCCCTTGTTTCTGCTCTGGTTGGTCAGGTTCACAGACTGTACCGCGGCGGGGGTGGCAGTATGCAGCGAGCCCAGGAGGAGTGGACTACAGGGGTGTGGAAGAGTGCTCCAGTGAGAGAAGCCGGATTTAACGTTGTGGCCCAAACGGCACAGGGGCCCAGTCTGCCCCAGTACCCCGCTGCTGTGCCCAGCTATCCTGACAACAGCCAGTGGTGATGGCCCGGAGCTTCCTCTAGAGGGAGACAAACTGTTGGGCTATGCCAAACAGAATTTAACAAGTCTTAAAATGCCAAAATGAGTTTCTGACTGAATACATAGTTTTTATCAGATTATGCAAAGGGTTACAAGAGATATGCCATTCCATACTGAATCTTATTTGTTTACATGTTTGTGATGTGAATTGGAGTGAATACATTTGACAATAATGTACTTACAAAGAACTTGACTGGAAAACATCTAACAGAGTGATTTGAGTTTAAGGGAGTTATGGGGGCTTGTGCCTTTATGCACAGTTATAGTAGAATGATAAAATCTGGCAGACCTGCATGCTGGACACTGTAGTATAAGTACAGGGTACAGGGTTTGACTTAAAACTGCACGACAATGAACTTGTTTTTATCTGTATTTTGCCAAGACAGTTTATTTTTGATACCATGCTTAATATAGCTTTGCTTGAAGGCCTTAATATTGCAACTGTTGCATGAAATATTGTAAATACTGTTTGACTTTAGCTTTTTCTTGAATTTAACTAACCACATGCTTCAATGAAGCAGTGTTTCAGTTCATTTTTTGATGCATTTTGTTGTGCCATAACGTTTATTTTTCTTGCCTGCTGTAGGTGAGTGACCCCTGTCTCAGTATTTCTCATGCCTCTGCTTGTGTGGTTTGTTGTGGGACTGTTTGTTTAGTGGTTAAGGCCCTGCAGTGAGCGGTCCTTATCAGGACTGTCAGCCTCTTTCCACACACTGCTCTCTGCTGCATGCGGCTGTAGGCGTGGGGCTGAATACAACTAAATTCCCAGCCTTCTGTCAACACTACACACAAACACCTGCATTTTTGTAGGATAATGAATCCAGTCACTGATCAAAACCCTGGGACGGACTGAATATGATGCTTCACTTTTCTTATAGCCACCTGCCGGCATCTAATAAAATTTGAAATTTACTTGAAATGTGCCTGCACCACAACCTTTGTTAAGTGCCATTTGTGACAAACTGCTTGGATTTTATAAATGTTTTGTGAAAACATCACAATAAGTCAACATTTCAATAAAGTTTCAGACATTCTTTAATGGTTGTTGTTTATTATACTAAAAAATTTTAACAATGTATAAAAATAAAGTCTTGTTATTCCTACAATAGTAGTTAAGTAGTAAGTAGTCTTGTCAAAGACGCTGGCAGTGGTTTGAAGCAAAAAAAATGCATTAAACTGGTGTGTAACTTGACCCCATTATTATAAAAAGATGCATTTTTACAAGCCTGCATGTTTAATATGCCTTTTTTATTGTGTAAACTTGTAAATTTAGCTTTTAGATTCCCAATATTTTCTGAAAAAAATCATGTCCCCATCTGCAGGTGGAACATAGAATGAAAATTTGTTTGACAGTATTTACAAATTATTAAACTTAATACACCATAGATCTCCCAAATAATTCTGTTTCCATGGCTTTTTACTGACTATTAAAAAAAACAAAAACGAAATTATTAAACTTAATACACCATAGATCTCCCAAATAATTCTGTTTCCATGGCTTTTTACTGACTATTAAAAAAAACAAAAACGGTGTTTTCTGTGCCATTACATAGCCTTCTTTCCCACAGGTTCCCTGTAAATCATTAACTGCAAAAATCACAAAAATAAATGCACAGAAGTCAAATTGTTACTGGCTAGGCCTTAGTTACAAAATGTAATTACCAAAATAAATAGTTAAAATGTATTGGACTGTACATACTATATACAAGAAATGTATTCACAATAGGTTTATAAAATATAAAGTTGATGGTTATCAGTAAATTGACTGATCCAAAGCTGCTGAGATTGAGAGATAATATTTGAATATTGATATGTTGTGTCTTTATACTGCAACTTGGATTGTCACAACATTACCACTAAAATTAATTTAGTTTTGTGAGTACGGTAATCCGACTCTAAAATTATGAACAAGACAAAGCAAGGTTTAATTTAGAAGTAGGGGGTGTTGAATACTCAATGCTTGCAATGCTTTATATCATTTAATTTACTAGAAAATATGCTATACAGTCAATTTTTTATTTTCATCAGCAATACACTTAAGGTCTAAATAGGTCTTAAATTTCACCTAGAAAACCCTGGAAGTACCCTCTAATTAGTGCACATTAGTCTGCAGCCTTGGTCTAAATTATATACCACCTCAGCGTCAAATTTCCGACTCATCATTTATGTATCCCAGACCGTTCAGACTTGAAATGTTGGCGAGGGAGGTGATGCGGTGCACCCCGTTTTGTTTGAAGTCCACGGTGCAGTGATTATTATTGGAAATGCCTGGTGTTCCCGGCTCTGGCCCAAGCAGCTTTGCCTCTGAATTCCTGTTTTGGATTTGCACATACTCCGCAGGCTGCCTCTTCACTTCGCTTTGACTAGACGCCTGTGCAATTCTGAGACACTTCAAATGTCCTCGCACCCAAAGATACAAGATAACACCAATCAGAGAAAGACATAGCAAAGACAGCAGCGCCACAGCCACCTCTAAACTAGACATTTTTCCTTTTTCCTTTTGATTTCCAGGAGTTAGTGGTTCGACAATTCCAATGTCTGGTGTAGGAGAACTCAAAAATGCATGGAAATTAGTAGTCTTCTTATGAGCTGGAGTAGTTGCCTGTCCAGTGTCTATGCTTCTTTGTAAATTATAAACCGCCATTGTCCGGTTGTACGTCCTGCTGTTGATAAGCTCTACAGAGTCACAAATGTAAAGGCCAGTATCCAATTCAGAGGTATCCAAAATGAGCAGGCCTCCGCTGTAAATGTAGTATTTCCCATTGGAGTGAAGTGGTTGATGGTTGAATTGCCAGTGGACTTGTGCCAAATTGGAGTGAAGCTCGCAAGGCAGTTGAACATTGTTTCCCGGTGTAAGACCAACATCTGTGGCTGCAACAGGATCTAAAAAACATAATAAAAAGATAGTATAAGTACGATAAGAGTCAATTCCAGGTTCAATGTATAGAAGTCAGATACTTTGTAACTTTGTAACTTGTTCTGTGCTTCAATTTCAACACAATTTCATACATTTCACATTTCTGCACTACATCTGTAAATTTAATTGTAAATTCTTGTGTACATAGTAAGCCTATTTTTATTTTATACTATCGTAAATTTAAATCGTTTTCTTTAATACATGCCCTTTTGATAACATATATGTTGCTTTTATTATTGATCAGTGTTTTATGTTTCACCTTGATGCCGAAACAAGTTCCTATGTTTGTGAATTTTGTTCATGACAATGCCAATAAACCTTTTCTGATTCTGATTTCATATTTATTGATTTATTGATTTTATTTTTCAAATCTACTTTTTCGCATTTAGACCAAACTTGAAAGACATAATGCAGTCACTGACAGAAATGGATAAAAAAAAAAAAAAGTCTTGACATGATACGACCAAACTTAAAGTTCTCAAACACGTACATTTCCTTAGGTCTAGTTAAATTTTGCAATGTAATACTGTATTCTCTTCAAGAACACTCTTCCCTGTACTTTGTCACCAAGACAAGACATTGAGTACTTCATAACAAGACTTACCTGGCTTAGGGCACTGTGAAACATCGCCCTCCTTCAGACTTTGTATCACAGTTTTTGAGGAGGATTTGCTGACTGAGGAGCACTGCTCAGTGGAGAAGTCCCAGGCGCAATAAGGATCCCGTGCCAGGATACAGTCCACACACGACTCGTATCGGCTGCAGTTACTGACCGGCATCTGCACAGTGCTGAACTCCGAGCCTGCATACAGCTGCCCCTTTGTTCACAAAACACAAAAATAAATAATATTCAATTAGTCATTTAGAGTTAATTTTTTTCAAAAGTATATCAAACAAAACTAAAAATAAACAAGTAAATAATTATGAACTAAATCTAAGTCTAAATTTTTTTTTTTTTTACTAATAAAAACATGTTTATTGACAAAGGCAATAAAGGAGAAACTATATCGAACCAAATAATTAACATCTTAGTTACTTTGTTTGAATTTTTTATGCATCTGCACCCCAAGAAAGACTTAAGTGTGCGTTACTCTTTCTCTGATGTCATAAAAACATTAAAACAAACAGAAGGCAGATCCACGCTCCAAATGAAACCCAATAGAGCTGATATCCAAGGAGCATGAGTACAAATATTTTACTCAATATTTACTAAAACCAGTTTAAGTGAAAAGAAGAGCAAAGAGAAACTCCATTCAGTTTTATAGAAAATCCCAAAAAGTCCTCACAGAGCTGGATGAGAGGCGCAGGATGTTGATTGCATCATGGTTTTCAAAAACTTGAATTTCTTCAATAATAAACATCTCCCCACCGTAGTTTACAGCCTTCTGGATATAACCATTTTCTGTGAAGAAAAGACAGCGATGCAGAAGTCAAAATTTAGCTTTTGTCAGTAAATCAATGAACTCTTTTATGCATTCTCACTACCATCAGCTTGATGTTGAATTATGAGAAGCTTGTCAAAATTTAGCCCTTTAAGAATATTTTTTTTCGAATTTATTTTTTAATGTAATATATAGAAAAATAAATAAATAAAATCAATTTTACTAAACACAAGACAGCAATAACATATATAGCAATCATGTTTTACAAAAGGCTTTGAAGTCAACTCAGGACCATTCTCTTCTCGTTTATATAGACATATTATTATTGGTCATTTTAATACTTCCCATTAGTAAAATAATGCTCACCAGTGCCAACAAACATGACATCATACATTTGTCCGTCCATAGCCTGAACTCGGTCCACGACGATCCGGCTGAGCAGCGCTCCTCTCTTCACCAGCAGAGGCTCGCCACTGATGGGCCGCACCGCATCGTCCATTAGGGGGCGATCTCTGATGAACTGAAGAGTTTTGTCAGGAAGGTCCAGGGAGCGGTTAAAGCCCATTTTACGGGCCACATTATTGATGCACTAGAATAGACAAGACATTAAAATGAATGAGTGGCATAACTATATTGTAATAATTAAGTAATATTGCAAATTGAAGTAATACAATGCATTGTTAATATAGTAATAGCAAATTGGCAATCCAAATACTTTCAGGACCATAGGTAGCAATAAGTTATTTCAGTTCCAGTGACTCACCCCTCCTGGTCTGGGGACAGGTACCTCCCCCGTGTACATCACCCACTTCACATGGGACGTCTCCACGGCAACAGGTGTCTTAAACTTTCCATCAGTGAAAATGTGTCTAATGTCGGAAACCTTGTATGCACACACAGCTGAAACCTGTGATAAGCCCCTAAGGAAAAGAAAATTGGTTGATCATGTTATACTCAACATTTAAGTTACAATTTTAGTCAGTTTTCTTTCATTTAAATTCACTGTCTCTCCAGTACTTGACTTACGACTGTGGAGTGAAGACTGTGTAGAAGAGGCTGTCTCTCCAGTTTTTGTGTTTGAGCAGAAACACATCCTGGACTATAGGGGGCAAACTCGGTTCAGGAAGGGGACAGTCCAGACGAGCTTTCAGAAACGATGTCCACTTCCTTTGCAGGGTTCTTTGGCCCCCCATATCACCCTAAAAAGACAATTTTAAGCATGATCTAACCTTCTGTGTTCCCATTATGGTAAACGTTGTCTAAACTCTGGGTTACTTTGCAGACTCGGGCGACTCGGGACACTGCCACTTTGCTGTAGAAATCATACTCCATGGCATTTTCACTGAAGAACAAATAGACTTTATCATCGTCACCGTCGGGACTGTCCACACTCTCCTCCACAAAGTCCATGTAGACAAAGTTTGGTTCTGAAAAGATGATAAATAAATATATAATATGTACATGTACAAACGAATTCAAGCCTATTGAGCCAGACATTTTTGCAATCAATTATTATTTCAACT
Source organism: Chaenogobius annularis (assembly GCA_015082035.1). Lineage (NCBI taxonomy): Eukaryota > Metazoa > Chordata > Actinopteri > Gobiiformes > Gobiidae > Chaenogobius > Chaenogobius annularis. The sequence continues at coordinate 231,430 of BJKM01000303.1, read as the reverse complement.
ACACCAATCAGGCATTATTATGTATGACCACTGAAGGTGAAGTGAATCACACAGATTTTCTCTTCAGAATAGCTCCTGTTTGTGGTAGGTAAACATGTTTCCTCATTTCATTGTTAGGTTTACAGATTTGAGCTAGTTGTCTGTCAATGTCTGAAGTGGTTTGTATCTATCAAAAGAAGTTCAAGAAAGGACACTGGGCTGAGCTGGCAACCATGATGTAGATGGGGTTCAAAGGCTGACATGTGGATGAGGTACTAACGGCCTTAGTGCTTGAACTTACCGTATTTTGCGGGCTATAAGCCGCTACTTTTGTCAGATGTTTTGAGCCATGCGGCTTATTTAGAGGCTGCGGCTTTTCTGTGGTTTTTTTCTTTCACCGCTAGGGGCGAACTAACCGGAATTAGAATCAAAACTACAGAAAAGTTAAGCAAAGAAGCAGATGTTGCTATTTTTTATTCAGCTAGCAAATAGAACACGGACGACAAATTACCAACTATAAATTATTTTCAAATTCTTGCCGCATCATTATGGAAACCAAACGAAGAAGTTCTGTACGAAGCAAGTTTTAAGCTGAAGGCCATCGATCTTGCTAGGAAGCCGCGCGGCTTCACGCAAGCTTAACATCAATGAATGTACGGTGAGACGCTGGAGGGGAGAGCACGCTGGAGGGGGGACAGCGGGACGAGCTCATGCGATGCCAAAAGTCAAGGAAAGATTCTGCGGCCTATACAAAAGGTGCGGCCTATGTATTGTTTTATTATCGTTTTTTTAAAAATAGAGCAAATGCGGCTTATATAGGGGAGCGGCTAAAAGTCCGGAAAATACGGTAATAATGATTCTATTAGAAAGATGCCAAACACTGTGCATAGCAGTTTGTGCAGGAGTCATTTGTATGTGACCATGTGCATCATGTAACAAACTCACCACTGAGCCAAGAGCTCTTGAACTCAGTTCGCAAAGCCACGCTTGAGCTGCGTAAAACCACCGGCTCCGAGCCCAAGAAATTGATGGATGTGGCAGAATACAGGTCATTTCCTGTTGAAAAGGAACAGAGGATGAGGGTAAATTGTAGGAAATCTATTTTTCATATTGTGTTGGAGCGATATCAGATGGATATGCTTATTAGATAAACTGTTTAATGAGTATTTAGTGCCGCTTAAACAAAAGAGAAATTAGGCTTTCATGTAATACATTTATTTTAGATTAAGATCTGAGACTGAGTGCTTGAAGCTATAAAAGTCCAGCTGAATGATATGTGGCTGTTGTCTTCACAGCTTTCTTCATAGAATGTTCACGACTGTCAGCAAAAACCTGGCTCAGACACTCACCAACCATGAGGGAGGAGTATCTCTGAAAGGGATCAAAAGGACACTTCCCCTTCCCCTCCTCCTGCATCCCCTGCAGCCTCAGCTGTCCGCGCTCAAACGACTGTCGGAAACACAGGAAACAAAGGCTTTAAAAACAGAGAAAACTGAGCCGGGCAGGAGATGTGGATTTAAACTAGAGTGAGAGCCAAAGGCCTGTTCTCAGAGTTTGAGCCAGATCACTTCAAATGTAGAGAAGCGCTGCAGGTTTTCTGTTAAAAAGCGATATGCAAAATTAATGTGATGTCCGCAATTCTTCTCTCCAAGAACAAAAAAAATGGTCTCCTTTTTAGTAGATATTAACCCATTTCACTTGAAATGGACAGAGAAAAGTTGTGCAGTGTTGTAGACAAACTGATACAATATATTTAGTTGTATTTTTAGCTATATATTCATAAAGTTGCAGCATCTCCATGCGCTTGGATTTTCAGCATGTCCAATTTTAGTTCCTCATTAGGCTCTGTTCGCTGCGAATATGAAACAGATTGTAATAAAACATGCAGCTTAACATAGAGGAGATAGTGAGGACTTCACAGACGTGTTCTCTTTAGGCTGTCTACTATCTCTCTGTGAGCTGATTTACCTAGTGTCTGCCTTCCTCCACGTCTGGCTCTGCCCCGGCACCCTGCACTTAGCGAGTGAGCACGACAGAGAAAGTGAGGATGTGAAGAAGAGACACAACCTCCAGTTAATTTGAAATGATTATGAGTCTTAGGTTGATTTATCTGTTTAAATGCATCATTGCTCAAGTGCGGATCCTACATGAGCTTTCAGGTAGCCTACATTTTCAAACTGAATAAAAAATGTCGTTGAAATTACATTTCAATATGCAGCCTTTTATTAGATGCAGAGTGGGTTGAAAAAATAGATGCCGTGATGCAGGGTGGGCTGAGGTCAGAGAACGTCAGAATTGCATCAAAATCTCCCCCATCCCCCCAGGAAATCACACCCTGTGTATCAGTCTATGGAGACAAGCAGGTGACACCACCAGGCCAAATCAAGTCATACGGTGAAAAGGCGAGAGCACTCACAATAAGACTTCCTGTTTTTCCAAGGTATTTCTGAGCAATAAAAACACTTGCAATTGAAGAAATGCAAGATAGATACGTTTAATGCCATGCTGTGGAACATTCCAGGGAAAGCAGTAACATTTCCATGGAAACAAGCAAGTGATACTCCACATTGTAAGTCATGATATAGACTTGGTTTGATCTTTGTTGAGATTTGATTGTCACAGTTACTTCAAAAGGCACACATAACCTTTAGAATACTTGAGAACTATGGATTTAAAAGGTTTTGAGTAATAAAAACATGGTTCTCTAGGCTAATACACTAAAATCAAAGAACCGATTATCTTCAAGAAATAGGGCTGAGTAAACAGCTTTTATAGCAATTAAAACATATTTTAGTATAATTTTAATAGGGATTCCATCCTTAACTCACCATAAAGTCACAGGTGGGGCTGAATGCGTTGGTACCACACACGTACATCGTAGTGTCATTTATTCGGTGCAGGGTTCGAATGTAATTTCGACATTCCACCTGCAACAAAACCCAGCCCCGAGAATGCCAAGGTCAATGCTGTGTTGGTTCAGCCGTGAAAACTCAAACACACAGATAGAGATACATGTCAGGACCAGAGCTCTGAAGGTCAGGTATGAGGGCCGCTTGTCATGCCTTTATTTGGGTTTAGACTCAGGACAGAGCTGTGAGCGAGGCACTTCAAAGAGAATCGATTTGGATAGAGAAGCAAGCAGCGTGATGTAAATGATTCACAAGTGTGCGGATTCAAGCAGAAATGTGTAGCGTGAGATACATTTGCTTAAGTTTTCTAACAAATCACACTTGGTCTAGTTCAATTGTGCCATTCCTCTCTTGTACTCGGTAATACAATTCTGAACAACATTGACCAACAGGAACATCTCAGAACTTAAGAAGGCTTTTATCATTTTTCCATCTGAGAAATACATTATATACCTACCTTTTTCTTCTATTTAATAATATTTGAGTATGATTTTTGGCTCAACCCATTTCTTCTAAAAATGTAGTTTGGATGATTCTGGTTTTCAATTTGATATGATAGTTTGTTACCAAAACAAACTAATAGGTCTTTGATAAGACCTGTTTAGACCTCAACAGACATGTTTTAAAATGTATAGTTTACTAGTTAATTATTTTTTATTTTTTTCCTAAGATAAATTACCAATCTAATTCCAACAACACTTCCCTCAAAACCGTTTAGGCTTACTTTGGACATATCTGAACATTTATTTAATTTAAAATCTCCTAAATGTTGGCCACCCAACTCTGGAGATCTGATTACATGGTAGAGTAAGCCTCTTTGAGTTATCCTATCACCATAAGTAAAAGTAAAGCGTGTGATAGGCTTAGGCTTTTGAAAACAAACCTCAGCTTGTTTTCCCTTGTAAGTGCAGTCCCTCTGCTTCTCCTCGGTCACTCGCCAATACACCTGCAACAACATCGTCACAGTCATGTCAAAGCACGCAGGGGCAGTGTCGCAACCAGAGTGCAGACGTACACCACTAACATGTTAGCTCGACACATGACAAAAAGTTCAGACTAAAGAGAACAAGGTTTAAATGAGGTAGACTAATGCCTATGCTACTAAAGTGCAAATGTAGCTGTTTGGTTTACTTATGGGGCAATACTACTCATAAAGTTGTATACAACATTGATTAGCCAACACACAAGGAACTAGTTTTAGTATTTCTTAGTGATGATTTTCAGTCTAAATATCATTGTATGTCATATCTTTCCTGATTAGTTATGCGTCAGTATTTAATTTTTGGTTATAAACTACTAAAATATCTAGTATAATACAATACATAATTCAAATTACTGTGAATAAAAGGAACTAGGTAGTTTATTTTGCCTTTACATACCACAGACTTTTTGACAGAGATGTCGCTCATGTCCAATGCATAAATGGCCTCTCTAGCTCCCAGCAGCATCACACCCAAGTCCTCCTGGATCAGCATTGTGGAGTAGTTGAAAACACCATCCTCTTTGAACAACTTCAGCTCATCTGAATGCAACAACAGTCACATTTTTAGTCAAATTAACCGTTTCATACTTTCAAAGGTATGGTCTGCATCCACTGGTGACTCATACAGAAAATCAGAGTTAAAAAAAATAACACAAAATACTAGTATGCTGATTGTTTCTGTATTTTTTGACAGAGAGAGAAAATGGACAACACATGTTACACAGAAAGATACTGTGTTTAAATGTCACGGCAACAGAGCTGATTTCTCTTAACTGTTATGTTATGTTTTGAATTATTATTGAATTATTTCAATTTGTTTGTTTCAGTCTGCTTGGATGTTTCAGAATCTGTTTTGAACAAATGTGTACCTGGTTCATAGTGCTCTTCTAGGTGAGCCACCAAATTCACTCAAAGTCAACAAAGGAATGTATCTAGGTTTTAGAGGTGTGCTTGTGACTTACTGCTGTAGGGGACTGTCTTTCGTGGGGTGCAGTATTGTGTGTTGGGTAAACAAAGGGACAGATGAAGCAGAAATCCACAGACGGTGATCAGAGCTGAGAGCAGAGACATGTTCGGAGAGCCCTTACTCCAGCTAATCCACACTGGGACCAGTCAGAATCAGTTCATGGTCCAAGGTCCAAATGCAAATGCTACAAAGCTGTCCTGGACATGTGCCACTGCATCACGTTTCATCTTTGTTTATGAAAAAATATATCCAAAATGAGTTATGTTGGTGTTAATCGCCAGTGCAGTGCTATGGGGCAACTGGTGTCCGCTGTTGCAGGTAAAGAAGCCATCTTTTAGCTAAAGGTGAGAAGTGAGGGAGGATACAGTCTTCATGGTGGCCCACTTCTGTGAAAGGAAAGATAGACGATAAGTAATCAAGACACACCTGACAGATAAAAAGATTACATTTCTGGCACTGAATCGAGACATACTGTTACTGTAGCTGGTATCATCAACATGCCTCTACCGTATACAGTATAATTACATTTATAAATACAATACCCAAATAAATATAAGAGGCATTTAATACATAGATGGTAGAGTGAGCCAAACCAATTCACTTTTATGGATCTGTAAAGTTGCCCCTGTCTCCCATTCAAAATGTGTCCTTGCTAAAGACGGAGCACAGCAGTCATTACCGTTTCATGTTGTGTTGTTGCCTTTGAATATGCATGAAGCCCAGTCATGTTTGCTAATGTGTGCATTGTAAATAGTGAAACTGAAGAAGCTACTTGGATTAGTGGCAAAACGCATTATTCACTCTAAAAACCGTTGTCCAGTTGACAGAAATTAACCTTTTGATAACATTTTATCCTCTCCAAAATAAATCCAACCCTGAGGCTACTGTAAACAAAACTATAGTATAGTCTAGGCTAACCCCAACCCATCACATAGGAAAATGAATTTGTGCACCACACTCTCACTCTTCCTCTGCAGCTCCTTCCTGTCCTCCTCCCTGATATCGCCGGTTTCCTTTCTACACTGCAGGGTTCTCACTACACTGGGATAGCTCAGGTTTGGGCATGCATGCAAATCACAACACCAATTCACAGCTGTAGTGCTATACCTCTGGGATTCCCTCTAAATACAGACCAACCTGTCTTTGGCAAGTTTGCTGACTAACTGAACAGCAAGGCCTCATTCAAAATTCATCAAGGCTCCTTTTTCCTAGAATAAACCACAATGATAAACTCCTATCCTTTGTGCACACTTCAACAACACTGTGTTTTCCAAATATTGAGGCTTTTCTGGGCTGGCTGCAAAAAAGATATGCCGTTTGAAATGCTCTACAAAGTCTTCGCTTGTTGACTGAAAATGACAGACTCCAAATTTCCTCAGGAGACTCCAGCTCTCCCGTGTTGTCTTTTTCTACATAAAACTACCCCGCGTGCACCTTGTAGTTACTTAACGCAGCAGGGCGAGTCGCAGCACGTAGCAGCAGGGACAGCATATGTGTTGTTGTCACACACACAAAAAAAAGTCTTGCCCAGTTTTTCCCCAAAGGCTGTGACAGAAAAGGAGGAACAACTACAGTTCCACACAACACTTGGAGTTGTTTTGTTTTTTTCAGGGTTTGACAGGTGCCTTGAATGCTGCCGACAGAAAGGTATGAGTATAATAATAGAGGAAGACACAGTAGTTGTCTTTGTTTACCGAGCGTGACGTTCACTGACACGCGTGGAGTAGAGGCGAGGCAGAGCTATTTGTTCAAGGCTTAACAGTGCTACTTTACATACAGCAGTTAAACACACTGAATGGACCTAGTTTGTTTTGTAGATACTGATGTTAAGATATTTTGGCTTCACGCTTCACTAATAAATGAACATTAGATTAGTTTAAAAGGTGCATTATACAATTTTTTGTGTGTTTTTTGTTTGTTTTTATCTTCATGAGATGTTATCCGCTCACCGTACGAATGGATGTTTTTCAAGCTACTTTCTAACTAATAACGAGTGAATGCAATAGATTCGTTTAATGTCTGACTGTGGAAAATAAGCTGTAATCTCTATGGAGACAAGCAGGTAGTAGATCCTCCACCAGAAAAGTCTAATAAAAAAGCATACATCAAAAATCTTTATTTGTTTATAATAGAGGTTCAGAAAACATTCTATCCATGGGTTTCAGGATGATTCAAAATTAGGACAGTTACCATAGCGATAAAAAATGTAAAACAAAATATCATGGGAAAAGGTCCTCAAAATGCTGCATGTAACAGGAAGCTGAAAACCATGAATAGACTTGTTCTGCATACAATGATCAGAGAAAATAATAGTTCATAAAATGCATCCCAAAACAAGGGGGGCAACCAAAGACTTATCAAAACAAGTTGAGCCAATAACAACCCACTGTTTTTTCCAAGTATAATATACTTTAATTTCGCACAGCACAATCTCAACTTCTTCAACAATTAAGTTGTATCCAAGGATCTATTATATTATCGTTTATGTCCGTGTTTTGGTTTCCAGGCTATAAATCCACAATCTTTCCTGGTCTCTTTGTCTTATTGATTAATCAGGAAGTACCCTCCCATGGACTGCCTGACCCCCAATCTTTTGAAACAACTTGGGTGCAAAAAAACATATTAGCTAACTTAAATCCTGACCAACATTAATTGTTTCTTATATTAGAACTTAAGTAATTGATACTGTGGTGAGTGAGAAGTTTCCAGGTATGTCTTTCCTATTTTGTTCTGTCCTTGGCTGTGCCTTTATTTCTTTAGCTTCTGACACAGTGGCCGCGTTGATAACAAAGCCGTCTGTTTAAAAGGGCGGGTGTAGTTATGAACAATGGTGTTTAACCCAGTAGTGTTATTTGTTAAAAGGGGATCAATTGTTGTTACCAGCAAAGCAAGCAAAACCTGCTTAAGGATAATCTCTAACACGCACTGTACAGGAAATACGGCCTTTGTGAGAAATGACAGTGAAGTGCTGAACAAGATGACGCCATGTAAATTTATTACTGCTCTGCTCAACCAGTGAGTTTTATTGCCAGTCTCAAAGTTAGTCTCTGATAACCATAGATGACACTCACTTCTGGAAAATCATTAGGAGAAAATAAGGCCAAAAGCTAATCTAATATATTTGACAACGTGAGTGTGCGGTCAGTGTCTTCAGTTAAAGAGGATAACAAATGCATTGAGTTTGGAACCAAATTGTGATGGCTAGATATCAAAACAACAGCTTTTATTCATAAATCAGTATAATCCTTCATTAAATTGTATGTATATGGTCAAAATATTCTAATGTATAACCTTACTTGTTGAAGGTTTTAGATTTGAAGGATACAGAAATAAAACATACAAAGCACACAGCTGTTTACAGATTGTGTAAGTCCCTTTTTTCCAGCCGGAGTCTAGTCATGTATGAGCTGATCCAAAGAATAAAATCACACTAGCTCTGTTCGGAAATGTTACACAGCAGTTATGATGTTCATAATGTTTTATGTGTGGCCTCGTGTGTTTTTAGGAGTGAGGTCAGCACGTGTTCTACAACGGTAGAACACTGCCCTGTGGCACTATCTCATCTCCAACTACTTCAAGCACTTCACTATTTTTAGACATCTTGAACTTGCCAGGTACTGCTACTATAGACTAAAACCGTTATGGCATAACTTTTCCCCTATTTCTCCCTGTGCTATAAGAGAAGCTTTAGTGTATGCGACAGTGATATTTCATATTCTGAAATTAACTTGAAAGTGACAATAAAAAGAATAATAATGATGCATAGTGTGTGACCAATAAGAGGAAGAAGTTAAGAGTTTATTTCCTGCTAATATACAGTAGGTTACAAACAAAACATCCCAGTCTTGGTTTGTGTCGCATAATAATTTGATCCCCCCTAAAAGCACCTGATACAAGCTGATTCATGCAGGCTTCACTGACCGCTCTGAGTCAGAACAAATCACATCCAAAAGGCGTGAACAGTCAGCTGAGAGTGCGTAGGATCGCTCTTTGTGTGTGTAAGCATTACAGTACAGTTAGAAGTAATATGGGCGTGGTTGTGTTTTTCTCTTTTTCGTTGTAACTGATTAACCCCGAGGCCTGATTGACGGTTGAAAACTTATAGAACAGGTTGAATTACTTGCTCAGTGCTGTCAGTTTTTGTCTTCTGTCTGTAAACTGAGGAGACCATTGGCACAAAGACTGAGCCATTATTCCATCATTTGGGTTATGGCTGAATAGTGATATCACATTGCTATTCAAATGGTTGTGATTAGAAATAATAATAATAATAATAATACTTTTTTTAAATAAATTGAATTAAATTAAAACATATCAGAATAATTGTGCACACTTAATTTGTGCAAAAAATCTGTGCTAAAGAGAAGTAAGTAAAGTAGAACATTAATGGGGTTTACTTAACAAAGAAAAATGTAAACATCTGTAAACATGTACTGAAATGCATGTTAATCTTGTACTCATTTAACACTTCATATTTCAGTCACAATTGCAATGGAAAAACATTTCTGAAATGGTTCAACCCTATCACCCTATTTGTGATTTTGCCTTTTAGTTGTATATCATGCTAACGTTCAGTGTAATCAATCTTGTCCCCCATTTGGGATTATCATCAGTTTAGAATCTGAAAACCACCAATAGCAGCAGACAAAGCACACCTTCACCTTCTGTAAACTAGTAACCCTGTATTTTAGACCTCTACAAACATTCTGAAATGCATTTGTATTTCCATGTTCTCTAAAATGTTAGGGAAGGTTACTGCTCATGGACACACAATTTATTGCCCTAAATTGTTCAGCCCTTTTGTGTATTGTCTGAAATCTGAGCGGACCCTTGGCACTGCAGCTCCGATCTATTGCTCCATCGTTCAGGCCCAAACAGGAAAGTGCAGACTGTGGGAGGGAGCTCACCTCTGACACTCCTGCTGTTGTCAGTGGAAAACAAAGCCCAGTTCAGCACCAGGTTAGATAGACTTTGTGCTAAAAATGTGCAAACCACCATTTTGGAGAGTTGCTCAGGCCTGTCATTTACATTATGAGTGACGTTCAATGCAATTACCTGAACACAATACTCTGAACACAAACTGAACACTTTTAGAGCCAAGGGTTCTGTAAATAAAATTTGCTTTGATGGTTGACACTTGTCACATGTGCCTTCATCCATCTCTGTCCTCTGCGTCCTCCAATATAAATATACCAATATACCAATTTACATCCAGTACAAATCTCTGCTTTGGACTCCCTGTCTTCAGCTCTAACCTCAGCATCCTTCAGTTTGTTTTGCTTGCTCTGTACAGGTCCAAACTTGTTAGGATACTAAAGTTTCAAACTCGATTTTTGATACAAAGGAAAAAGCTTGATAGCTATTTCTATGCCACATTAATAATACAATACATACATTTTTAACTCAAAATAAAAGTCAAATTCTGTCCTTTTTTCCCCAGTATCTATACTTTTTCACATTAAGATTAAGTTTCGTACGAATTTTAGTATTGATAAGTATGTGAATATGGATTTTATTTGGCCTGTATGCTTTATTAGACAGGACAGCTTAGCGTGAAATGAGGATGAGAGAGAAGGGAGGACATGCAGTAAATTATCGACACACGCCAGCAGTGGGCTCAAGTCTCATTTGCACCAAAAAAGTCAGGGCTTGAGGTCAAGAAGGTTAAGAATCCCTGATCAATCAACAATGAAATATATCAACACATTATCAAAATATTTTTTACATAACTATAAATAACTAAAGGCACTTTTCATACCAAGTACCACCATAGATCATATTTGCCTCCAGGACCTCCAGATCTAAACCAGGTCTAAAACACGGGGTCTAAAATAGGACAGACCACACACTTGTACTAGTCCTTAAAAAGGAATAAGACATAAGACAAAAATGTAGATTAAATTGAAGCTAAATCTGAATTCAGAAAATGATTTAACTGCAGCAGAATCTGTGTACTACCTAAATGAGCTTGCGTGCCACAGCTGGTACACGTACCAGTAGTATTTGTTGTAGTAGTTCTTTTATTTTCGTTCAGTATATTGAGTACTAAGTTCATTATCATTATCTCTAGATCTACTGGTCTTTTGCCCTTGATACATTAAAGGACTGCTGAAACTGTTTTATTGCCCAACTCGTCTGACAACTCTCAGCTCAGATTAATAGGACCACTTCATTGCTTGCCAGCTCAGATGTAATTGATGACACATGTCTAGTTCAGCGTAAACCTAGACAAACCCAGTACTCAGTGACACGCACAAGCAAGTACAAGCAGGAACTTCAATAAAATATAGAGAGGCATATTCTATCAACCTAAACACGTGACTAGTTTTCTCACAGAGGCATTAGGAAGATGAATTTATGAAGTTTACTGCCAGTTTTAACAGTCTATGCATTTTCTCTGAATGATGCCGATGTTGCAACAGCCTTTAGAGCTACTGAAACGTAATTGCTCTTAGAAGTGGATTTATAATGGTTATCTTGCACATTTTTGGATGATCCTGGTGACGATATTCAGGAAATATTATGGCTCAGAAATTTGCCAAAACATGCTTTTCATGTTGAGGTTCAAGTATTCCACAAAACGTAAATGGACTGTAGAATTAGAATTAAGTGCGGGAATATCACTTAATTATTCGGTTTTTTTGCAACTTTTGGCACTCAGAAGATTAGAGCTGGGCAATATGGCAAAAAAAGTTTTCCTTCACATTGATTTGATTGTATTTTGTATTTTCAAAAACAAAATTAAATTGTATTTCAGTATTGATTTCATAAACATGAAAAATACTTAAAATCAGTTCCTCATCAGGTATCATTTAACACAAAAATAAAAAAATGTATTAAAAAAAAACAACATAATTGACGATTGGACAAGACTGAAGCTCCAATTTTGCTTATCTCCAAAACATATTATCCCTTTTACAAAACATCTCCCTCCTCTAATTGCCTCTCATGTGTAACAGACCAGAAGCCTTAAAGTCAAGACTATAGCTTCCAACAGTAAAGGAAATGCACATTTTGCAGTGATATTATAAATATAAATCCAAACAAAAAGAATTCTAGATGGTTATATATTGAATAGATAAAAGGAATAAACAGATTCATATATTCACCCCAAAAATATTTTACACCCCCCTTTCTTTCTGTGGGCTTTCCCTTCTGAGGTCTTCATGATAAACAATCTGCCTCCAGCAAGCAGTGATTTGCATATTTAATTTGGCATAGGGTTTTGCCAGATGGGGCCAACACAAAAAGTAGGTCACACCATTGTTTTTAGGTCGCCATATGCATTGCTTTACTATACATCATGTTTGTTGTAAAGTAGTTTTATCTAGGTGGCTTGGGAACGGCACAAATAGAGAGTGGATTCACGGGTCAATTAAAATATGCCTTAATTCACATTATAACACAAGACAAATACATGATTACAGCAAAAATAAATTACTTTACAGAATAATGAGACTTGAGTCAAGAAGGTTATCCATCAAGTTAGTTCAATACTAATAACTCACTGCTTATGAAAGTCCTTACGCCACTAAAGCTCAAAGTGCGAAAGAGTTAAGAAATGATGGCGCACACACTATCTGTCTCCGCCACCTCTCGCCCCATAACCCCAGAGTATGTGAGGCATGTCCCAGTAGTGTGACCCTCGTGTGTGAGCAGTGACAGTTAAAGTTGGGCAATCCCTCGGAGCATGTACACACACCTCTGCTGCTTTAACTACGCTTCATCTGCGGCTGCTGCTCTGAACCAGGGCCCTGTCATGAGCAGAAATTCTCACCATTCACTGCACTTAAATCCACGAGTATCACGTTTAACCCCAGAGTTCAAGTGAAGCTCACCACAGGCTTAAAATACACCAGTACATGCAACATTTATAGCTGTTTTGTTGTGAGGACAGGACGCCTATAATCCTATATGAAAGAGGGAAAGTTGCATGGAGACCTAAACTATTACGACTTTGAAATGATATGACGTACAGCAGTAGAGTTGGGCAATTTATCGAAAGGTAGATAATATCAGGAATGTTGTTTTGAAGTAGGGATGGCAAGACCATTATATTAATCGAAAATTGGGAGTATCTAGGTCCCAATATAATTGTAAAGACTGAAAAGTGATAATCATGAAAAACATTTGTTTTTTTCATTCAATCTATAGAGACGTGACCATTTTTAAACTAAAATAGGTGTTTTTTGGTTCAATTAAAAGAAATGTGACAATTTTAGAAGGAAAATTAAGTAATTTCTGCTCAGCCTTTACTCAAGAAAGTAAACCTGAATGTCAAATTGATCATTCGGAAAGTTTTATTTCATGAAGCAGGTCACATATTGAGGAGTGGTAATGCGTCAAGAAAACAAGAAGGAGAGAACATTTGGTATTTTATTGACATTTTGGTCATGATTTTAATAATTGTGAATATTCTCACAATAGTCTTTACACTAGAATTTTAAATTATGACATCCTATTTTGAAAATACACAAAATCTGAACATCAAGTTTATCGGTATAGTAACAAATGCTCCAAAAAGAGCAGATAAAAAAAAAAGGTATAGTAATATTTCGGCACTTTTGTGATTCATTTAGCATTTGCCTGATACATTTAAAGACATGTTTTAACACCTTTATGTTGGATTAACATAATATCATCTGAATATCATTATCGGAATACTCAGGATACAAAAATAATCAAGATATTGCTCACGCCCACCTCTACGATATAGCTTAATATGTTTGAATCCTTTGCACACAACTTACATTCAAATAAACTCACAACATTGCTTTGTACCTACACACAACAACAACAACAACAACAATATTAATATATATTTTTAAATATCACATAATACTTAGAGGGCTTTTGATAGTCAATCCAAAAACGTTGTACAGTTAAGTATAATAGTTGATAAATCATTAATTAATTAGTCACCAATGAGCTGTGATAATGATCAAACAGGGATTAACCATGAAAGTCAAACAGGTTACGACATTAACCGATGAAATACATACTAGGTTACATGTATATGGTTTGTGTAATACAAATTACAACCTATTTTACACAAACCTGCGCATTTTTATCAAAAGTCTTTTGTTTATGTGTCTCTCACCCAGACTGTTGAAGATTCCCTGAATGATTCAGACAGCATGCAGACTTCATTAGTGACTCGAGCCTGGAAGTAGTAAGTTGTTGTTCCTAAACATTGTCATAACACAGCTCAGTCATGCTCTGTGCTGCTATTATGAGTCGAGGAAAAATCAATAATATTATGCAGAGAAATTCACATTGCACTTGTCTGTAGCGCGCGCCACTGTCCCTCCATTTACGCACAAGGTCCACAAATCCCCAATTCCAAAACGACCGGAAAAAAGCCTACCCTTCAATTTTCGGGGCAGAAATGAACATGCAATAGGTCTATACTTCACGTTCGAAGTCAGTAGGTTACGGTTTTAGTACTCACCAAGAAGCTATAGTTGTAGTTCCATAAACAAAGCGTTTTGTCGCCTCCACCTGCGCCGCGGTGAACGGTGCGCTCCGGACCGAGGGGAGCGACTCTCTCTCGGCGCACAACAGGAGGCAGCGCCCGGTCACGTGACACCAAGCTGCACCTTTCTTTAAATATCATGAACCAATCAGAAAGCAGCAGGGGAGCTTTGTTTTGTTACCTTTTCTGTTAGGTTAGGGTTGGTAGAGAAAAGACAGAGTCCGCTTTTTGGGTAGCTTTTTTATAGAGCAAGAGAGGTTCCAAAGCCTGACCTACATAAATATTAAGTCTATTGAAAATATGTAACTAGAAACTGCAATGGCAGGAAGCCATTGCGAGTTGACTTCAAGCAAATCAACGGAAGACTTTTCTTCTTCTTTCTTCTTTGGTGGTGTTTTATGGCGGTTGGTATCCACAATGTTACCCATTCTTACACCTCCTTTATATAAGCAGTTCGGGGCGCAGAGAGCAGTTTATTCTTTAGATTTTATTCTTTAGACTTTATTCTCTAGACGTTATTCTTTAGACATTATTCTTTAGACGTTATTCTTTAGACATTATTCTTTAGACGTTATTCTTTAGACATTATTCTTTAGACGTTATTCTTTAGACATTATTCTCTAGACTTTATTCTCTAGACGTTATTCTTTAAACTTTATTCTCTAGACTTTATTCTCTAGACTTTATTCAGTCTTGCTGAGGATGTGAGACAGGCCGCTACTCTGGCAATGTTCAAATCTAAACTAAAAACTGTTTTGTTTGGCTGTGCATATGACTGAAATGCTTTTCTTTGCACTCTTCTCTTGTATGTCTTGTTTCACTCTCTCTTGTATTGTCTTACTAAGATTGTGATTTCTGCCATGTCTTTGTGATTTTAATGCATTTTTTCCTGTTGTGTGAAGCACTTTGAATTGCCTTGTGTACGAATTGTGCTCTACAAATAAACTTGCCTTGCCTTGCCTATTCTCTAGACGTTATTCTTTAGACTTTATTCTCTAGACGTTATATTCTAGACGTTATTCAGACTTTATTCTTTAGACTTTATTTAGACTTTATTCTCTAGACTTTATTCTTTAGACTTTATTCTTTAGACTTTATTCTCTAGAATTTCTTCTTCTTCTTCTTCTCCTTCTCCTCCTTCTTCTTCTTCTTCTTCTTCTTCGTTATTCTTTAGACTTTATTCTTTAGACTTTATTCTCCAGACATTATTCTTTCAACTTTATTCTTTAGACTTTATTCTTTAGACATTATTCTTTAGACATTATTCTTTAGACTTTATTCTCTAGACTTTATTCTCTAGACGTTATATTCTAGACGTTATTTAGACATTATTCTTTAGACGTTATTCTTTAGACTTTATTCTTTAGACTTTATTCTTTAGACTTTATTCTTTAGACTTTATTTAGACTTTATTCTCTAGACTTTATTCTTTAGACTTTATTCTCTAGACTTTCTTCTTCTTCTTCTCCTTCTCCTTCTCCTTCTCCTTCTCCTTCTTCTTCTTCTTCTTCTTCTTCGTTATTCGTTATTCTTTAGACGTTATTCTTTAGACTTTATTCTTTAGACTTTATTCTCCAGACATTATTCTTTCAACTTTATTCTTTAGACTTTATTCTTTAGACGTTATTCTTTAGACGTTATTCTTTCAACTTTATTCTTTAGACTTTATTCTTTAGACGTTCTTCTTTAGACGTTATTCTCTAGACGTTATTCTCTAGACGTTATATTCTAGACTTTATTTAGACTTTATTCTTTAGACTTTATTCTCCAGACATTATTCTTTAGACTTTATTCTCTAGACTTTATTCTTTAGACTTTATTCTTCTTCTTCTTCGTCGTCTTCTTCTTTGGTGGGGGCGGTGTACAGCCTTTATTTGAGCAGCCAGAAAATTATGGTTATGAGATTGACATTTCAATTAATTTAGTTCACTCTGACAATTTGGTGCATTTGTGCTAATGATTAGTGTGTAGTTAAGCCTGTTTTGTATTATTTGGTGTGGAGGGCCCTAGAGGCCAAACTGTACAAAATGGGGCTTAGGTCTGATGGACTTGTAGGATCAAGGGCACATCAAGGAATGCTCTGCAGAATTTCACTAATAAAAGTCAAAGTAATGTTTATGCATTCCTGTAGGTGGTGCTAGAGCACCAATCATAATGGTTGACACGTTATTGTAATCACTGTTGGGAGGTGTACATATGATTAAAATTTCAACCCAATCAGATGAAACGTGTTTGCGCCAGTATGTGTTGTGTTTGTGAGCATTAATTGCGCACCTGCTGGCCAATAGTGAAAAATACACAATAGTTGCCATGACAATGATGTCACTCAGCACCAACATTCCGAGATAGGGAAAAATCCAAAGTTTGAAGACGAATCCTGAAAGTCCATATTCTGTACAGTCGCCATGACGATTATATCACAAAGCCCTTTGAAGATGGACACGTACAAGACACTGGTACAAATAGAGACATATGCCAGACGTTGTTTAAATATTTCCCAACTGTTTTCAACATATTTCTTGTTTAATTGAAGTAAACTGTGCATTGCTATGAGAGATGCGCCTTCTAACGCCTCGTGATCTCCCTCTTGTGGCTAAAGGAGGAACAAAGGTATAGTTGCACAAACTGTACAGTATACTACATAGCTGCATTTGAACAGAGCTTTAACTATCACCGGTGTAATGTAATGTTATTGAAGTGGTGAGTTTCTCCTGCTTTGCGCGTATCTCTGGCCCACGTCTGGTGTGCGCAGGTTCTGGTACGACGAGTCCATCTTCAGGCTGTCGTTTGGGGGCCTCGGTCTTGGAGAGGGCTGTTTGCTTCTGTGATGAGTGTTGGCATAGACCGGGCATTCTGAATCTGAAAAACAAGTCAAAAAGGTGAGCTGAGCAATTCATTAACTAGGCTATCCATTTGTTGACTTGTGACTCATTGTGCTTTTTTTCTTGCTTTTAGTAGGTCAGGTGTAGGTCCTCCTGAATAAAACAAGTAGTAAGCCATGCAGGCATTTATTTTAATTTATT
Organism: Chaenogobius annularis; assembly: GCA_015082035.1. Taxonomy (NCBI): domain Eukaryota; kingdom Metazoa; phylum Chordata; class Actinopteri; order Gobiiformes; family Gobiidae; genus Chaenogobius; species Chaenogobius annularis. Next base: position 214,095 of record BJKM01000303.1, on the reverse strand, counting down.
TTTTATTTTATTCAACCAATAAAAGTCCTCCGTCACTTTCCGTCAGCAGCAAGGCATGGCATGTAAGGCAAGGCAAGGCAAGTTTATTTGTAGAGCACAATTCGTACACAAGGCAATTCAAAGTGCTTCACACAACAGGAAAGAAAAATGCATTAAAATCACAAAGACATGGCAGAAATCACAATCTTAGTTCAAGACATAAAAGAGAAGAGTGCAAAGAAAAGCATTTCAGTCATAAGCACAGCCAAACAAAACAGTTTTTAACTTAGATTTGAACATTGCCAGAGTAGCGGTCTGTCTCACATCCTCAGGAAGACTGTTGCAGATTTTAGCTGCATAAAAATACATTTGAATGTACATTCAAATGTATGTAGGCCATATATTTCCACACCTACTATGCAATGCTAAGCCCAAGTGAAAATATAAAATTGTAATTCATTGTAAATGTAAGTATTTTTAGGTGTAGGGTTAGTTACATTACAATACTCCATATAGCTAATTATAATTTCTTATTTTGCATGTGTTAAAGATTGGATTAGCCAATATAATATGTGGCTAAATATTTCACACACACAGTATGCCATTGTACTTGTAAGTAGTAAAAAATTGAATATCATCTTCATAAAAATTCTGCAAAAATAGCTGATTGTAAATAAAAAGAACAGTAACTTGCGCAAACAAGGGAAGGCCTGCACAATGATGTCTTCAGTTTTACAAAGGCACATTTCAGGATTGTGACAATGCAAATCAAATATGACTCAATCCTTTTTGCCTACATCTCCCACTCCTAATTGTTTTATTATTATTTATTGTATATTGGACAGTGTCACTGTCATTTTTGTGATGACTCAAAAAAAAGTTTTGAGGAGGCGTTAAAACCTCAAAACAGTCAAATTGTGTTAATTTTTCTCACTTCTCTTTTTTCTATACATATTTTTAGCTTGTTCATTCTCATACATGCATTGTGCATTTGTCTTAATTTCCTTTGCATCTATAAAAAAAATCTTGAGCTCAGTATAAGTTGAAACCACAGTATCTGTGATGAAACAGTGTCTAAAGCGTTCTCATGCTGTGCAGTCTAACCGCAGACCCCCATTTTATCATGGCACGCATGAGTCCATCTGCAACTACTGCTGTATTGTTATTTTAGAGGCGTCAAATATATTTGTTTTCAATCCAAGCAGTTTTTATTGTTTTCATTCAGAAATATAAATTGAAATATTTTACAGGGTACATGTGCATGGACTTTTTGGCGCATTGGTTATTGTCCTTAAAGCTCCAGTATAGAAAAAAAGAATAAATAGCCTTTTAAAAAAAAGGGTTACCAGGTTTAAAATATGAGTAAAGCACAATATAACTAGGTTTATTTGCAGGACTAATTACTGTGGCACAGGACGCATCCTGTACAAATCCAGAGGACCAGGACTAAACCATGTGCACTGTATACAGTTTTCTTCTTATATTGTTCCGATAGAGTTGTTGCCCAAACATTTACACATTGGCCTCAAAACATTTCAACATTTACCGGCCATTTGTTGATTGGAATTTTATTTCTTTAAATCTATTTAACCAGAAGAGTCCCATTTTTTAAAGGGAGTCTTGGCCAAGAAAAGTCGTTGGATCAAAATCAAAAGCGTATGTGAAGCTCTGTTATGTTACTGTTGTTGCAAAATGTGGTCATACAAAATACATTAACAAGAGCACAAGTGATGGAGACAGTAGTGGACATATTGTGTTAAGAATAGCAGTTAAAAAAATAAAAAATTGAACAAAAATGTGCAATTGTAACTTAATTGTATTGTATGTCTTGTGTACTGCAAGTTATAAGTTGGTTGAATGCTAATTTCCCCAGTTTACTGTTAGATGTTGCTTCTTTGAGGCGTGTGACTGAAGACTTACTAGTTAAGTAAATGGTAAAGGTAGTTCTATTATTAATATATGTCCATAGTTATATTCACTACGAGTATTAGTCTAAAAGTTACCTCTTTGTCTGAGCTGTCTCCTTCTCAGCAATAAGCACACGATCACCAAAATCATTAAAACGATCCCTAAAGTTCCCGACGCGATCCACATCCACCAGTCAGTCCACGCAAAGGCAGGCTTCTTGGGAACTGGAAAATCAAGAAACAAATACATTTTAACTATTGATTGTTACTATTACATTATTCACAGCAAAACAAACAAGCACTGCCTCTAAATCTATTGCACCATCAGTAGGGTGATGTTAACCAAATTACTGTATTGAAGATGCATAGACGCACCGTGTTCAGTTTGTGACGTAATCTCCAATAACGTTTTATCTGTCACAAACAAAGCAAAATTAATCTTAGCTTAAAATCTCTGTACAGGCCAAATTACTTCTACAATTTAGTGACCCTCTCTACTTTGAAGGACCAGTATTTCGAAAAGCACTTACCGACTACTAGATGTGTCCAGTTACTGTCCACTTTAAGAAGAATTGGAATTTCAACTTGAACATGGCAGCAGTACCATCCACTCTCATTCTGAGAAACATTGTGAAGATGTAGCTCCTTTGTAGTTGATTGTATCATTTTATCTGAGTCGTTTTTACAGCCTATTTTGGAGGGTCCACTCGTGTTGAAGAACCAACTATAACGACAGCGTTCTGAACCGTTGGAGGCCCGTAAATGACAATGGAGGGAGACAGATGACCCTTCATTAATGTCTTTTCTTTTTGGTTCTTCATCCACTATGATAATTTGGGAAGTGGAGGAGACCATTCCTGCTACTGGAAATAAACAAAGACAAAAATCTCAATGTAAGAGTCATGTCATGTTGTGGGATTAAATTCACATTGTATTATGATGTATTATATGATGTATTTTATATATATATATATATATATATATACACACACACACACACACACACACATATATATATATAATATTATGTAAATATAGAAACAGAAACCCGAAGATTTTTTCCCAAGGCAATGCAAAGTTAACCACTAGTTTTATATTTGTATAAACCTGTTTAATCTTCATGACAATGACAGTGCTACTTTATTTCTGTAGTAGTTATGGTGTGTTCCAAACAAGTCTTTGCACAAAAGATCGACTCGTCTGCAGTACAGCAACGTTTTGGAAAAATTATGATAGTCTAGCCTAGATGGCGCCAGTAAATTTATCAATATAGTGTACAATATTAAGTTTTACTTAAACTATTTTTGTTTGTTTGACATCAAGGAAAGTCACCTACCTGTTAACAGCAGCCACATTTCCATTGTATCACATGTGACAGTCTTCCTCCCAGACTGTGTAGCTATGATGAGAAAGAGCTGCATGAAGAGGTTTGTGTGGGAGGGGGAGGAGCTGTCTCAAAATGACTAACAAATCTGCAGCAAGATGAAAATATATATTGTTACGTTTTAGTTATGTACAGAGTTTTTTGTTTACATTTTGAAACCATAATAAAGAAAACTGAGTACAAGGGGAACAAAACAAAATCTTATAACCTTTAACTCTTAGACTAAACCAGGACTAAAGCAGAATGCAACATATGACAAGGTTTGTCTGGAGGACTAATTACTGTGGGATTAAAAAATCTTCAGAACTCATCCAGTACAAATCCAAGAGGACCAAGACTAAACCAGGTCTTAACTGAGACTGAGTAAACCAGATACACTGAGGAAGTAAGCTAAAACCACCACTTAACTAGAATTAAATCTAGACATGCCTAAATAAAATAGCAACAACAGAAACAGCTACCACAAGTGAGCACCACTGGCATAACTTTCTAGTGAAAAATCCATAAATTACTTTGAACAACAATGACAGATTTATAGACACCAATGTGGCTTTTGGTGCGCAGGTGCTAAACACAGAGCGTAGCACATCATCATCCTGTTTAACCCTGAAACGAGGGCTTGGTTTCCTGTGACAAGACAATTTTATATACCAGTTTAATTGGCGTTTCTGAGTGGAATCAAAAACGTGTGGACTGTTACAATGGTCATTTGGTCAATCCAAGGTGAGGATCGAAAGATGTCTTACGAGTATCTTGGACTAATAGTCCTATAAATAATAACATACTAGCAGTAGGTCTAGCCTGTATTGCAGTACATTAAGTTTTGTTGTAATAAATCCAATTTCATATATATACATGTCATAATGTTGTCTTAAAGTGACTAAATTGTTTTGTAAAGTGGAACAGAAAACCTGAACTGAGTCATACAGTATGTAGTGCGCAGACCTTTGCAGCAAGAACACCCTAGAAAGCCGTTGCTTTGTCTAAGATGTGTGCATTTATATATATATATTGGTATAACTTGCTTAAGATATGTTGTTGCAGACTACTATTGCCTCATATACTCCTCTAAAGTAAGCCAATTTCAAAGTAATACTCAAATTAACATCTGCACACAGTCACTGCTAATATCTGGTTACTTTCCATCACTTCCATTTGTTTGTGATCATGTTCGAAGTCCAATTGCAAAGCATTGATCATAGTTATTTTATTTATTCTCAGGGTTACACCTTGAACAATCTAAATAATCACATTAATAAATACAATAAAACATGTTAAATTAAAACATGTGGATGCCAATAAAAACCTTTTTCATAAGACATTTAAAGTTTTCAAACAGATAGTTTAAGAATAGTTTGCACATTATTCCACTTATGAGGACCATGAAATGAAAAGGCAGTTTAAACTTCCCATTTCTGTTTTCACAAAAGGAATGCAGGGTAAAGTGCTTCTTGGTTGTAGCCTATACTTTTCTGTAGCCTATATTTTTAAAAGCCCAAGATGGTAGCTTGTTTAATGACTTAAAACATACAATGATGACAGTGCTGCTTGAACGTGATGGAGCTGTGATAAAGTGTATTCGGTGGTTTTAGGGTTCTAATCTAAGCGATTTTTATCCAACATAAATATTTGCAGCTTTCCATTGGTTTAATCTCTTTACAATTTCAAGTGGTTAAAAATAGGTAAGCAGCATCAACTTTGGATACTAAAACAACAGTACTTCTGGATGAAAGTGCATGTGAGTGTATCTGTGAGTGGTGTTTGTGTTTAAGATGGTTGTAGGTGAAATATGGACAGGTGGGATTGTTTTTAATGCACTTTGTTACATTTTATGCATGAAAAGCTGTATATAGATAAAGATTGCTTGATTACTACTATCATAACTTGTTTATTTGGTTGGGACAGTGCATGTCAATGAACATACAAGCAAGACCGGTGGTGTTCTGTCACTGATGTCCAATCCAGCAAAGTTTATTTAATAAAATCACATGGTCAGCGGTGTGGGATAGTTGTTTGGATCACTGGATCCACCTTTATACAGTGGTAAAACTGCAATACAGTCAGTGGGTAAAACATGAGCTTTCCACACGTTAACCACACCATAAACTCAAGAGGAAGTGCAATGTGGGCCTTGTACATTTGCAGATGAGGTGATATGGCCCTCAACAAACCTTTTGTCCCCCAGCACTATTGTTTTGTCCTTGTTCTCTCTCCTTGTGTTATTTAAAAGAAGATATCATCTGAACACACAGTGCACAGCCGTCCGATTTATGTAATCACACTTATAATCTAAGTAGGCTTCTCCATTTAATCCTTATGTGAGCCTTTCACTGTCATGCAAATTCATTTAAGAATATTGGCATTTTATTGCATTTATTGCATTACTTTTCTTGAAATTATATTGTAGATGATGAGACAATTACATACAATCTTATATATATAATTATTTCCTTTTTAATATAACAATGTATTGTGCAATGAATAATCTATTTGACTATTATTTATGTAAGAACAGAGGTGGGTAGTACTTTTTAAAGAAATAGTACTTTTCAAACAGTGCTCTTACTTGAGTAAAGGCTGTAGTTACTCTTCCCACTGTCTAAAATTGAGTTTTAAGTTTTATGTTATCAAAATTAAATAATTTGAACATTTGTGTTTCTCATTGACTGTTTATTGTTGCCTCAGCTATGATTCTGTTTTTCTCATTTTTGTGTTTTTTCCTTTGAAAACACCAGATTGTGTGTAATCTGGTGATTGATTGAATATATGTTATTTTATTATTGCTCAGTGTTTTATGTTGCACCTTAAGGCCGAGACAAGTTCCTATGTTTGTGAATTTTGTTCATTGACAATGGCAATAAACTCTTTCTGATTCTGATTCTGATTATTTAATTTTTTTAAGGTTTTGTCCGTACTATTAGGTTAAATCAACTTCATAAATTAGATGTTACGTGCTCAAAATGTTTTACTTAAAAATATAATTTTGAAGTAACATACAATTTTGGTGACTCTACCCACCTCTGATTAGGAGAAAGACAAACACTTTAAAGGCGTTTTCTACCGCTGTCTTGGATTAGATGTTTAAGAAACTTCATTACCCAGAACCCTCTCCCGGCGCATGCGCACAGTGACCTTCGGCCCAAGGCGTTGGTGGTGTCCGTCCGGAGATGCGTTGCGCTCGCTCCGGCAGCATCAGTACCAGCTCTCCGGGGGAAATCGCGCAAAAATAAGGCACGGGGAGACGCAGCGGCGGGGTTTGCGGCTTGTGTGTCGCCGGTGCAGCGCAGGGACGACATGGGCGACCAGAAGGTGAGACCAAACCCAGGGAACAGGTGTCTGGGATGGGGCAAAGAGAGAGAGAGAGACAGCCTTCTGAGCCAGGGCGTAGCGTACAAAGGAAGAAGGAGGAGGGAAAAGAAGCCGATAAAGGGGCGAGTTTGTCACACGGACCGGTGCCAAAAACGGCCTTACTTATATTACGAGAATGTGCATGAATCAAACTGTTGTCTGGTTGTGTTGTGTTGTTGCAAACACTAAACTGTCGGGAATTGTTCGGCCTTCTTGCAACTGAACGAGCACCAGTATTATAGATCAAGAATGAATGAGCATTATCATCACGTTAATCGGAGTTGTGACTGATTTTATCCGAAGAGAAAGTCGAATTACGCTGCCGTTTTGTCGTTTGAAGACAGCTGTACTGCGGGAGTCCAGTGGAGCGGCATTATTGAATTATACATGCGCGTCCTTCCGCCCGTGAAGTGTCCTCCTCTGTAAAGAAGAAGGGGCTTGGTCCTCCTTCACGTCCCCTCTGTGATCTGATCTCATTCAGCGAACACTTCATCACTGAGTCCATTGTGTGTACAGCCAAACGCATGTACCTACTCATCTACATGTCATTAAAGGCTTATTAGTTAGTTTGATCAGCTGTACTGCAGCCTTAAGTAAGCAGAGGCTCTTTGTTTTTATGAAGCTCCCTCTTTAAAGGTGTGGTAAGACAAGATGAGAGAGAGTTCTGAGTGTTGGGTTACGTTCATTCACTCAAAGGATCAAACCCTTTAATAGACTAGACTATGGTGGCAAACAATGTCCAATTTTGGCCCCATATACCCTGAAAACAAGCTGATCGAATGATACTTTGCCTGTAGTAGCCTATTGTCCTCATCATATTTTTGTGATCTGGGCTTTTTAGCTCAGCAAAGGCTATAACTGACATAAATACTCCATAAATTGTATTATATGAAATTATTAAAATATGGATCGCTTCACCACCATAGTCTCAGTATGAACCACACTCAATATAAACCTGTGGGAAACAATTCAAATTTGTCTAACATCTGTCTGTTTTTTCATTAGGAATCTCTCCGTAAGATCACGCATACGCTGGCGGTGAAAAATGAAGAAATTTCAAACTTTGTCTGCTCTCTCAAGCAAAACCTTGAAAACCTGGAGGTAAAGAAACACACTCTAAACTACACATATGCAGACACTTACCTTAATATATTTGTGTGTTCAGGCAAACTCCAACCGTGTCCAGGAGGACCTTGAGTCTGAGTTTAACGCGCTTCACGCTGTACTTGACGAAATGAAGGAAAATATGCGGACGCGCATCAAACAGGAGCGTGCCAGTCGCACTTATGAGATGCAGGTAAACAGATGTCCACCAATTCATACATTTATTCAAGTTATCAGGTTAAATTTCCTTACCTTTTTACTCTGGTGTATGAATGTGTGTGTTTGTTACCGGGTGAATGGTTTCTTGTGTAGTTTAAGTGCTCCGAGATGTGAAAGTGCTACAGTTTAGGGAACTGTACTTACTTGTCATTGCCATCTAATCTAAGCTTTTAGGTGTTGGCAAAAACTAAAGAAACCTGCAGTATCATAGTTTGAATGCACAAATCAGTCGTCAAAAGATCCAGTCTCTTCACAAGTGTTTATTGAAGTTGTTTGATTTCTGTCAAAGTTATGACCTAATAACTTCACTTGTTTACTGCTGTAATGTTTTGCTGCATGAATTAAAAGTGCGGCAGCCTCAGGCCTTGTCCATGACGCTCAAATGATTCAGCTGCTTTTTCCCCTGCGACACAGTAGACTTATTATATCAAAATACAGTCTCAGGTTTAACCCCTTCCTCTCTGCTGTAGAATCAGCTCGGTGCCTGCTCTAAAGCGCTGGAGAGTTCAGAGGAGCTGCTTGAACTGGCCAATCAGACGCTCTGCTCCTCTGAGACTGACGGCTTCACTCAGGTATCTCAACAAGTCTCTTAAAGTTCTGTTCAATTGGTCTTGTTTTCTAACTAATGTTGTGCTGTTTGATAATTTGTTGAGTCAGGGCGATATTAATATTTAACGTACAGTAATGTGCAAAAGTGCATATTTAAAGTAGTAAATTGAACGTAGAAAAATGTACAAAAACACACAATTACAAATAATTTCATAGTTGAAGCATTGAGTGTAAACTGCATTCATGGCACTGATCCCAATGGTAAAATCACAATAGAAACACTTTATTAAAGAAATTAGACAAGCTTTCAGTAGGAAAACGATCGATACATGACAGTAAAGTGTTATAATTGATAGCCTTTTTCTCCCTAAGACTTGCACACTACTTCACACTATAATTGTAATAACTTAATATTTCAACCTCTTTCTTGCACCGTCGTACTAGCAGCACAGTCAATTTAACAACTGCAACTATTTATTCTGTGTTTGATTCCAACAACAACTCTGATTATCTCTGCTTCGTATATCTTCCTTCTTTTCCTTTCCCCTCTGCTTCCTCTGCAGGCGGCCAAAGAGATTAAAGATAGGTATAGTACTGTTATTAATTGCTTGTCTGTTGTCATCATTGCTTCTTGTTTAACGGTTAACTTATAAACCATGGTCTAAACCTGTAGCCTGCATGTTTGAATAGTCAATGCATTCATTTCGCCAACAGTGTTATGCATTTTGTCAAGCTTGGTTGAAGTTTCCTGCTCTGTCCACTTTAGACTCTCCATCCCTGTGTGTTCCCCTGAATGTCTTTATGTGTTTTAAATGTAGGATGTTAACTTGAGTGGCAGTCGTCTAGTTCAGTGGTTCTCAAACTCCTGGATTTCATGACTTTGCTCTTGTAAGAAGTATTTTGCTGATTGTGTTTTAGTCAGTGTTGTCGGTTCATCAAAACATGTTTAAAGCCTGGTTTTTGGTTTTGTCCCCTGATGAAGGCCAGCAGGCTGAAACGCGTTGGCTCAGTCCATTGAGACATGCTGTAATGTATTTGAAAATGAGAAGAAAGTGCCTTGGTTTTTTGTATTTTTCTACAAACCCTGGTTTAGTTTTAAGATGTTTTATATATTATTCAAACCAAAGATTCAGTACACTTTAAACATTTTAAACCGTCCAAAACAAGAGCGTTACATTACCTAAATATTGTGATGTTTTTTGATTGGCAAATTGCGACCACTGAAAGTACTGTTATTGGGTTGAAATCCGATTTTAATCCTAGTTTATTTAGTTCTTGTTTGGCCCCGTTTATTTTCTCATTCTTGTGTCGTTGATGTTGTCTTGACATTGCCCAGGGTTAGTCTGAGTTAACTCCTGGTTAGGGGTATGTTGACTTATTGGTACTACAATACTTGTACGGGCACGTTTTACGTATTTTTGGGTTTATTTAATAGAATAAGATAAAACTTAAGTCAAGGTCATTTAGACTCATTAAGAGATCATTCTAATATTTCTGTGGCGTTATGTGAGTTTGAGAACCTCTGGCGGTTGTAGAAATAGTCTTTTAGGGAGCATTGTTGTAGTGCTTGGTAGTTTTTCCCAAAAATCCTGTAGAATAATGGACGGTGCTTGTTTCTGCTGTGTTTGTGTCTCTGTGTCCCTCTTTGTTGCAGTGTGACAATGGCTCCAGCTTTTCGCCTCTCCCTCAAGGCAAAGGCCAGTGACAACATGAGTCACCTGATGGTGGATTTCAGCCAAGAACGAGAGCTGCTGCAGGGCCTCAAGTTTCTACCAGGTCTGACTTTAAAACAGGCACACGTTAGACACATTTCATGCAGTATTACTGTACTGGTTAATATTTATACCATGTTGACTTCCTAAAATAATACTTTGACAAATAGCATTGAAGGGTTTCATATTAAGTCAGTTTTTTCAAGGTACGTTTTTTAAAGGGCATCTGAATTCAAGTGAAATAGAGGGGGAAAAGTTGCTTTGCTTGAATTGTCTTGTATTGTACATGCAAAGTGAAATGAGGTTGCATGAAGTGAAGTAACCACTGAGATGTATGTCGCTCATTTATCTTTTGAGTTCTACAGCCCACGTGTTTACCACAGCCGCCTGCAGCAGTGTACAGAAAGTACACACGCTTTAACTTAAAAAGAAACACATCAGCAACTGGTAAAAGTGTACCAGGTTTTTAGATTCCATACTATATTTATGATATTATTTTAATTGGTTTCCAAAAAAACTAAGTGAAAACGGCTTTTAATAATGATTTCATGAACATAAACTATACAGACTTAATAATATTCAAATTTCTTCCTCGATCTCGATCTGTCGATCGTTCGATTAATTGCCCAGCCCTATTTAATTTATGAATCATATATTGTTGTATTTAAGACCTTAGTTTGTAACTCTTACACTAAACCAGGATTAGAATAGGACCAAACCAAGTCTACATCTGGACTAAACTCGGCTCAAACCAGGACAAGGACAAATGTGAATGCATTCAGTTATACACCATCTCGCTCTGCCTTTTATCCGCTGCTTCTTCAAGTTGACATGATATGACAAGAAAATGTACCTTGTCACCAAAATACTATAGCATATTATACAACATATCATGTTATGATAATGTTATAATTTCTATTCTACTTCTAAAAAATACTTCTGGTTGTAGTGCCTGCCACTCCAGAGATCCAGGTGTCTGAATGTCAGGTGTGTGATAACACAGTGACAGTGGTGTGGACAATGCCTGAGCCGGACAGTAAGATCGACCACTACATCCTGGAGCACAGACGCACAAACCATGATGGCCCGCCCCGAGTCAGAGAGGACTATCCCTGGATGGTGATGGAGGGGATAAAGGAAACCGAGCACACTATCACAGGTAATAGGATCAACATTTAAATGTCCTAAAAGAATATAATAAGTATTATTCGGGAACATTGTCTTGACAATTAATGTTCAAATTCTGTAACTTGTAATAAACATTCTAACCATATAACAAATATAAAACTTTTAAATGCATTACCTTAAATGTAATAGGAATGTAATAGAGTAAGTATGCTTAAGTAAAAATGTTGTTTTGAAATTATAAAGTAAAGTCATATCTGCTGTTTATGGCTGAACTTTTTTTATTTTCAGGTCTTCGTTTTGAAACACGGTTCATGACGTTCAGGGTGAAGGCGTGTAACAAGGCTGTGGCAGGAGAGTTCTCAGAGCCAATCACATTAGAAACCCCTGCATTTACTTTTAAGCTGGACTCGGGCTCGTCGCACCAGAACCTGAAAGTGGAGGACCTAAGCGTGGAGTGGGACGGCAGCGGAGGAAAGATTCAGGACATCCGCAAAGACAAGAACAAAAACTCACCCATGCACTCTCCAGCCAGGTCAGCAGTCTGTGCTCCTGAACCTGCGCTCAGCAAGAATACAATAACACGACTAAATCTAAAAAATATTTAATCACTATAATGTTGCAAAGCTAGACACACCACCTTTCTATGATTTGGATCAGTTTATTCATGGGTTTCAGCTTCCTGTTACTTATACAACATTTGGTGGACTTTTTCCCATTCAAAAGATATATGTTTTGGTTTGAATTGTTAATTGCTATGGCAACGGTCCTAATTTCCAATCATTCTGAAACCCATGGATACATAGACTTTAGAAATAATCATTTACCACATGCATTGATTACAGTTTGTGTCAGTGAAAGCTATTTCATGTTGAACTTAAAGTACAGCATAGATAGGACTTCGTAAACTGCCAAAATGCATATAAACTATTATAAATGACTGGAAACACAAATGAACACAGCTGTTGTGGATTCAACAGTGCAATGGCTAGAGACTGTAATTATTAGTGAATGATTATATTATTACACTCGGTGGGTATTGTATAAATTCTTATGTACTTTCTGTTTTACACTGAGGTTTTTTTAGTAGTGATGATCATGTTTTCCTGTTTGTGCAGATCAGCCTTGATGTCGCCAAAGAGAGCGCCCTCAGCCCGACCTGGCAGGGACAGGTTCACTGCAGAGTCCTACACAGTTCTAGGTAACATCGGTGGTTCTCAAACTGTGGTGTGGGTTCCTAGTAATTGGGCTGATTGAGTGTATTCCAGTTGGTTTAGTGCTGGACTAATTCTAGTTTAGGGTTTAGACCTTGTTCACAGTTTAAAACCTGTTTTCTTTCTTGTTTAAACCTAAATAAATCCAGTTTTAGTGTTTGAGTTAGTCTTCATGTCTGCTTAGTCATATTCTAGTCCAGTTGAGTCATGTTTTACGGTCAGTTTATCTCATAAATGGTTGTATCGTGTGGATCTTGTAAAGTTAAATATGACCTGAGGCCCAAACGTTTGCGAATATCAGACCTAGATGACCATTTCAAAATCAAACTGTTCTATCTTTTCATAATCACTTGTGTTGCTTTCCAGCTGATACATTAATTGATGCCGGGCAGCACTACTGGGAGGTGCGTTTCGATAAGGAGAGTAAAACTTTTGCAGTGGGAGTGGCTTTGAGGAGTTTGGGGAAGTTCGATCAGTTGGGTAAAACGGGAGCGTCGTGGTGCATCCATCTGAACAACTGGCTGCAGCAGAGTCTGACGGCAAAGCACAACAACAAGGCCCGGACTCTGGACTGTGTCATCCCCAACAGCATCGGCGTCTACTGTAACTATGAGGAAGGTAGGACTAGCACAGTATCACAGATCAAGCGTATGAAGTTGTAATTGATCAAAACTGTTTGCATTTGTGTGAACTTCTGTTTTGTGTCCTTTAGGTGTCCTTTCTTTCTACAACGCTAAAACTAAACAATTGATGCACTCTTTTAAAACCAAGTTTCCGCAGCCTGTTATACCAGCCTTCATGGTGAGAAGAATTTTCCATTATAGCAAACAGGATATGTTAAAATATATACTTTATAAATATGACTTACTTCAGTGTAAGTTCATAGTTCATTGTCAGTTCAGCCAAAAAGAGTATGTATACAAAAATCTACAACATTTGCTACTACCAATAGTCCAACAACCATTTTTCATAAACTGACGTAAATTAAACACTAGGTTATATTTTACTCGTTGCTCCTCAAATCTGTGTAGAGGCGAACCGCTCACAGTAAGAATGAGCAAAAATAAACCTGTTTATAATTAATAAATATAAGCTAAATACGTTTAATGCCATACAGTGGAACATTTGAGGCAAAGCAATAACTTCTACGTGCGACAATCAGATGGCGGAACCTCGACCAGAAAAGTTACACCGAGGGAGTGGGTGGGCAATATTGGTGTCCTGATAACAATATTCAGAAGATATTCTGTCAGTCCAACAGAATTGTGTTCAAACATGTCTTTGAAGGTTTTAGTTGAGGTTTAATTATCAGACAAATGTGAAATGTCTGTTAAATGAATCACAAAAGTGCAGAAATATCACCTTCATCAGCTCTTTATGTTGCATTATTTAATATAAAAAATACATTCAATATTCAAATTTTGCTTATCTTCCAAACAACATTCACAATATTATCTAAACTTTTATATATTGCCCAGGCAGTTTTTTCCCCTTCTTTGAGCTCATTCATGTCACTTGTTGTTTCGGTCGGCTTTAGGTGTGGAACGGGAGCTTCTCTGTGGTGAGCGGTCTGCAGGTGCCCTCGGTGGTGCTGAGCGGACAGAGGAAGAACAGTAACACGAGCAGCTCCAACGCCAGCCTCACATAAGACCTCCAACCCAGTCACTGACCATTCACGTGCGAAGACCACCTGGAGCCATATCATAGAGTTAGATCACTGACACACGAATGTTCAGCCAAGCACAGCGTTTGTGTGAGTGGAGAAAACAGGGTATCATTTAGAATAACTCGCACTATAAAGAATTCATATGCAGTTAATATATTTTATTTACAATGCAAGTACTTTTACTATCCCAGCAAAGAAGTTCTGAATGCAGTCCTCGATTTGTGTCTTCCTTCCGTCCGGAAACTGGTGTTGGCCTCAATGATTTTGGAACAATATCTCATTTCAATTTTAAGTATTACGTTTGCAATTAGACGTGTTCTTTTTCTTTTAGATTTTACAGTTCATGTGCAGAAGAATCAACAAAGACTGATGTATGCTTAAATAATCATGTATTTTCGATGTTAATTGTTCTACGTGAAAGAGTTTGCAGGTTTTATATTAAGACAGGACATTTCTTTGTTTGCTTAGGACAATTTATGACTTTAAAACATTGTGAGTTGGTCATTTGAACCATGTAAACTTCAATATAGGCATGACTGCAACATCCCAAGAGGGTAATTGGTGACACTAAATTGCCCCTTTTTACATTAAATTGTTGTTCTTTTCCACTGTCCTTAGGGCCTATATTTGTTGGGATTTTTCACTCCGTCCTTACATTTAATAATGCTTTATGAGTGTTTTATAGTGGTGACGAGTTATTCTAAAGTGATATCTGAAACTGCAGGATTTAGCTCAGTGGTTTAGTTATTTTTGAGTGACTGGCTGTTACTTGTTGCTGTTAGTTTGGAGCACATTTGTTTTAGTCTTACACATCATCATCGACACCGTCTCTACTGTTCAGAAGAGACTGAGCGCTGGCCGCTTCCTCCATTTTTGTTGTCAGCCATATTGTACTTAAAGGTGAAAGGTCATCCCGGTCCTGTCCTAACGCTGTTCCCTGTGCCTTCCTTGTCATCTCCAAACTGAGGCCAAATCAAGTGTTTGAATATTTTGCACTGCTAGAAATCTTTATCATTTTGAAGTATTTATGCTCTTGGCAGTATAACTAATCATATCACGGTTTTTGCCTACTGTCACAAACAAAACAAAAAAACAAAAAAATACAACTATATCACAAACTAATCAATCAAAGAAAACAGCAACTAGTGACTTTATTATGCCCCATTGCTTTTCTAGGGACTTCAGTGAAATCTTAATCCAGTTCAAGTTTGAAATAGTTTACGTATTTGTAACTTACCGTACAATCGAATGAGAGCTGAAAATCTAAAAGGTGTGAATGACTTTATGGGAAATGGTAAAATACATTGGTCAAGTCTATGAAATGCTAAATGCTAAAAGAGAGTTGATCAGAAGGTGGACATTTTTTAAAACGGCTAATTCTATTCACATCTCATCAACCAGTAATATAAAAAACTCTGGTATCGTCCAAGAATTTTGACCCTTTAAAACTTACTTTGGGTACTTCCATTGCACCTTTTATATTCTCAACCCCCCCGATTAATTTACATCAAACCTTTTTTTTAACGAACCCAAAAGCCAACTGAATCCATCCTTATTCTCCAATAATTAACACGTTTGTTTCTTCTTCTACATATTGTCTGCCAATGTGAACTAATATGACTCTTCAGGACCACCTCAATGAACAAACTATAAATGTTTACTTTTGTGTTTGATTTTATTTTCCTGAATGCTTCTGTGTTGTATGTTACACATGGTAAATCTTGCTTGGTGCACCTCTTCAGCCCTAATATCAAATACTTGTAGCCTGTAATGCTTTAAAGAAATATCCAGCTAAGACTTGTGTTAGATTTATTTTACACAAACAGAAAGTTATGATTTATTGTAAATAGTTTAATTTTCAACAATATTGTATCAGACATTGAGGTAATAAAGGAGTGAGAGCACTGTGTGTGTGTGTTTCATAATAAGGTACAAAACAACATATATAAAACATACAAAAGTAAAACACTGATTTCAAAATTCTTCATAATTGTATGGTGTTATAAAAAAGTAGTAAAAAGGCTAAATCTGACGTAGTGTACAAGGAAATATTCACAGTAAAAACAATATGTACAATCCAACAAACGTGTGTGAGGGGCATCCAACAAAAGGGTAAAGTTATTCCAGTAACTGACCTTTGTGCAACTAATACACAAACTGGCTGAGTGGACTCTACAGGTATTATACAGTTTGTAGTACAGACCCAGATACTAGAGATGTCAAGATGATTCTGTTTCATAAATAATATATTTTTCAGGTACAAACTAAAAAAAATGCTAATTGTGACCATTTTAGATCCTGAATGTAAAAAAAAAAGAAAAGAAAAGAAAAAGCTTTTATTTCTGACTCTTTATGTTAACGTGCACAATTATAAGTGTATTATTAACTTTACCATTCAGAACGTTTGTTTTCATAAAGCTAGTCACAGAGGAATTGTGATATATTAGAGACAATTGGAATGAGAAAAAAATCTTCCTGTTGATTGGTCTTTGTGTCAATAATCTTGAATAATCCTTAAATTGCGATGTTTCTTCCAATAGTTGCGAGAGTCAAATTTGATATTGTGACATACCTATTATAGAGTCAAGTGTTTTCTGTGTTAATTGAACCAAACTATTGACTAAATGGAAGTTATCCTTTTATTTTCATGTTGTAATGCATGTACAAATGTTTGTGTATTTTTATCTTCTTTCTTTTAATTAATTTTACCGCTTGTTCCCGTCAGGGTTCACGGGTGAATGGAGCCTATCCCAGTGACTTTGGGCCTTAATATAATAGTATTTTTCATTGTGCGATAGATAACAAACAAGCAAAATAATAATAATGTCAGCGATAATGTGGCATGTGGCGCTGGTAACAGTTATGTTCTTAATGGTGGTTGCTTAGTGACGTGGATGAATAAAGTGTTTTAAACTCTTCTGTCTGTGTCTGCGACTCACATCACGGCTAAAAGACCCGCACGCCTCTCTACAAAAGTCTTTCGTGGCACTGAAGATGCAGGTTTCTTCTGGCAGTGACAGGCAGAGGTCAGTCAGCGTCAGAGGCGTTGTGTAGTACACGCTTCCACCAGCAGATGTCACTCCAGACACTTAGACTTTCTCTCCAGTATCAGCTTGAGCTCAGATATAGCTGTAAGCGTCAGAGGAAATGGATTTAGCATGGTCTGAGAGACTATAGATGTGTTCACTCTTTTATTTCTTTACTAAATAGTGTGCTGTTTAAAACATATTAAACTGAATGTATGTATGCCATAATCGAACTTCAAATCGGCAAAACAAATATTACGTTATGTCTGTTGTATTGTCATAAAAATATAGAAGTAACTATTTAGCACTTCAAATGCACCATTATTTGCCACAAATTACCTACAGAAATACAACATAGATTTGTATTTGTCCAATGTCCGTGTTGTGGTAAAGTGGTAAAGAGACCTACTTTCTCCCAGCGGGTTGGTATTGCATCTGATTCGGCTGGCTATAGAGGGCGCTGTTGGGACAGTGAGGATTGCTGCAGGTTGTTGGTTTAAAGCAGGCGAGGACAACACTCTGCGAGGGGCGGGGACAGGGGGCATTATGGCTTTCTTTGGAGGCTTTGCGACTTCTGTGAGAAATACAATGAAAAAATTGTTCAGAAATAAATTCACTTAAAATAAGTGATTTCTAATGAGAGCATTGTAGAGGGACTCAAACAACCCACAGTTTACATTTGCCGCACACACCTGTGACAGGGGGAGTGGCTGAGCTGTCCTCAGTCTTTTCTTCTTCTTCAATCACTGTTTGAACAGAACAAAAGTTTGAAAACATGTGGAAAGAATGAGATTGAACCAGTTCTTGTTTGAGCTGTGACTAATACGACTGACAGATGTGTTCCACAGTGAAAGATACTCACAAACATCATTCAGGTAGATGCACTCTTCAAATACACACTCAGGCTCCAGAGTCGGGACTTGTGCTGTGACAAAAACATTTTTATATATTATATGTTATAATTATAATTAAGTGATAGCAGGCAGAGCTATCATTAACCATTAACATCAGACTTTTGAACATCAATCACTCAAAGCAGGAAAATGATTTGTTCTTTAAAATACCTGGTTTGGGAGGAACATTTGGTGGGATGGGGCTTGTCGAGGGGCGCTGGATACTCCTTTCTCCATTTTCATTATCAGACTGAATAAATGCTGTAAAGAAGACAGAAAATAGTTTAACTTAAAGATGTATTATTATTATTATGTGCAATTGTACAATCCCAATTCCAAACTTAACTGCAATAACAGGGAGCCAAAACCACCAATATAAACAAGGTTTACACCAGATCTAATGCCATGGGATAAAAAGAGCCAAAAGGTGCTTTCACACTCACTTATTTGGTTCTAAATTTTGCCCATTTTAGTCCTGAAGTACACTTGGTTTGGCCCTATTTTAGTCCTTATTTAGTCTTGAACTAGTCCAGGTTTTGTCCTGGTTTTGTCTTGGTTTAGTCCCAATTTTTAAGTGGTGAATGTGGAAGTGTGAACGTACCCTAACTTTGCGTAAACTAATCTAAACAGACAAAACTAAATAATTTGGACTACACAAGATCTAAACTGGAATAATTTGTACCAACATTAGCCCTATACCATATAAAAAGAAACACTAGTATCAGTAATAACCCTCAGCTTTAGCGATAGGACATATTGAGTGTCATATTGTGCACTTACAGATGCTCCTCTCGTACGTTTCTTCAAAGATCAGCGGAGTCAGTGAACCTTCTGTTTTGCAAACGAAAAAGTTGATCACGTCATGCAGCGTCTCACAGTGAATCTGTAGAAGAATTTAAATGTTACATAAAACACTAATTACATTACATGCTTTAGTTATGAACTCACTTCAGTGATTTTAAAACTAGATCAGGAACTAAAGCTCAATATAGATCACTAAATTCCAATCCAACTGTAATTGACAGTAATAATAGAGTCATGAAAGACTGCGTTGACAGTGTAATAAGCACTACTTTATGTTTGTGTTATGTATTGTTCAGTCCAGACACTTAAACTTTACTGTACTGTTGCCCAAGCTTTATGTAACCTTCAATACATAATACAATAAGGCGATTTTTACAAGACCAATGTTCTAATGCTGACTTCAAAATGTTAAATAATCATAAACTACTAATATATTTGTATTGATCTGAAACAGTTAATACTTACTGGATCTTCGACATCGATCACAAAGCCGCCTTCAGGCCTTCGATTCACGCGATAGTGTTTAAACTCTGGGCTGAAGGGACAAAAAAACAAAGTTGTAAATTATTAAAAAGACAATAACAGGAAGTTAAGAATCAAATCTGAGATTGACATTTTACAGAATCGACACAACAAGACTAATCATTGCAGTAGAATTAATTTTACTCGAGGTTTTAATATTGATAACCAGGCATTTTAGATCATTTACCACATGTTTACATTTTCCATAACATTCCCAAAAAGCGTGTGGTTGACTACAGTTTAAGCCACACTTTAGAAAAGTACTGAGTTTGAGCCAAGTCAACAGCAGAAAAGTAATAATAATAGAGGAAGGAAAGCTTTTTGTGATTTGTTGAACTTCATATTTTTCGTTCTACTTCCACCGCTGACAGTTAAAGCAGAAATACATTTACTTCTGCTTTGTACAAGCTCAAAGTCCAGATGCTGCAGCGAGTGTGTATGAACAAGGTCTTACTCCTCCAGGACTTGTCTCGTGGTGATGGCGAAGGTTTTGTTTCCGCTCGGTCTCAGGAGCAGGTTTCCCCTCGACGACTCTCTCTCCAGCAGCACCTCGGCCTCCAGGCGAGTTACTTTGTGGTAACAGCTAAAACAAAATAATACTTAGTATTGTTGATACGCAAATCAAGCAAAAACATTATGATTCCTGGCCGTTTGTACAGTTAAGAACACAGTTTTAACAAATTGTAATGCATGTATTCTTCGGACCACGTAGACACTGCAGCAGACCAGGAACATCTAAAAAAAGATGGTGTTTTGGACTTAATCTTGGAAAAACTCAGTCAAACCCTTATATTTTCAAGTGTTTCCAATTGTCAATCTTCTAGTTTTACTTTGATACTGCAGCAAACCAGGAACATCCCACAAAAACTGATGTTTTGGACTCGGACACAGTCATAGTTTGTCCAATAAAACTCTTTATGTTTTCCTGTTTACATTTTCATTCCTCTAGTTTTATGTTTGGACAGAATCATATCCATAATAGATCTTGATTGTCCCCTTTAGAAACGTGTCCTCTGGGTTTGACACATCTTCATCCCGCTGTGATTATACAGAATACGACACACTTACAGAGGCATGTCCGCTAAAGGGTTGACGTATGGGCTGGAGTTGACGTCAGTGGCAACAGCAGCGGATGTGGTGTTCTCTAATCTCATCTTTTCCTTGTCCACCGCCTCTTTGAGGATGTGGACCTGTCCGGGAAGAAGGTTGAGCGACGACGGCACTGACAACTACAAGAGAGGCAAAAAACAAAATTACGACATGCAATTCACCGCTTTTTTTCTTTTTCTTTTTCTACCATACATTTCAGGTGCACTGTCACATAATCACGATGTCACAATATATTTCTACGGGGAGAAGCAGGTGACAGACGCCTCGCCAGAAAAGTTACGTAGTGCCCCTTTAACTGATCTACAGTTCTTACCTTAGCGATGGAGTGGATGAAACCTTTCCACAGCTCTCTTGCCTCTGCATTAGATGCCTGCAAATAAAGAAAACGTTACAATTCTCCACAACAGAAGCAGGCGATTCATGCCACGGTGGTCTTACAGAGATCTTGATGCTCTCTTGCTTGAGCTGGAGGGTCATTCTGGCTGCGTCTAAGTTTCGGTCGAGGCTGTTGTCGTCAGTCAGTGAGACGAAATCGTTCAGCTCCACTTTCTCTATGTACTGTTCGAAGAGAAATGTAGGTACAGGTTGCTGTGCTATGGGTCTCTTATACTCTTATACAGTACTCTTATACAGTACTCTTTTACAGTACTCTTATACAGTACTCTTATACAGTACTCTTATACTGTAAGTGAAATTATTGTAATGACAAAAGCAGAAAACTGAAGAATGATCTGGATATACAGCAGGCAAAGTACTGTAAAAAGTACCAATGAAGGTGAAAGCGTTACATTTCTGTTCCATGGTCGCTGTGTTTAAAGACAAAACTTACATCTGAGTCTCTTTTGTCATTGAAGAAGAATAACGTGTTTCCACATAAACAGGCCCAAAGCTTCCGCGATGTCTGCACAAAAATACAAGTATATTACATGTCGGTGTAATCCCTCATTTGTCCAGGAGTGTTCCATCGTAGAAAAAGGTTCTACACCACCACTGAAGCTGTTTCTACAAGTATATTACATGTTTACCAGTAAATGTATGCTTAAGAACAAGAAGGTAATAGTGTTATTAGAGAAAATATATAGAGTTGACTTGTGCAGTTTTATTATTGAGCCAAACGAAGACCAACAAACAAACTTTTCAGTCAAATATAAAATATATAATGCAATCTAACTGCATTTCTTCAGCCAAGTTGATTGACAGCTGCTGTTAGATAACAATTTTTTTTATTGGTTGTTGAGGCATTCACTCTGTTGAAATGCATTTGACAGAATGGAAGGAAAGGCACGGGGAAATCAAAAAAAAAAACATTGCATGCACAATGTTGAGGTGACAAATATATTGCAATTGAAGTAGCAATCTGAATACTAGCAAATAACAAGGACTGAAATGACTTATTATTTAACCTAATTTCTTCTGCAAACAAGAAATGATCCTGTCTTATGTAAAAAACCTGCTAAGCCTGTAGTTTAGACGTCTACAAACACTACAAACATGTGAAATGCATGGGACTTTTGTATTAGTTCAACAATTCACTCTTTTCTCAAGTGTTAACGCTCCAGGACGTGTTGAAAAGAATCCTACAATCCAAACATAAATCCATAATCACAGTGTAATTACAATGCTTGTCACAATCATTGGCTTTTACTGGTACATGAATATTTGATGAACTCAGAGAGCCCTTATTATTCAGACTGATGTGTTATGGCTCAATCTTGCTGTTATAAAGGCACAATAGAATATATACTGGTTATCTGACATAATAAAACACAGTGCATTCCTTTTTATTTCAGGTGCCGACACAGACACGTTATGAGGCGACAACAACTAAACAAGCCCCAGGAACAGGTTTTAACCAAAAATCAAGAACTTTTTTGAAAAACAAAAAACAAAAAAATACAATAGAAGCATTGCGATTAGATTTACGATTTATGTTTTAATAGTTGGATTGTGTTCACAGTTGAAACATGTGAGCATCAAGAGCATCAACATTTGAGAAAAGACTGAATACAAACATCTAAACAAACAAAAAAAGTGCATTTCAGAACATGTTCGTAGACGTGTAAAATACAGGCTGGTTTTATACAACATTATTATTATTATTTGTTTATTTGGTCGGGACAGAACATGTTAATGAACAGGCCAGATCGTAGCCATAAGAGAAGACGTATGCCTTTTGACAGTTATAGGTCGAGATGGGCATCATATCATGACTGTTGTTTTGAAGCTCTGCACTTTTGTTGTCTTTCTGCTTTTTGTGATTAATTTCAGACATTTCACATTTGTCTGATAATTAAACCTCATCAATTAAACCCTAAATAATTTAAAGACATGGCTGAACACTGTTGATTGGCATATCATCTAAATATTCTAACCGTGATACTCCAACAAAATATTGAGATATCGCCAAGCCCTAATTGTAGAACTATCACTGCTACTGACTAATCTGTTTCTAGACCATTGTCTGTGCCTAGACTTGTTTTAATCAGCGCTTCGGATAAGTACATTGCTGTTTGATTTTTGATTTTGGCTGGTAATGTATAAATGTATAAATGGGTTTCTTCTCTCAAAAATAATATTTATAACTAAAGACAAGATGTTATCAAAGTAATACTTATTAGCCTATCTTTTAACCTAATGGAATCGAGAAACTTACAATTGTCCCACTTAAAGCACTTACGTAAAGGTATGCTGTTATATTTTCCATCGCTGAGTTAATCCCTGCGTTTTTGTAAGATACCATTGGAGTGTAATGTTGTATGTTTGCCTATCTTTTGTACTTAGTGTTTACAGTCTCTTATCAGTGCTATGCCAGTTTGCGTCAGAGTCTTTGTTAACCACGTCTAAAGTTGTCCGTCCAGCCAGGCACAGAGTAATGTTTGTCCAAGTCCAAACTAAAATATCACACATTTAAAACAAATCCTTCCACACCTAATGTGTAGTGTTAAGGTCTCCCTACTTCCAGTAACAAGGATAAATTCTTGCTATTTTTTTCCAGTTACAGTCTGTCACACCTATGGCTTACTGAAACTATTGTCAGCAGAGCAGATTGGTTACTCATTAAACAGGTGTGACCCTGATTTGCAGATATGGCTGCAAAACACTCATGTTGGACTATTAGGACTAACAATACTGTATCATTACAATTATAATAAGACAAATCCACTTGATAATAGGCTACAAACAACATTGGCCTTACCTTGTCTTTGAAGGACCTTTTCTCCAAGTAGCCTTCATAATAGCAGTGCGGCAGTTGGTGTCTGAGGCGTCCTGTCCTTTTTGCCATTCCTTGTATGAAAATCCAATCTTAAAATGTGCAATTATTTGGTTGTTGGTGATTAAGCTGTCTGTTCTTCCACCTCTTGATCTCTTGGAAAGCAAAGATAGTATATGCTTATGAGAGAGAGAGGGTAGGGCCAGGGACAGCATCAACATTCTTGCCTCTGATTGGTCCGCCTTGTGAAATGGGCGGGGGTTGTAAAAATATCGACAGGTACATTTTCTGACACATAGAATTTCACCAGGAAGGAAACCACCTTTGGGACTCCTTTGATTGGAAACTAAAGATTACACAGGCCACATTATTACCCGGCATAATAACGGTAGTTTCATGGATTTCCCGTAAGTATAGGTGGATTAGAAAATATCAGAATCAGAAAAGGTTTATTGCCATTGTCAATGAACAGATTCACAAACATAGGAACTTGTCTCGGCATGAAGGTGCAACATAAAACACTGAGCAATAATAAAAACAACATATATGAAATCATTAAGAGACAAGAAATATTCACTGTAATTGAGACGATTTTTTGTGTGTAATTGCACTCTTTTAAATAGATTTTGTGTTTTGTATGTAGGCCACTTGTACTTGTAATTGAGTATAATTCTAGCCATGTAATTGTAATTAACCACATTAAAATAATTAAAAAAACAAAAACATTAAACATACTTCCGGTACTTAGAATACTAGTAGATTCAAGTTACATTTAAACAAAATTTTAGTAGAATTATAGATCATTATTTTATACACAACTTGGTAAATGAATCTGTTTAAACAGAATCAAGGTGTTTTAAACTGTAATGCACATATTCTGAGAGCTCTGGCAGTTTTGTTCTGTGTTTGTAGGTTTCGAGAGGAGCAGAGTCAGAGGTGAGACAGCCGTGGATTGGGACAATTAGGATTCTCTGCTGTAAACAGAGTTAAACTGTAATGACTAGAATAACATGGCTAGAATTATATTCAATTACACAAGTACAAGTACATATTTAAAAATCTACTCAAAAAAGTATAAATACAAAACAAAATCTACTAAATTAAAGTAACATGAGTATTTGGAGTATTTGTAAATTACTTTCCACCTCTGCAAACACACATAACATTACTGCACCACGTCTGAGTCTGAAGATACTACATTCAGTTTTACACAGTTAAATCGATCAAGTTTTGTATAAAAGACTGAGCTAAAATAATCTAAAATCTAATTTTGGCAGAAGGACTCTTCTACTTATAATAGAGTACCTTTTTATCCTTGCCCTGTACTTTTACTTGAGTACAAACGTTCAGTACTCTTTCCACTAGGGCCGTTTAATTAGACATGAATGCTCAAAGGGTATTTGGTAAAAAACAAAAAAACAAAGCTAATCTACAACAAGTCACTACTGCTATCCTTACAATGTGGTCTTAGAGGCTGCAATAAAGACAATAAAACTATAAGTTGATGAATATTTGACCTATGAAATAACTTCTAAATCTGAACTGTTGAACTGGCTCTGGTGAGTCATCATAGGTGAGGAACATTTATTAACAGAGCACAGGAAAATATGCATTACAATGACAATAGAAACTAATAAACACATAATTAATCATACTTCTCTAGAAAGCCTAATACATCCGACTCAAGTTTCTTCAGAATGAAGGCGTGTTCAGACCGCTGCGTCAAAGCGTCCAGTTTACATTCAAAGTCTATGTGGATGCGCATCATGGGAATCCACCGTTTTTGCAACGCAAAATAACGCAATTCCTGCGTTTTGAGCGTCGGACGCGGCGTGTCGGGCGCATTTGAGCGTTGGAAGCGGAGAACGCACAAAAGTTGGACAAAGCTAAACTTGACAAAGCTCAACCTGAGGATAGCAACACCGGGAAACACAACTCCTCCTCCACTGCGCGTGTGCGCTGGACGCCTTGGACGCACGTCTGCTGGTGATTGTAGAAAAAAATTCAGCTGAAGTCATCTGGACGTTTCCACTCTCATCCAAGAGTCATTCTCAATCTGTGAAACAAATCGGAGAACTCAGGTTTATATCCTAACTCTGTGAAAGTCCTGCCCACAGGGCGGGACCTCCTGATAATGGGCCATCGAAACTAACTGAGATGGCCCTAACTGATATTGTACCCTGATTTTTGCTCCCTCCTAAGGACCAGCTTTGTCCAACTTTTCTGCGATTCAAAACGCAGGATTCGCACCACAAAAACGCTCAAAACGTGCAGCAAAAACGCTGGATTCCCAGGAGGTGCGTCCACATCATGGGTCCACATAGACTGAAACCTGTAAACTGGACGCTTTGACGCAGCCAGCGGTCTTAATGGGCCCATTGTCAGTGACAATGGGGCCAGTAAGAGGTGGCCTGGGGTGGCCCCTGTAATTTGATCGGTCACCCCAGTGGGCTGGCCATGTCTGATTGGTGAAAATTGGTGAAAACTGGTGAAAATGGGCATTTTAACGCATTTTGCCCTATCCTCTCTCACACTTGGGTGAACTGGTGGCCAAACAATTAAGATAATCATTTATAATGAAGGTTTAAAAATGTGTGTTCCTTGAGTTAGAGAAGCCTGCTTTCATGCTTACACTGGACAGATAAGCAACCAAAAGGTGTGAATGGAGCAGGTTTTGTCTAACCATTTTCTGATCAATGACAATCATTCTTCACACTTTTACTATGCATCTGAGCCTAATGTGGATATCACAGTAAAAACAATGCACTATTTAAGTGTGCAAGTTATTATAATCAGAGCTGGTTCATGACATCAAACCCATATTATATTACTGCGAGTATCTTAAATAAATCTTGACTATAATGGCAAAAATTACCATAAAAATACCTTTATGAAAGAGGTTTTTAATCTCGATGGGACTCTCCGGGTTAAATAAAGGTTAAATTTAAAAATAAATTGGGAAATGCTGCCTTATTTTGCCTTTTACTTTACCTCGTCATGCTTAGGCTAGTACTTCATAAGTAGTTCCCTGGCTGTAATGTGTTTTTGCAGTGGAGGAAAAATTATGTGGTAAAAATATTCATACTTGCAAGATGTTCCACTCTGCTCCAGTAGAGGGCGACAGCCGCTCAGGATCAGGCCTTCACTGAGAGGAAAAGCGCAGCCCCGGGAGACACCCTAGCACCGGAGGAAACTCACGATATCACCGCAACCGGAGAGAAGTGATCGGAATAAATCATGGGGAACCGAGATGACGAATATGACTTCTTATTCAAAGGTTAGAGGATTGAAGCGGTTCTTCTATATTTATAAACAAAGGCCGGAAAGACATCCGTCTGAGCTTTGAGCTAACGCAGCTAGCCTCACAACTGTGGGAAATGTCAGCTGTTAGCCTCAGGAAGCTAATCAAATTTAAAATAAGCAAAATAAGTTTTAATACCGATCTTCTCCGAATAAAATGTTTTGGTTAATTCAGGGCATCGGGTTTTGTATTATCTATTGACAACAGCTCCACAACAAGCCTACTTTGCGGCATCTTTTACAGTGTTATAAAGGTGCAATGGACTCTTTGTTGTAACATTATCAAAATAAAAATCAACGTAAAGGGCAGAAACGGGAGGAGTGAGATACCTATTCAGATGTCCTTGATTATACCGTAAAAAAGAGGAACACTGTGGTTTAGTTACTGTTACCCAAACGAGATAGGAAGTATCTAGCTATACAATTCAAGAAGTTAAATATTTGGTAAAATATATGAACAATATTGTGTTCATAATCAGGTCTTTCTGTAATTTTAACTGGGTTGATTTTTTATCTATCTCTGCTTCCCAAATGATCAGAGCTAGCTGTTTCTATTGTAAGGATTCTCACTTGTAAAATAGTGAAAAGGCAGCCCTTGGATTAAAGAGTTGACAAAATGTTGACTCAGATTTCACAGGAGGCAGGTTTTGGCACCTTCTTCTTGCTTCACTCGAAAAAGGGGCAAAGTCTATGGATGGAGACTCAGCTCGGACGTAGTCTTGACTAACAACAAACAGGTTTACTTGAATGGCTTTAGATACTTGCTAATGTGTTCTCTGATTGTAGTGGTTTTGATTGGAGACTCTGGAGTGGGGAGAGTAACCTCCTGTCTCGATTCACAAGAAATGAGTTTAACTTGGAGAGCAAGAGCACCATCGGAGTGGAGTTTGCCACCAGGAGCATCCAGGTGGACGGCAAGATGATAAAGGCCCAGATCTGGGACACAGCGGGACAGGAGCGCTACAGAGCCATCACTTCAGCGTGAGTGGGACCTTCTTTAAGATCAGTAAATGTAGTGTTGATGTTGACCCAGGTCCCATCTCTTGTGCAGGTATTACCGAGGGGCAGTGGGCGCTCTTCTAGTGTACGACATCGCCAAGCACCTGACGTATGAAAACGCTGGGAGCTGCTGGCTGAAGGAGCTCAGGGATCACGCCGACAACAACATTGTCATAATGTTGGTAGGAAACAAAAGTGATCTGCGCCACCTCAGAGCTGTGCCTACAGACGAGGCCAGAGCCTTCTCAGGTATGCTGACGGAAGCTTAAATCCTTAAAAAAGTAAAGGTGATTGTAAAATAAATATTCATTGTGAAATTTCACTTTATTATTTCAGAAAAGAACACTTTGTCATTTATTGAGACTTCTGCTTTGGATTCCACTAATGTAGAAGAAGCCTTTAAGAACATTTTAGCAGGTAAGGAGGTATTTACTGTAGGAACTGTCATTTAAAACTGCAACCCATCTCTTATCTGCAAGAAATGTATTTGAAGATTTAAAAAAAAAACTTTTGTCACTTTTGTTTTCCCAGAAATATATCGTATAGTATCACAAAAGCAGATAGCTGATCGAAATGCCCACGATGAATCTCCAGGAAACAACGTTGTGGACATCAGTGTTCCACCGACCACAGACGGTCAGAAGGGCAGCAAACTGCAGTGCTGCCAAAGTCTGTGAGGCTCAGTGACTTTCCCTCCATCCATCTGACATCATCACCTGTGCACTTTCTGTTCCCAAGGCCAAGTGCTTTGTTACGCTTGGATTTCTGCTTGTCTCTTTTTACTCTATTGTACAATTTCACATGTGCTCCTCTATTTTCCCATAACTAAGCAAGCTTTTGTTATACGTTGAGGTTTTAAGCCTTCAGTCTCTAACGAATGAAAAAACACACACACACTTAATTTGTATTTACTGGAGTTGGTACAATATTAATAGTTGCCACTAGATGGTGCTGTGTAAATAAACTGTAGAAAGTTAGAATTGTTTCTTGCAATTTAGAGAATCAGCATATGGCCTTCACAGCGCTTTCCTTCTTAATCTTTAAAGTTTTCATGCCAAATATCTTCTATTAGTGTATTTATTGAAAATAGTTGGCTTCACTTGCCCGTGTTTTACTCCCAATTAAAACATGAATTTACAATAAAATTGTTGAAAAACATTTTCATATTTTTTTTCCATTTTAATCTACAAAATCTTTAAAGACTTCTTTCAAAATATAAAAATCTTTGCTTTGTAAGAATATTTTTTTATGTAGTGGTTGCTGTTAACCAACAAACAAAGCACAACTTTTTCTGCATAGCGTGTAGTAAAACATGACAGTTCAGCTAAAAATGTGAATTTATTATTTTTAGTGTCAAATTGCAAATAAAACCTTTGATTACATCTTTCACATGGCCCACAGTTAGAACCATACTTTGATAGGAACCATGCTTCCCTTAAGAGCCGACAGGAACACACACACAAATGAATCAATGATTTGTTGCTGAAATAAAAAGGACACAAGTGCAATAGACTGGCTTCACAAAGCTATATCGATACACATTTATTCTAAGTGACTAGCATTTCATTTATTGCTTTTGACAGTTATAATTTACTGTCTTATCAGACCTGAAAAACACACTGATGAGACTTGCTTTGGTGAACTAGAATTAAAACACTCCATTTACACAGAAAGTTTAAATTTTATACCTGCCCATTTTGGGGTCAGAACCTACCAGCCCAGACCCTGGGTCATGCCACAACAGGCGCAGTGCAGAGTAAACAGACAGAAAATCAGACGCAATTCATATACTCCAAACATGAGTCTTTAAACCTGATGCAAAAGGCAGGATAGGTCTGTTACTGCTGATGAAAGATCATCCAGAGCACAAAAAGCTTAGCGATCCCTCTCCACTCTTCAAATGAGAGCAGGTCAATAGAATCATCACATAAAAACTCACTACAGCCTCAGGTTTAATGCCGTATAGGCCTGTGTGGCTCCAAATGTAAGATATTCAAACACATTCAAAATCAGAGGAAGACAGACTGATCAAAGAAGAACCCAGCATGAGGAATGTGAGACAGCCACATATTTCTGGAGTTTGATTGTGACAGCAGCTGGATGCTTGAGAGAAAGCAGAGGTAATAAAAGGTGTGAGAGACAGAGAGATGTCAAGCGCTCTGGCAGCAGGGCAGTTTGTTGCCTCGCTGCCCGTCTGTTGTGGGAGGAACACTTATATCCACAACGTTATTTCCAGGAGAGTCATCATGTCCAGACCGGTCAGAAATCTGCTTCTGGGACACTATACGGTAAATCTCTGTAAAACAATAACAGCAGATTAGGGCTTTGGTGAACAGGTTCATTGCAAATCCCTTGTAACCATACCTGTGAGTATGTTCTTGAAAGCTTCTTCAACATTTGTCGAGTCCAAAGCTGAAGTTTCAATAAATGAGAGTGTATTCTTTTCTGAAAGATAGAAAAAAAGCATGATTATATTATAATATGATTAGGTCTCATAATGGCATGTTAACGTACCTGAGAAGGCTCTGGCCTCGTCTGTAGGCACAGCTCTGAGGTGGCGCAGATCACTTTTGTTTCCTACCAACATTATGACAATGTTGTTGTCGGCGTGATCCCTGAGCTCCTTCAGCCGCGCTCCACGTTTCATACTCAGGTGCTTGGCGATGTCGTACAGCCTAGAAGAGCGCCTCCACTGCCCTCTGGTAATACTGACAAGAATGGACAGTCAACATCACACTAAATTTACTGATTTAAAGAGAGGTCCAGCTGCACGCTGAACGTGAGGCTCTGTAGCGCTCCTGTACCCGCTGTGTCCCCAGATCTGGGCCTTTATCGTCTTTGCAACGTTGCAACCCTACGGATGCTCCTGGTGGCAAACTCCACTCGATGGTCGCTCTTTGCTCTCCAAGTTAAACATCATTTCTCTGTGTGATCGAGACAGGAGGTTATCTTCAACCCGGCACTGGCCAGAGTCTCGCAATCATACCACTACTCAGTAGTAAAAATAAAAAAGGATATAAGCAATTATGTCAATTGGCAGAGGCAGTGTCCTGTGGTTACAGCTCATTAAATCATTTCTCGGAGTCAAAATGTATTTAGTAGATAATGGAGAAAATAGACACACCGAAAACGAATTACATTTAAACGAAGGTTTGACACTGACATAGAAGAGGAATATAAAGAATGTGTCAAATATGTCTTTGGTAAAGTAGCAAACATTCAATCAAAGATGTTCCATGATTATTGGTAGTTTCTCCCAGAGGGGCTTCAGCCGACTTGAGTATTCTGGTCTCATTCTGTATTTGCGTAAAACTGCCCAAGAAAGTACTTTATGCTTCAGGCATCTAGAGAAGATAATTACTCTGATCACAAACTGTCAAGGTTTCTACAGATTTTGTTGAGTTAAAACCCCGATATCTGACATAATTAAATTACAGCTGTGTGTGTTGTTTGGCTGCTGTAGAAGGAAGCTAACATTAGCATAACGAATGCTTAGCTAATTGGGGAGGGACACTTCCTCACTTTGTCTGGCTAACAACTTTGTGGATAACAAACGACAATGTACCGAGTAGTCACCGATGCAGTAAATACCTTTGAATAAGTAGGTTCGTATTCGTCATCTGGGACCCCATTTTAAACAGTCCCTTGGTAACCCCGTTTCAGAATAAAACAAGACACTGCTCTCAGGCGCTGATCAGGAAGCGAATGAGCACGGGAGCCTGACGGGCGATTCGTTGTGGCCAATCAGAGCTATTCCTTTTTGGCTTGACAATCCAAACTGACTCATATGGAGGAAAAAAGTGAGATCAAGGCGGGTTTCTTGCTCTCCTAAATGTGAGCGCCTGAATGGGAGACCAGGCACAAATTCATGCAGAAATATATTGACTAACTTACCAGAAAAATATTGGTAAGGATATGTGTATAATGTACAATAAAAAATATTGAATCAAGAAAAAAACGCTCTACAGTTTCGTTAAGTGATGACCGATTATCCTCTTATCATAGTCAGCTTCTATTTAATTTTAAGCTGAAGGGATAAAAATAGACACTTGAGGCAGGACAGCGTCACTATGAGAGTTAGACTATTGTAATGTCATTGCAGACCTGTGTAAAGATATATTTCAATCAATAATGCAGCTGCCCTTTGTTTACGATGTGGTGGTGTGTGTGTGTGGTTGTGTGTGTATATATTATATATTATATATTATTATATATATTATACACACACATATATATAAATTATCTACCTTTAGTTTTTATTATAGTATTGCTGCCTTTTTTTTTCTTAATTGATGGAAGCTTCTTTTCACATAACTGTGATACTTTGGCAAGATTTTTCTCAATACTTGAAAAAATTAAATTTGAACACATTTTAGAGAACATCTTTTATTTTGTTTTCATTCTGATTGAGTCCAGACACACGCGCACACACAGCCATCTATTTATTTGCACTTGTAAATAGATGAATGTACAACAGATATACATAAATACACATTTCTGATATGCATATTCACTGGAAATCATGCTATGTCTCTGCAAAAGACTCACTCTATTGGATGAGGGCACACAGCAAAAACACGTACACAACAAACACAGCAGAACAGTTGGAAGAATCTCTATAGACTTTCATGTTTTACAGCATACAGTAGATCCCACAAATCTGTCCCTTATTTTTGTGGGATTTATTTTTATTATTATTATTATTATTATTATTATTATTATTATTATTTTTACATAGAAACAGCTTAAGACTTAAATATGCAGCAGCTGCTCCTCATTGAACACACAAGAATATGATACAGAAAACATATTAGATTGCAATTGTTTCTTGCCCAGCAGCAAAAATAAAAACAAATAAAAATAATATTCTCCGATTCAAATGGAAAATATATCTGTATATCTTTATATATGTATTTATACTTTTATGTACACATTCTCAGGAGCACGACTAGACTACTAAATTAAATACACAGCACACGTGAGAAAATAACAGATTTTTTCTATAAGGCAATGAACTGAAAAGATTGTACACAATATTGCTGCTCTTGTCTCAGTCTGGTGAACAGTGAGATGTTTACAACTGCACATAAAATGATTCAAACTATTTTACATCCCGTGCGATATTGATGTGTCCTGATTTTATACACAAAATGTACACAAATTATCAACGTTTGTTACACTTGTGAATTAAATACTTGTGTCAGTAGTAAAGATGTTCGTTAACTTTGAACTTATACTCAAAAACATATTTGTTTAGAAAACTAACAACAATAGTGTTTTGCTTCTTGGTTAAAATACAGGAACAAAGCAGTAAAAGAAAACAATGGAGATGTGGAATTATTTCAATAATAATCTTAGTTTTAACCGGCAGTGTGGCTGGAATGTTTTGCCCAAGGACACATTGACAGTGAGTACTTCATAAACCAAGAATAAACCTTACAAACACCTTGTTTATGGGCAATAAAATGTATGGATATATTTTACTTTTTCAGTAGTAATTTCTGAAATCATTCCACATTTCCACAAGTGACTAAATTATACTTTTTGGCCTCTATCACTAAATCCTTATAAGTCCTTTTATTCAACATTCAATCCATTCATAAACTATGGCGTACTTCATTCAAAAGACAGATAACTTCTATACAAGTGAGTGCAACACTACAACTTTTGAATCATCGAGTGGACTGATTGTGGAGTCATGAGATTGAAAAAACAACAACTTTTTACCAAAATATGTAAACACGAAGGCCATATTATTTTTTTTGTGAGTCCAGTGATTTTGATAAGTGCAGATGTACAGAAAGGTAACAGCAAATCATTTGTCTCCCACTCCCACTACAGAAAATACATTTAAGAATAAAGGTTAAAACAAAATAACGACACGGAATGTATATAACAATACTAGTAAAACTTATTAAAATGAAATAAGTGGAGAAGATGGCTTAAAATCTCTTTGGGTACAAATAAAAAACATTTTATGTTAAGGATTAAATGTGAAAAACAATAAATAATAATACAAACAAAAAATTAATACAATAATACAAATAATAATACAAATTAATGCTACAAATAATCATACATAATTAATAATGTATGTTATAATAATAATTAAATAATAACTAATTATAATATATAATTAAATCCGTTAATTCCAACTTCGTGATGTCCATAAGGTTTGTGTTGAAGCTCCTATTTTAGTGTATATCCATCTCTTTGGTCACTTGGCACATTAAAATCTAAGTGGCCTCTCGGGTGGACACTGCTTTTTTGCTCGGTAAGAGATAGCCACACAGTTTACAAAGTCAATGCCACAGTTTATATTTTCAGTCTGTGTGGATGAGGTTGTCCTGTTACTGGCCCCGCTGAG
This sequence comes from Chaenogobius annularis, assembly GCA_015082035.1. Lineage (NCBI taxonomy): Eukaryota > Metazoa > Chordata > Actinopteri > Gobiiformes > Gobiidae > Chaenogobius > Chaenogobius annularis. The sequence continues at coordinate 179,656 of BJKM01000303.1, read as the reverse complement.
GTGAGTTTAATAGTGGACTTGTTTTGTGGAGTAAGTTGTTTTCACGTTGGACTGGACCGTTTTACAAGTGCATGAAAAAAATACACAAAAGTATTTTGATGTTGGACACATACGACTAAAAGCTTTTATGGTACACTTATTACACATATTCATCTTTAAGCAAATTAAGTTTTTTGGTTCATTGTTTTCCTCACTGTCAGGGATCTTTCTCTCTGGGATTAGCTATCTTTGACCTCTCTGGAGTTTTCTCAGTAATTTTCGAAGTTTCTCTAAATCCATTTCCAGAACCGAAGATCCCGGGGTACTGCGGAAGTCTGGATCGCAGACCGAGCTTCTAACCATCGCCGATATGTTTGTCTTTCTGTCGGGGTTTACTACAAGAAAAAGGGATAGTGCAGTTTATTAGAGTAATGAATTCACACAATTACAAAGTTGTCCCTCGACACAATTTCTCTGGGAGCAAGTGGGTCCTCAAATGAGGTTCATTTGAAGTTACCCGACTCCTCAACGCCATAGCCTTTGTTGCCTTTCTGTTTGGATTAGTCCTGGTTTGATTAGTCCGGGTTGGTGTGCAGATTTAAGTCTTGGTCTAGCCACAGTTAAAACTACTTAAAAGGTTTTGCACTGGTGGTACTTTCCTTTCACCTGGTTGGTGGTCTTATGGAAACTTTGTATTCCTTTCGTGCTGGAATTATTTCACGAGGTTACAACTTTATTTAGCTCTCAAATTCGCAGGATAAGCAGTGGAGTGCCACTGAAGCAAGAGTTTATTTCAGGTCAGGATTCTGTGCAGATGCGATCTCCCCTTCTACCAGTGAGAAGGGTATCAGCTTTAAGTATCGGTTTTTTAAGTCTTCTGCGTTTAACAGATCTTCTGAGTTTAACGTCTCAGTGTTTAACGTCTCGTGTTTACGTCTGTGCTTGTTTAAGTCTGTGTTTAACGTCTGTGTCTAGTCTTCCGTTGTTAAGCTCTCCGTGTTTTAGTCTGTTTGTTTGTTCTCCAGTGTTTTAACGTATCTTGTAGTCTGTGTGTTTAGTCTGTCAGTTGTGTACAGTCTCCGTGTTTAGTCTCCGTGGTTTACGTCTGTTGTGTACGTCTCCGTTGTTAAGTTCTGTTGATGATTGTGTTTTACGTCTCGTGATTTTACGTTCGTGTTTAATCTTCGTCGTATTGTTAAGTCCTGTTACGTTTCGTCCGTGTTTAAGTCTACGTTTAACGGCTCTGGTTTAAGGTCTCAGTTTGTTTAACAGTCTCCGATTTAACGTCTCTGGTTTCCGGTTCTGGATTTTCAACGTACTCCAGGATTCGTCTCCCCGTGTTTACTTCTGTATATGATTATTTAAGAACATGCTCCAGAACGTACAAAGAATACAAACACACTGAAAACAGAAGTTTGCTTAGTTACTCAGATTTTCTAGAAAATACGCAAACACCACTCTAAACCACTGGAGGGGGGATCAGTTAATCTAAAATCAGAACAGCTAAAGTGGGCAGTAGAAATGGCATTTGTTTTTTTTTTTTAACATTTTGTTTTATTCCACAGTTAGTTTATTGTCTGCTTATTGACTTTATAATAATTGGTAGAAAATTATGTGGAAAACACTGCTCATGTTGTTGTTAGACAGACTATGATTATGGTCTTGGACCAAATGGTGCTGATGAAAATGTATCGATGCAGATGAGGAGTTCAGACTGTAGCCTGTTCTTCTTAAACCTAGTTACCTCAACCTCAAAGAAACTACTTTTGTCATCACTTACTGTCTCTTTTTCCCAATCCCCATCTGGCACGACCTCAGACTCTGAGCCAAAGTGAAGCGGAGAATACACCCAGGTCTTGTCCTCTGGAGGCTTTTACACACCACAGCAGAGGGCGCCAGAGAGACAGAGGGAAAGGGCCACACAGACAAGCAGAAGGGGCAGGCAGGGAGATAGACAAGAAGAGAGGACAAGACAGGAAATGAAAGTTAGGGATGCATTAGGAGATGCTGAGAGACATTGGAAAAGTGTGAAACATCAAGTCAAAATGTTTTAAAAAGGATGTGGTAATCCTTTTAGCAGTTAGCAAAGTACATAAAGATGCATTACTGAGAAAGGGAATGCAGTAACATGTCTGGATGTGTTTTTGACATCTCTAAATTGCCCCATTTGTGAAAGATGAGGTGCTGCAGCCAAAACAGGGAGTATGAGGGGCGGGGAGAGGGTAAAGAAGAAGAAGGGAGGAGATGGATGCTAGGCGGGTCACAAGCAGCTTCCTCAGACACTGTCCTTTTACAACCAGCAGACTTTATGAATGCTCTGCTTTTGCCTTTCTAAACTGAAGGTACCAACCAGAATAATACATCAGGACAATCTGTGTATCATTGGAAATCAAAATAAAGCAGCCCCAAGTAACATGTACCTTTGTCCCTATGATAAAACATGGCAAATCTCCTCATAGCTTTAGTAATTACTTTGTGAAGAAAGGCCAAGTTCGTTCTTTCAATACTAGACAAACAATGACTCTTCAGCTCCTGTTAAGCAAAAAATCCAAGGTGCAATCTACTTTTCAACATCGTGGAGCAAAATAACTGTACAAAAACTATATAAAGTATCTGAAAAAAATATTGCTCAGTAAATATAAATCTTGATTTATAGATTACAATGTAAATTATAATAGAAAATGTTATGGTATTGTATTATTATAATAGTAATCAGAATACCACTGAATATGTTCATAAAGTTCATAAAGTTTTTTGTTCATCAATGTGATTTTCATCGATCAACCAATTTCAGCTGTGTAAATAATAATAATACATTTTAGGGGTGTGGTTTGTGTGTCACACTCCATCACACTTCTATTGTATGTCATTGTATTTAATGTAAACTTCTGCATTTATAACGTGAAAAATAAATAAAAACAAATGCAACAGAGTTTAAAGATAAACGGCAGCATTGAAATCAAAGGCAATAAACATGTTCGATCGGATCATCACATTCAAACAAATCTTTCTTACAATTTACTTTTGATGCGTTGAAAGTACTTTATTTCAAGCATATTTAACTGAATTCAACTCTAGACTTCACTTCTGTCAGTGGTTGTAATGTAATGTAATGTCTGTGGAGGGAGCAGGCTGCCTTCACACTGATGCTCGAGCTGTCAGTAAACAACTACATCAAATAAAGAACCAACTCCTTGTCTTTTGTTTTTCCGCCTACAGAGATGCCATCTTCTCACCACAGGGAGTTTATAAGTATTTTTACACTACAAACCATGAGAATACACCTTCAGAGCAAACAAACAGCAAAATGTGACACACAGCCAGGACAATAATTTAAAAGCAAACGTCTGTATTTCATTACGAGATTTGTTAATGTTCAGCAACGGGCAGTTGGTTTGTAGCGCATGTATTGTCCGCCAGACAACTAAAGGGTAAGGATGAATGTGGAAAGTTAGGCACAAACAGCCACAGAAGCAAAATAAATTAACCCTGATGAAGATTATATAGGTCAAAATGTGTCCGTCCCTTTTAACTAATCAGTGTTACTTTGTTGAACTAACTGATGCACTCCCAGCTCTTGACTGAATGAAGATGATTTGTATTTATAGACGACTTATACACAAAGCATGGGACCATATTTAAATTTTGTGTCACAATTTGTACAGCCAGAATAATTGTGAAAAATGTTAAAATCACAATAATTAACAAAATAGTTGACGCCCAAAAGATATGGATATTAATAATTATAATTAATATTATAAAGTTATTAATCACGACTATAATATATATATATATATATATATATATATAAATACATATATATATATATATATATATATATATATAAATATAATATATATATATATATATATATATATATAAATACATATATATATATATATATATATATATACATATACATACACACACACACGATTCAATATTATAGCTTTGTACTTTGTCATAAATGAAAACAACAACGATCTAGGAGAGAATATTATGCAGAAGTGGCATTTTCCAGTTTATCTGAAGGAGTCATGACAATGATCTTTGTTGGCGATCATCACGATTACATGAAATGTACCACAAACAATTATTGTTTACCTTTTTTATCACAATAAACAATGTTGTTGTTTATCATCCCATCTCTATTACACACCATTGTACAATATGACCATTAGTTTGTCTCTTATGTATTCTATCAATACTACATTTGACTAAGACACACTAGTACATTGCTATTGCACCTAAATGAGGAGGGGTTGGGCTGGGTTTATGCCTGGGGGCAGGGTCTGGACACACTTACGGGCAAACTTGCCTGGCATTTCCTCTTTTGGCGAAAAGGAGACACCACCCATGTCCTACCATCAGGAAACTGACAGAGGTGTGTGGCAGATGGACAAAAAATGAAAGAGAAATATGAAGAAGAGAGGAAAAGACGACAGAGGTGAAATGACACGATCAAAAAAGCATACTGAAGTGAAAATAGAAAATATAGTTGCGAACATGTGACGTGCAGCGTCAAATGTATCAGGAGCCAGATTAATTCACAAGTCTGACACACTGTATTTTTATCCTGCCACACCATTATGCGTAAGTAATAGGAAATAAAGAACTAGTAGGAATGGAAAGAAAAAAGATTGAAATGGATGAAGGAATATAAACAGGTGTAAAGTGAGGGTGAGGCAGAGGAACGGTGGAAAGTGTGATGGACGAGAAAGTGATAAGAGTTAAATTATTTAATCACTTTGAGCGACCCGTCTTCAACTCCAGCTCCAGTAACAACACCAGAGTCATCACACGGCAGGCCATGTGCTTGAATCTAAATATATTATACTTTAGCCAAAGCCAAGCAACAATTCATTATGATTCTCGGATACAGTAAAGTTGTTTTTATAATTTGTTAGAAAAAACATATTGTTCCTTATTGATGGTATGTCTAATCATTTAAAGATCTCAGGCAGGAAGGATGTTAATTGTGTAATATAAGTGACATTTTGTGATTACTGTGTGAAAAAGATATATTGCAGTATCTACTTACACTTTTGATCTTGATCATCAAAATGAGAATCTATCATACTTTTTGACTTCAGCGGAGTGTGTCCGTATCACTTTGCCTTTTGCATTGCCTGGAGTGTCTGCAGTGAACTCATTTTACTGCCTTTGCTCCCTGCGGCGCTGGAGCCTCCTGCTGCTGCTGTGTCTCATCTGTTTCTGAAGCATGAACGAGCCACAAGGCAGAACAACTGAGATCTGAGCCTCGCAAAACACTGTAGTCCTATTCAAAGAGCAATGCACTGTTCTGACAGAGTGCATGTGGACTTCAGTAGTTCCAATAGTTTTACCATTACAAGGTGGACTAAAAAGGAATTATGAATGTTCAGCTTGGTGGAAAAGTATTAGAAAAGTAAAAGAAGTATAAGACTAGCAATAGCTGTAATGTGTTATATAAGGTGTTACACATCAAATTACAATTGTATCTGGAATCTTGTCTGCTACACGTATGAATAGTTTTGTTAGGGTTTTAGTAAAGTGTACATGAAACATAATAAAATAGTTTAAAAAGTGCTGCTCTTCACTTGACGCTCCATTCATTCTCAATAGGAAATAATTGTGCTAAAATAATCCAATGTCTAATTAACATAAAGCAGACAGCAAGTTGCAGCTGGATAATCACTGGCAGCATGTTAAGGCCTTTAAGTACAATGTAAATACTTCACCAGGGGAAAACCTGTGTTTATAAAAGGTGGTGGTTTGTCTCTAAGCTAATTTAAATGTAATGTAAACTAGCCTATTTACAAAAACTATCGACTTGGCACTCAATGTACTTTTATCAAGTTTGTCTGTTTTATATTTAAGTCAATGTATGTTAGCCTTTAGCTTTGGGACAAAAACACTTACTGTTATAAACACGTGGGTTTCTCCAGGTGAAGAAAGGTGAAGTCTTAACATGCTGCCAGTGATTATCCATCTGATTTATTTTAGCAACACTCGGCTAATTTCCAGACAATTAATGGAACGTTAAGTGAAGAGCCGCACTTTTGAGGCAACCTGAACTCATCGGGCGGGATCGTGAAAAGTAAACTTTACAAAGATAAAACAAATGAACTCAATGATCGTGAGCTTTAAACCTGACGGTTTAAATGCTGACAGGAGACACCGCCTGGACGCGCTGTTAAGTGAGAACATTTCGATCTGTCACTGTGATCTCTGCCACAGAACCTGACACTCACCAAAGCGACTGCTGATTTCAGATTAGATATTTAAAGAGTTCACCTTAAATGTTCAGCTTTTTTGTCTTATTTCTCTGCGTAGGCATAAGCATACAGTATACACAGCATCTGAAAGCCTTTTATTCAAGAGATGTAGACCAGCCATTTTCCCCACAAAAAGCTTTCTAAAGATCAAAAAGAGAAAAGAAACAGCACCTAAATCACACCAACTGAATCACGCAGAACTGAACATGCTTTTATGAGTCACTCCAACACCACAACCCAATTTAACGCACTGCAAACTGTAAGTGACAAGTTCACAACATGTTTCTCATACCAGCCGGATTCAAATAGGGTTTCTGAGGTCCTCCTGTTAACGCCTCTGTAATAGTTAGGAAACACCACAGCTCAGTCCAATGTTAAAACAACGAGATAATAAAGATCTAGTTAATGGTTTCCAAAACGATTATATGTTACAGTTTGCTTCCCAAAATTATCTTTAGCGAACAGTATATGTTTTAAATAAGGTTTCATTAGTTTAATTAGTATGGGTTTAGTTCTGGTCCGTGGTCAATAAATGAAATTATTTTTTTCAGTGGTTATTTGGTCAAAACCGGTACTATGTCTAGTACTATATAAATCACTGCACATTGGGAGCCATATTTCACTTTGGTCATTTGTTTTATAATAATTCTGATAAGTTGGGCAGTATGTTTCTCATTCATCTCAAATTAACATGACAAAGCTGATATTTAGTTGTATATTTGCAGCATTTTTAAAAATAGCCCCCACATATTTTCAAATAACTATGATTAAACATATACAACACATATTGTATTGCTGTGTATTTGTATGAATGTGACAATGAAATTACTTATTAAAAATGCACGGTGTAAATTTTCTGCTTGTTTCCATGGAGCCGTTATTGCATTACATAAAAGGCTAAATATAGCAATAAACGTATGTCTTTCCATGGAGACAAGCCAAGCCAGAGTTTCAGTCAGATCTGTGGAGAGGCGACTTAGCTCGCAGTAATGCGTGTTCTAGCTATATTTTCTATTACACATAAAGATAACTGTAGCTGAAAAAATGCTAGATAAGTTTAATGCCATACTGTGGAATGTTATGGCATCCTATGAATGCAGTGTTGTGTGCTTTGTGGGCCTTACAAGGTAAATATCTGTGATTGGCACGTCGTCCTCGTCGTCCACAGAGGCCTGGCTGGTGCACCCTGAGCCGGACACTTGGCTGGCCGGGTCCGCCTCCTCCACCACCACCTTTGGGCTGGAGGGGGTCACGTCAGCACACACAGGGGCTGAGGAGGGGACTTCAGGGTCAATGGAGCTGCACGGGACTGCAGCCTCTGCTACGGCACTGTCGACTTCGGGGACATCACGTGAAAAAGGGGGAATGGCATTGTTTTTTTTTTAAAATTAATCAATAATACATTTTTTTTTTTTAGCCATTTTTTTTTTGTTTTAATTGAATATTTCTAATAATATTTTTTTCTAATTTATTTTGAATATGTCAAACAGCATCAACAAAAAAAAACAATATACACAATTTTTTTATTTTTAAAAACACATTATTACATAAAATTGAGTGATTTTTCTCAAATAATTCCTAAAAAGAATCAAGGATACAATTCCATACATGGATTCTAACCCAGGAATATTATACACAAAAGCAGCAGATATGGTTTGTTTGATCCATTTTCCTCATACTTCTCGATTTAATTATCTTAATTTCCTAAATTGACAAACACTTAGTCTTGCTTTGATTTTTATGTAACAACAGAGCTGAACTCTACAAGGTCCGTACATTTTGATAATTGTGATTTCTTATATTTGTGTGGTCAATAGCCCATGTAGTACAACACAAATAGCTTCTGTCTCTGGTCAAAGATTTTTTAAAAACATAATTAAGGTAACTCTTACAATGACTACAGTAGAAAACACATTTAGAAACATCCATCCGTAAAGATGCAAACACAGCAGTTAGGGGCCATTAATTGGGTCACTTGGCATCACGTTTGTGCTTTCACTGGACAAGAATGGGCCGCTAAACCCCACAGCTGTGTGAGTGCGTGGTTTAGCTGCGTAAGATGCGCCAGTTGACTGTCTGCTGCATCACAATCCTGCATTGTTTTAGCCGGATCAGCAACTACAGGATTGACACACATTCACCTTGCTCTAGTGGGTTCAGTCCTAATGTTCATTCAAATTTGTGCTCACTTAATTTTTGCTCACTTTGTTTGTACCCATTATGTGCTTGATTAATTTAAATGTTTTCATACAATCTGTTTATTTAAAGACTTTTTAAAAATTCTATACCAAAAACTAACTACTTTAGTTTTAGCATTTGTCCTTAATTTCGAAGAGTTCTAAAATAAATAAAAGAATAAGTATTAATGTCTATTTTTTATCAAATACATATAATAGTTTTCATTAACAAAAAATAACAACAACAACAACAACAACAAAAGTTATTAATTAATAATTTTATTTATTCATCTAATCTCCGACCTGTAAATCGGCCCCTCAAAAGCCTAAATAAGTCATTTCAGTCACAATCAGTGGCCTTCGCTGTCCCTGCTGTTCTCCTCCTTCTTTCTGCCATCTTTACAGCCTCAGGCCATGTGTCTAGTCACGGCTGTCTTTGCCTCAGACTCAATAAGAAAAATGGTTTCCCTTAGCAACCACACCCTTATGCCCCACTTGTACCCCTCTGTTGACCCGCCCCTCTGCTGATCCACCCCTCTGCGTCAGTGTCTCAGGACGGGCTCTATCCATAATTTATTCGACATCATCATTCACCAAAACATATCCCTGAGACGTTCAACACAGATTATGTTACATTTGAACAACAAATTGAAAATGAGGCCTTTTAGTGCTTGATGTGAACTTGATATAATGGGATAATGGGATCTCTAAGGGTCTGAGACATTTATGCTTTTTGATTTAGGGAAGAAACTCAGAACAACCTAGTGGCAACATGATTTACATGATTTTTTTTTTAATATTGAATGGTCACAGAAAATAGCTTTAATTAAAAAAGTGTTCAAACATTTTGATCCCAGTCAGGTCATTTCAGATTTATGAGTGCAGCCCGAGGCGTTTTGCTCCACTGCCCTCATTCTACAGACCCAATCCCCCACATTAGGTCCCCTTTACTCACCCCATATTGACGCACAGAGCACAGATTTACATGCGTGTGCACACTCTCATAATCCCAATACTGATACGTCCCACAGCGACACAGGGGTAAACAGGTGGAGCTCCTGTTTGATCATGTCTGAAAGTGTGTGCTAATCCAACAGCTGCTTTTGCTCAGGTGAGACAGGATATTTATAGAGTCAAATCTGTACTGTACTGACCGACTGAAATACATCAGGTCACAGAGTAATTCATGTGGCCCCTGCAGCACAGTCACGTTCTTGAGAGTCAAATGAGTTCTTTCACTTTTTTAGCACCTAGTTTGTAAACTGCTATCACAAATATAACATTTCCTGACTTTTCTCACATAGACCTACATATAGAACGGTATTCATGCATAGTAATTTGCAACTCCTATTGTGTCGTTCCATGTGTCGAAACCCGTGTATATTCCACACACTTTTCTATCTTTAACTCTTCAGCATTATGTGAAACACAGACCAAACAGACCACACAACTTCTTCCCATAACCTGCGGCAAAAGAGTCAGGCCTGAGTGTAATTAAATGTAATTAAATGCATCACATGTGTCTGGTTCAGGTTGATCATAGAAGACCAAGAACACAACGCTCTGACCTACAATCAGCTTTGTGGAGATTGGTTTAACAATATAAATTAGATAAAATTTGAATATATTTGAATTAGACATACGAGATGTTTCTGAAATCCATTTGGAATTTTCAAAAGTGTCTGAAAACCACAAAAGTGCAACATTATCTCCTATACTTTAAAATTTGAATTATTTATTATAAAAGCTTTTAAGGTTTACAACCTTATACTCATATATATTCATTATTCTAATATTGCACAACATTTACACAAATTCTGTTATTTTGTTGCTAAATTCCACTTTGAGGATATAACAGTGATTAGCTGTCTAATTATCGCACATAAAAACTGCTCCTATTCATTCCACCTGACAGCGTTTCATAATATTACTCCAGATCTATGTAACAAGACTGTTTCTGAATCACACATTGACTCCACTAAATTAAAAACTGTATCTCATTAAAATACTTTATATCACCCCCTATTGTTAGGTTACCTGAGTTTAGGAGGAGTCTCAGGGACAGAGAAGGTGGGTTCACTATCGGGCCGTTTCAACTCCACCTCCACTGTGATGGTCTGCTGGTCCTCCTCTCGCACCCGGAGCTCCTCCTGTGTCCTGAAAACCATAAAAACACATAAAAACAACATGAGCAGAGCTACAAGTAGAGCAGGAGAAAGAGCCTAGTCATACAGACTTTTCCTCACCGCCCACCACACCCAAACACAGTGAAAACATGGAGCAATGAATTAAAGACACCAAATGAATCCAGTTTTACAAGGTTAATAGAGTAAAAAAAAAACCCAGTGGTATAGGCTTAAACTCACCGAACGTCGTGGCTGAGGGACTGGGTGTGCCGCCTGGACACAGAAACAGTGTTACTGGCAGTGCACAACCAGATTATTGTCGATCCAATAATATACTTTCCTAAAAATATTTGTGTTTCTTTTTGCTGGTTTGTTTGTGTCTGATGGACATTTTACAATCGTCTGTAGTGTTGTAGAAAAGATTCAAGCAGCCAGAATGTTGTAAAGAGAGGAATAAGACTCTTGTATGGCTATTCAAGTCTGTCCATGCAATTACTGTACGGAGAATCACCGGTGAGGGCTGTAACTACTGTAAATCGCCTAGTCAAATGATTATTTATTTGGATATTAAGATTTAAGATAGATTTGAACAGATAAAGGTAAAAATATACTTAGGTAGAAATATACTTCTAGACATAAAATATTTACAAATACTGAATAATTTAATTTAAAAAAAAGAATGCAGCTGTCATGGTTATAAAATATCTTTTGACGTGTTTTAGAGTCCAAATAACAATGAACTATTATTAAACTAGTCAACAATAATACTAATAGAGAATTGGTCACAATTATAGAGCAATTAGTGGGCCAAGAATCATTTTTTATTATGTAATATTATAATGCATATACTGACTATTTTGGGCAAGATTTGTGTCTGTTTTGAAAAGTTAACTGGAACTTTAGCTTACATGTTTTTTTCTGGCTTGGTTACAAAGTGCACTTTTCTTTTACTACTTAAAAATGTTACTTCCATGATAGTTTGTACCTGTATCGCGGGTGCTCAGATGTGTCGGAGGGCGATCTCTCGGGGATGGACAGTGAAGTGGTGGACGATAGAGTGGTGGCAATGGAGGCGGTTGTGGCTTCTTCAAATGAAGGAGGAGTGCAAGGAAGAAGGTCAGGTCGCCCTGGAGTTAACAAAACATTTAACAATGTAATCAAGATGATAAAACAACAGTAATAGCCATAGTTTTAGTAATAGTAGTATTCGTCCTGGTAGTAGTAGCAAAAGTCAACTATAGATTGCACTAATGGACGTAGTCTTGGTAGTCTTGGTTTATATGAGGGGTCCCCAAAATTTTTCTTAATAAGGACCATTTCTTTGCTTAGGGCGGCCGAGCTCGACAGTAAATAAGTTATGAAGGTGTTTATAAAGCACCCAGAGAAAGGGTGCATTGTTGTTGCACAGGAACGTTGAACATTTTACATAAATCAAACTACTTAACATATTATTTTAGGAATGACACTTTCCTGTAGTTCTCAATTGAAATTAATAGAATTGCCCCTTAAACGGAAGTGTGAAAACAACAGAAGTGCAGGTCACTAGCAGTCAGAAGTAAAAGAGGGGTAAAATAAGGTGTTGTCTCATGAGTATTCATTTTCTTTCCCAGCATGTACCTTCATCCTCGAGCGTGGGGAAACTGCGGGCTCCTCTCAGGTCGTAGATGTTCTCGTCTCGCTCTGAAGTCAGCTGACTGGCCGACCACGCTGCCCCAGGACCTATTAGACACTTATTACTAGGCACCGTCAGCGACACTCGGCCTTTCTTGGAGGGAGACGACTTCAGCGCTGTGGGCACAAAATATATACCTCAGAGGGACTCAAGAGGAAAAACTAAACCTAAAATAACAAACTTGCAGTAAACAAGTACAGAACAAACAAGGTAAATAAAGCAGCATTAACTTTTGTGTGGATGTTAATTATAGGGATGTCACAAAAAACAATCAATTAAATTAAATTTCAGAGTTACAATTATCATAAGAAAAACATCATGATCTCACGATTATTCAAGATTATCGACATCATGACAATAAAAAAATCCTTAAAGCTGTAATACCTGATTATCATCATCCAACTAGTTCCTGGCTCTCAGAAACCCTTGGTACATCCTTAATATTAACATATATTCATTTTCATGTGTGTGCCTGAGCTTTTTTCAGACGGTGAGATTAGATCGGACCTCCAAAGCGAGTTAGATCTCTGCTTTGGTCTCTTACTGTAACTGTAACTGTAACTCTTGTGTACATAGAAATGCCTATTTTTATTTTTATTTGATAGTAATTTTTAAATTGTTTCTTAATGCATGCCCTTTTTGATTGAATATATGTTATTTTATTATTGCTTAGTGTTTTATGTTGCACCTTAAGGCCGAGACAAGTTCCTATGTTTGTGAATTTTGTTCATTGACAATGGCAACAATAAACTCTTTCTGATTCTGATTCTGATTACTTCCGAGTTCATGAGCAATAAAAATACTTTATTATTCGATACAACCAGCGCACAGCAGTCTCATTTTGTCACAAAGTGCTGCTGTTGCAGTTTACTCATTAAAAATAGTAAAGCATAAAGTACCACAGCTGTAAAAACCCTATTCGCAATCCTGACCTGCTTTATGAAATCAAACTTTAGAAAAGATTGGCACATTATATTTAGGTTTACTTTTTGAATATAGCTTGAATTAAAATTCATAATTTTTGCTTCCGAATTTCTCATCCCTAGTTAAATAAGTTATTTTATCACTTCAAAAATAACAAAATTATTTATTATTGTTGGTTATGTTTTACCGTATTTGTGGTCTAATTTGTTCAGAAAAACATCAACTGTATCATTTCCTTTTAGGATCAATAAACTATCCTGATTCTAAAAAAGGCTTATTCAAAAAGAAAAAGTCAGGATCAAACTTCCCCCACATGATCCATGACATGAAACAGCACCTAATAAGGCAGCCAGCTCCGGTATCTTAATCTCCTCTGTCACGGATTTGGCAGTAAAAAAAGACAAAAAGCCTGGTATTTGACGGCCGTGTGAGTGAGAGTGCGTGTGCTTGTGTGTGTGTATGTATGTGTGTATCTGGTTCGACCCATTGTGACTATGTAAGGCAGCGTTGGGACCAAACTCACAGGAGCTCTTCTTGAAGACAGTGCTGCTCATGAACTTATAAAACCTGTCGGCGTAGAAAACCTGGCCGGTGCACGGACACAGTGTCCTGCAGGAGAGAAACATTAATCAGAGAGAAATAGAGCATGAGCAAAATGATCAAAGCAGAGTGGATTAAATGTCTGTGGAGCCTTTTAGAGTTTACAAACAAAATGACAGAGCTCTTTGGAAAACAGACAACCAACAGAGTGTAATGCCAGAGAAAACCCAAGAGGTTACACAACATTTAGCAATTTGATAAAATGAAAACACACAAACTAAATTTTGATGTTGCTAAATATGTTGCATATGTAGTTTATGAAACCACATAATTGTTAGTGGATGGTCAGAATTATTCAATCTCAAAATAATAACTGTTTTTCACATAGACATTATATTAGTGTTATTTCACCGTTTTATGGTTTTATATTAACTATACTAATCATACTCGGTTGTAATCATTGAAACATAAACATATTTTTGGCTTGAATTGAAAGGCTATTTCTTCATTTAAACCAGCAGACAAAACAGAAAACACAGGAGCTCAGAGTCAGCAGGGGCCGGAGACACAGCTTTCCATTATTTATGCTGTGACTGCGAGCCGCGATAACAGTGACACAAGACTGACAGATGACACTTGGTGTTTGCCGAAGAGAAAAAACAACTCCTTCACAAATCACTATGGTTAGCTTCATCGTCAATGGAAATCCTAATTACTCACATCTTTAAATGCATTTGCACCATATGTCACATACAGGGCAACAGGACAATGACGCACGTACAGCTGTAAAAGGGACTGTTTCCTACACAAGTGTACAAGTGTTCAGCGGGTACAGAGTGGGAGAGATGAGTAATAAAGCAAGAAGGAGAATTTCATCAGAGGAAATCAATCCCAAGACACTGGCGAACGCCGACTACCAATGAAAAAAAAAAAAAAATGGGAGTGAATTGGATTTTCAGATAATAACAATCCAAGCACTAAATTACCTCTCTTGCTTTGATGTTTCGAGTGCAATTTTAACTTGGCTCACAGTAGGAGTGCTTTCTGGGCAATAATGATATTTTCCATAACACAGTGGAATTAGTAATGGCGCAAATTATTACAAGATCAGTGAAATTAGACTGAAGATGATGAAAGTGTTGGCGCTATAGTTTAGGCAGGGGACAAAGTGTGGAAATCGTTATCATGGCCAAAATAATTGTGATAAATTTCAAGACATTAAAATTTCTTATTATGAATAAGTTCTTTGTTTAAACAGGTATTAAAGAATTGTAAACTTTGTGCCATTAAAACAACAATGATATAGATGATCGAAGATATGTTACTTTTTCTGAACAAGCTCATGGTCAACAAAGTAGCGATTATCACAATGTATAAACTTTATTATTAATTGTATAAACAATGAATAAACATGATATACAAATACAAACAATTAACAATTAATAATACATTATATAGCAAAATGACCTTGGTGCCATGTTAGAAATACTAAAAAGGAAGGAGACTAGTTAACTTTGAAATAGAATATATGGAGGTACTTTATGACCACTGGCTCTGACAGATACAAAACAGGTCATCTGTTATTGTCAAAGGGCCTCTGTGTGTGGGTAGGATTTATACTATATATTATACTTCAAAAGTGATTGTGTTAGAGGCAGAACAAATTAGGTAATGATCGGAATGTGTCTAATTCTCATGTCTGATCATTGAGTTAGTCCCAGTAATAAAAGAAAATGTCACCTTCACTTTCGGACCATTTTGTTAAAGCTTTTTATGGGTGAAAAAGTGAACTTACTCCGTCATGAACCAAAGCCTTCCACGTGTGCTCTAGTTTCTTGATGAGTCTGCACACAGAAGGAGGAGCACGTTAATGCAATAATCCCCTGGGCAACAGTCAAAAACAAAAGAAAGAAACGCCCAATGTGATGTGGTAAACAACACTGTGTATCTCTGTCAGTTATCACACATGGTCAGTACCGATTAATATAGGACTGTACCCGGATGTCGATAACGTCCCAAATGTACAGAACTGAAGCATAACGCTCCCCTTTGCCATTTACAAAGCCGGTATATTATTAAAGATACCGCCCATCCTGCAACCAAAAACTAAAGAACGAAAATTTAATAAATTATAGCACTACATAAAGCACTTTGTGGTACATTTCAACTTAGACTTTAGAATCGATTCACAAAAAAACGAAATTACATTTACTTCGCACCCCATTTTACAACACATTTTTACCAGATAATCCTGAATCAGATAAAAAATGTTTATTGCAGCATATTGTCATTGAAATAAGACAAGAAAGTGAGCAGCCAACGCAAACAAGCGATTCATAAACTAAAGAACTTTCGTTTCAGTGAAAAGGTGCAACAGGAAACTGAACAATGAAATATAAAATAACCCAAATCCCAAATAAACAAAAAAAAAGAAATAACTAGATTAAATAAAGCAAATGTGATCTTGATCATATCAAAATGGGAAATTGTCACACCTGTCAATCTAGCCCTCTTTATTTAAAAGCACGTTAATTTATATCTATATTGGGAGAGAGGCAATATCGACCTAAACGCCCTTAATGGCAAATAAAAAATAGTGTTGGCCTTGTTTCAATAAGGTGTGTATCAAGTTAGCTTCAGCCATGATATATTATTTACTTAAAATTCAAAATAATAAGAATCCAGCAATAAATGTAAAAATCTAATTTACTTAATACAATTAGTTTGACAATGTTTTGACTGCGTGACACTGGCTGCAGGTATCCAATGTTTAGTGACCTAGAAAGTGAAACAATAGCGAGTCAAAACATTGAAGGCTATCCAAGATGCAGTCTATAAGAGGACTTTAAAGTCAACATTAAGCCTTACTCTCCGTGACCCTGATCGTGTCAAACGTGAGATATTTCCTCCAATCCAGCAGTTTGTAAAGTGGTTTAGACCATTTTCAACCGGACTGGATCTCAGTGGATTATAAAGTCAACAGATTTGCACTCACAGGTCAGAGCTCCCTAAGCTCCATACTCACTTGCTTTTTTTTTTTGAAGGCAGCCGCAATAGTTTATCATATAGCATCTGATCTCACTGGCAACAAAACGACTTTCCCGTCGTTTCTAGTTTGTTTCGGAGCCAGTGAGATCAGATGCAAAATGATGAACTATTGCTGCTGCCTTCAAAAATATAAGCGAATATGGATTCAATTTATGTGAGATTACTACTCAGAAAGCTGCTATACTGTATAATGGAGTGAAACATGTTCTGTGAAGGTAAGGATATAACGAGATCATGTGTGCAACATACATTGGTGTGGTATGGAGTTTCAGTACTAAGTGGTGGTTACGAGATTAGGGATGACTTTGTAGCAGGTGGTGAACGGAAAATATATAAAGGAGTATAAAAGTATTTGCAGCGTAAGAGAAAATCAAGCTTATTTAGTGTATACTGTATGTGAAATCACAGAAAAGCTTTAATTACCTCTTAAGGCAATGTGAAACTACTGGGTCAACAAGAATAATGACAAGCAATACAATTCATGTAACTAATTTGCCATATCACCCACCCCTTGGATTAAAGTCTATATGACAGGTTAGACTATACATTTCACTTAAACGTAGTCAACACAATCATATTTCAGAGTTTGCCTATTTGTCCCAAGTTTGACAAATTTAAAAAAAGTTTATAGGCAGCAAGTCTGACAGGTAGAGGTAATTACACAACTGTTACCTAGCAACCATACTGAAAATAAGAACCAAAATCCATACAAATTACACAAAATGTATGATTTGACAAACAATAATAACAGTATACAATGCCTTTATTTTGTTGAATGCTCGTTTAAACTGTCAGAAAATTATTTCAGTGAAGTGTAAATTGTCTCTGTGATCAATGGCACGTTGCATATTGATGACATCACAGAGGGATTCTGTTGTAGAACTCAGCACTACTTGAGTAGTGTAATTTATAACTTTTATTTTTTTCACAATTTTCTTCACAACCTGTACCTTAACTGATAAATATTTACCACAGGTGCTATCCCACCAAAATAAGTCATGATAACAAAAATAGGAGAAACTGTCATATTGACTTTACGTATTAGATGATATTGGCCAAAACTGCTCATGGACACAGGAAATGTGTGTGTGTACTCACGTGTCGTCAGTGTCTATAGTCCCCCCACACGCAGCGCCCCCCTGGATGGACTCCATAGCGGTGGAATACAGGGCCTTCTGCTGGGCCACGGGCCGCTTCTCGTCTCCCTGGGAACCCTCCATCTGCCTCTCCCTCTCCGCCTGGTCCATGTTGTGCACCCCCAGCAACAAACTGTAGTCCATGATCTTAAAGCTCTCCAGCACCTGAGCACAGACACGTCACGTTGAGTAAATATGACAGACATGGCAGGCATAGTGTAAAAAGTTACAGTATGATGATACAATCAGGCAATCCTTAAGAAAAACTGCTTCTCATATGTGGCTGATATGCAGACTTTAAATGTTACATTATGGGATATACAATTAACAACAATTTTATCAGATATAGTTCAGCTTTAAAGGCTATTGTATTATCAGTTTTATGCAGTTAAAATCTGGCACAGTTTAATGCAGATGAGAGACAGGCCTCCACGCTGACAATGTTCAAATCTGGTCTTAAAACCGTTCTCTTTGGCTGTGCAGACGACGGAAAAGATTTTACTTGCACTCCTCTCTTCTAAAGTAAATGTTATAATATATATATGTATGTATGGTTTTATTTGTTTGCATTGTAATTTTAATGCATCATTTCGTGTTCTGTAAAAGCTTTGAATTACAAATTGTGCTCTGCAAATAAACTCACATTAACATGTATCAAAAACAGTTGGTTGCCTTTGTCATATTGAAACTTAAGCAGTCAAAAGTCAAACAATGAAGCATCAATAACCAATCTGTTTGAGTCAACTAGTTTCCTGTAACAACTTCACCTTGGTCTCTTAAGCCATTTGTCAAAATGACTGTGCCTTACACAGTCCAGTATTTAGAAAATGTAAACCGAAGGTGGTGATTTATGACAAGAAAGGCGCTGCAGTCCAGACCAGACACCTTGTAAAACTCTAAGCCCCTAATTTATAGTGAAGGTTTTGCTGCATGCCAAATACTCATAAAACAATGTGTTTTTCTGTCCTTCCTTCTGCTTTGCCTTGTTAAACCAGCGTCCTCCCATATTGATGAAAAAAACAACAACATTGTGTTCTACTATGGGCCCTCTACAGATATCTCCATCTGTATTGAAGTGCCTGCTTTTTTCCTTAACATATTCAGACTCACTCAACCTTCTAATCCAACCCATTCCTCTCTGCTGCCATGATTGCATTCCTCTTTCACGGCAGCCATTTCCTTCTGGAGAATCTTGATATGTGCACGGATACGCCACCTCTACAACCCTAGGATTGACCTGCCTCCATCTTGGCAGAAAGAAATATCCCACATTTAACTGCGGATGCTGGAGGCGCGATTTAGGGAGGAGCTTTAAGAGCAAAGAGGCTTGAATGTATTCATTGCGTTGGCAGATACTCTCTCTACATGGACTGTCTCTTCAGTGTTTTTTCTGTGGCCATTTAAACCTTTATTTATCCAGGACTCCTCCTAAATGACCTTCTGAATCTCAGTGGGGCTCCGGGTTAAACAAAGGTGAAAAACGCTCAAAGAAAAAAGCACAGAAAAAACTGCTCAGAGTGTAATCGAGCAGGAAGAGAACACTGGAGTACCCAGAGGAAACCCATGCAGTCTTTGGGTTCATGCAAGCTCCGCACACAACAACCTCCTCCTATGGGACCCTCTAGCTGTTATGCCACTGTGCCAACCATGTGTAAATGTGGGTGAATGAGGGTCATTTGAATTGCATGTTCTGTCTGTTGCCGATATAGAACTGTGTATGCAATGGTAAATCAATACGTTTTTAAAATGCAGTTAATTCATCTTCATCTTACCAAGCAGTCCCGCTGTAGTGTCTTCACCAGTGCGTTGTAAGTGTCTTGGTCCAATATGAGTCCATCCTGGAGGTCTTGCATAAAGTCCAGGTCTTTGAACGTGGGTCTGGCCTTCTCCCGCTCCTTCTTGGATGCTCGTCTTTTGTACGTGGATCCCTTCAGGTCGTATTTGAGGTGCATGCGGACCACGCGGGGCAGGACGTTGTTCATGACCACCACTCGAATGTTCTTCCCACCTGATTGGACGCAATAGAGGCCAAAAAACTTGGGGAGCAAAGTGCGAGGGTTTTGATTCAAGTTCTGTAAAAAAAACAAAAACAATAATTTACCTATATTAATACTAATTAATTGTTTTGGTGCTTAATAGGATCAAGCATTGATTAGGACATTAACCTTGACAAGGTCTTGGCCTTGTGAGACAAAATCTATAGTCCGTCATTTTTCAACTCCGTGTTAATTCGTATGCCACAGATGAAAATGATTCTCAGTGTATCCCTTATACATATATTCATGGATTTCAGCTTCCTGTTTTATGCACAATTTTGAGGACTTTTTCAATGCATGAATTAATTCATGAATGAATAACATTATTATGTTACCAGATATAATATTTAGTTTTAAATTGTTACTGACTACAGCATTGGCTCATCATTCTGTAACCTGAGTATGGTTTGAATGCAAATTAGATCTTTCAGTTTGAAGGAAACGTAGAAAGAGAAAACATCCAACATGAAAATGCCAATATCATATCAATAAAACAAAAATGCTCAGGACAGAAGTTGAATCAGGGATCTTCTAGTAGGGCTGAGTGATATGATACAAAATGTATTTGAATCAGGACAGATTTCTAATCAGTGTCATTTAACACAGAAACACATGCTTTTACTTCAAGATGTTTGGCAGTAAAGAACCAAGCTTATTATTGACAAGTAGAAATAATTGAATATCATTCTTGATAAAAATTTGATTAACTGCACAATGGTGAGACTAAGTAAGCTTAATTTGCATACAGCTAACCAATGTGTGTTCTCCGTAAAAATAATGCAATTTCTGTGTAAAAGCTTGTTGACAAAAAGCTAAACTGTAAAACAATATTCATAGATATAATACAAAGTTCATCCTCAGTCCAAACCACACTGCTCATATAAACATATAAATCACAAATTTGTAGATTTGATATTATCTTGTAATTTCATATTCTACGTTTTTGCAATCTGATTTAGCATCTACAATTCCTGCAAAGTTATTATGCAAGAATAGAAAAATGGTTGACATCCAATTCAGATCCAATACAGCGCTGAATGCCACAATATCTGTTTGTTGGGGGGAAAATAAAGCAAATAATTTTGAAAAATGTCTGTTTTAAAAAAAATATTTCAACTGAATTTGCCTGAATGCTTACGCATCTCTACACAGCCATTAGGAAAAAAGAAAAACATGTCTATAACATTTTTGAAGGGCGGCATGAAAATGTATCAACAAATAAAAAAAAACAGAAAAGGAACAGTCATAAAGGATGTGGGAGGGAGGATAAAAGGATCAGGCCCTGAGAGGCTCTGGGCAAACGACCTTCGACTGAGAAGAGAGCGAGAGCGAGAGACAAAGAGAGAGAGAGAAAAATAGAGAGAAAAGAGGGCGAAAAAGAGAACAGATAGACAGAGAAAGAGAGAGACAGAGATAACAAAGAGAGGAGAGTTCGAGAGACGGAGAAAGGGCATCCGCTGCCCTCAGCCACACACACGCCTTCTGTCAATGTGAAGAGGCCAGCGCAGTGACAAGCCAACAGCACAGACACGTGAGAGGCCCCAGAAACATGAGCAGAGAGAAAGACCGCTGAAGGAGGATTAGCACATGATGAGGTCGAACAAACTATAAAGAAAATGACAGTGGCGGTGTGTTGGGAGTGTCAGAACAGAGTGATGAGACGGAGACGCAGATAGAGGGTTACGTCACAGAGCTGCCCTGGGCGAGGCTCCTCTGCTCAGTCAGCTGGAGCAGACATGTGGACTGCACCAACCACTGCACAAACTAGTCTTCTGAACTGAATGTTTATACAGTAAATGTTGTATTCATTCATTTATTATATATATTAGGCCTGTGTGTACTGTATCGGTCAATAACTGAAATCTAGGATTTTTTTTGACCGATTCAATATTCATCATGTGTATTTTTTTCTTTGCATCAACAGGAAACTTTTTTGTAGTTTATTAAAATTTTAGCAGGAGGGGGTCAAATAATTAACATCTATGACTTATTATTTATATATATATATATATATTATATTATATATATATGCTAATTACTTGTTTCTTTCAGTTGTTTATGGCCTTTAATTACATTTTGCCTGAAATAGGATTATCCTGCATATAAATTGTTGTGTCAGTGGCAGAAAGTACTTTCAATATTATCGTTTAACATGATATTTACTGTAACAACATATCACAATTCTAAATGTATTATTGTGACAGGCCTACATTCTATTACTACATCTACAACTATGAAGGGATTGGACATGAGTTCAGAAAAGTAGTAGACCAATTTTGCAACACAAAGGCACTTTGCACTTAATGTTTATTTTTTTAAACTACTGTCTTTTGAATTAATAAAATTGCACAAAAACAAAGCTACTTTTTACAATACACTTTCTGCGGGGGAAAAACATAATTTACTAATTTAAAAGAAATAGGTTGGGTAATGCAGCTTTAATTAAAAGAGATCATCCCAATCACTGTCTTTGTGTAATAAAAACTGTACAATGTAATGTCTTATTCATTTCCTAAATCGGCTCCAGCCCTAAAGCTGCATGAGGCAGAATACTTCTCTCATCACAGCTGCAGTCTCACGTCAATTACCAGAGAAAGGCCTAAAAGCACAGCCACAACAATGGAAAAATCTCAGAAGTGAATGTGTCCTTAAATGATTAAATGAATCACCAGGGTGAAAAGCGTGAACCGAGTTAATCTGAAGCAGCGATGTGGACATACATGGAGCGGGTGCATAAGATTCAGACTGCAGAGAGGGGGCTTAAGTGCAAGACATCCGGCCAGTTCTGAAAGCACATGGCCTCAGGTGGAGACAGCACGGTTAAGATCTTTCATAAGAACAATGGCACAGCACGAAGATTTATCTGGTTTTATCATAAGCTAAAGATACACAAGATTAACTTACATTTTCACTAAACATATTTGATGATGTTATTTATGAACAAAGGCTCAGAAGTTAAAACTTTCAACTCTAAGGAATTTAACAAAAGCACAAGAATGTGTTTGTGTCTTTGTCAATTTGTTTCTCCAGGCTTTAACACTTTAAACTGCTTCAAACACATGAGAACAGCCAAAAATGAACGTGTGTTAGCATATTTCATTTTTATTTTTAATCAAGTCTTTTTGTAGCATTTTTTCCTCCTTTTAGTTTTTTTTACTTGGTATTCAAATTTTGCATATCTTCAAAACAACATTCACGATATTAGCTACATTTTGATATATCGCCCACCACTAATAAAACTATATGTTGGTATAAGTTAACCGTCTACACAATCTAGCTACCTGTGTTTAGGAACAGCATAAACAGAGATAAACAGCAAAGACATGAAACTGCTATAGAAGAGGTTGTTCTTTTGCATACATTATTAGTGCGATTTCATGTCACGTACAAGAGACACAGATGGAGATGCATGTTAATGTTAGGTGGGACCTGCTTAGAGCTGTCCACCAATAAACAAGACAGAGATTTATGAAACCGAAAAACACTTTTATCTCTGTAGACGTTTTGATTGTTCTGTTGTCAGCCATGTTTGTATGTCTCTAATGCAGCTTGAATACAGATTTCCTAATTTTTCACGTCTGAGATGAGCTGTCACAGAGCAGCTTGTTTACGAATAGAATTCAGGTTTGCTTACCATATAATATCCGGGCAGCAGCTTCTGTAAGAACTCAGCCTCTTTGTGCATCACAGTTTTGATGATAAACTCATCGTCTTTTGTAAGGTAGAAAACTGAACCGCTGGCTCCGGGATTGGACAGCTCGATCAGGGGCTCGTTACATAAAGAATACTGTGGGAGACAGAACAAACAGTCAGAGGACAGTCTTTGTCGTGTGAACAATGCACCAACCATCAAACATTAAAGCGCTTACACTTTTATTATAGCATTAATCCATTTTGTGCACACACAAAATGTGTCAAAGTAAGTTGTTACTGTGAACTCAACTTGACCCCAACACCTAGACATAACTAACTTGTTTGTTCATCTTTTACTCTGAAGCAAGGCTAGTTTTGGTGTGGTCCAAAGTAAACAATTAAATCTATTTTTGTTACTGTTGTTGCAGTTAAGGAGGAATGCGGTTCTAGTAATTCTGATGGAAAGTAAATGAATATTGATAAACAATTTATATGTTTTATTAAACATGCCTGTCAAGATAAAACATTTTTGAGTACAATATTTCTACAGAAATGTATCACACGATAAATGATCATATTGAAACAAATCCTGAATTTTGTTAATCCTGGTAATCTCTTTTCTAAATGTACAATATTGTTAAAAACCATGAGCTGCTTTACATAAATAGCAAAATAAAACACTTACAAAACACATCCTTTTCTTTATATCTATTATGAGTTGTAAAAGCTTTTTATTTGACCCTTAAAACAAAATAAGCAACAGAAATGGTACCTATGATAAATATTGAGCCCCACAAAATATTGTTCCTTCTTCCATTTGATAAATAAGTATTGTAATTATCATGAAAGGCCTAATTTAACCATTACATGTAATTTTGTGTCAGTCGTACAGTGAGGTCTGGGTTTATCTTCCGCTAATGGCTCTATTTTCAAACCCTGGGGGCTGTTTGACATTTACAACATACTGTTTTAATGGGGAGCAGAAAGTGAAATGTTAGATCTGACAAAGACTTTTATCATCAAAGTCTGGCCTCCAGAGGTACAAAAAACACAAAAGTCACAATCAAAATTAAATTATGTAGATTTGACTGCAAATACTGCTAGATTTTTCAGACTTTGACAGCAAATATCAAAGTCATAATCTCTTGGGTCCAATATTGTATCCATGAAAATGTATAATTATTTTACTTTTCTCTGCAGTATTATTCTGCATTACCTTGTTTTCTGTCAAATTTACACTACAATGACAGAAAAAATAACCCCTCTTACTTATTTAATTATTTACTTAAATGGATTTATTTATTTATTTATTTATTTGTATTTTTATATTTGTAAAAATATGTTCATATTCAAACATCATGTTAAGTACAACACAAAAACATGCTTAAGTGTGTAAAATAACTTAAACACGTGTAAAATAAGAATAATACTAAAATTATAATGAAAATATATTGATCATTAGAGACTTTCAACAGTCTTTTTATTCATTCACAGTATCATTCTTACCAGGTAGTCGTCCGGCCTGATGCCAAACAGCTCTCTGAAGTAACGGAAGGCCACAGGAGCATACGTTTTGAAGCGAAAATCTGGGAAATGATGAGCCGGAGTCAAGTTGCTCCCTTCACTGCAAGAAAACATCAATAGATATTAGACTTATGAATTACAAATGGGAAAAACAGTGGACTACAAAGACATGTACCGGTACTGTAGATCTGAATGGTCTACAGAGAGGTTAATATGTCTTCTGCATTTGGCCAATCTTGTCTTTGTAGTTCATAGAGTAATTGATTTACTGAATGAGAGTCAAATTCAAACCTGGGAAAGAAAATGCTCTCCACAACGTAGAAGTCTTGCATTAAAACGTCTCTCTCTGGTTTGGAGCTCAGGTTGCCCACTGTGTAACCGATGCCGAGCTGGATGGCACCTTTCAAGGCTGATGATGTGGTCTGGATGAGGGCGAAAAGGACACGCAAGGGTGTAATGAGTGAAAAGACCATGTTTGAG
This sequence comes from Chaenogobius annularis, assembly GCA_015082035.1. NCBI lineage: Eukaryota > Metazoa > Chordata > Actinopteri > Gobiiformes > Gobiidae > Chaenogobius > Chaenogobius annularis. The sequence continues at coordinate 154,124 of BJKM01000303.1, read as the reverse complement.
AGATAAAGCACCACCATAAAACTGTCAATACTGGGCATTCAGGTAAGTTATTGGCATTTTATAAACTAAATCACCTTCTTGTAAGTCGTCTCTCCAGATGCATCAACTCCTCTGTGGCCGATCTTCTTGCCCTGACCTGGTTGTCCTGATGATGAGGGCATCTGATGAAAGATAATACAGGCTTTGTTAAAATGTTTCTGTAAAGTTCAACTCAAAATCAAACACTCTGAGCTAATATTAAGTTGGAAAGTGAATACCAATATGAAAAATGGTGGGGCTTACCTCTGTGATGAAGGCTTTCTTGGCTGCATCTGTAAGAGAAAAAAAGACAGAGGTGTTTGAGTTTGTCCTTTAGCGGTCCATCACTCATGTCCTTTAGCACTCAGCTCTAACACAAAGATGAATCCCACAGGACGGACACAGCAGTCCAACAAGACGCAATAACACGTCAAACACAAGTGTGACTGAGGAGGTCCAGGAGAGCTACAAAGACATACCATCTAATACACTTTGAGGCTGCAGTCGCTTATGTTTCATATCAGAACTACTGTTCAGACAATGCGGTGTATGATAAGGGCTGAATAATTGTGGAAAAATATCTAATAATGATTTTTCTGACAAATTTATTTGCAATCCAGTATGTAATGTAATGGTAGGATTCTGGAAAAATTTCAGAGCATTCACGTAAGAGAAGAAATATGAACTATTATACTAATACACGATATGAGTGTATTTCAGAACATGTTTGTAGCGGTCTAACAAACTAGTAAGGATGTGCCAAAATACTGATATGTTGTGATTGTTAATTTGTTCAAACAGTGTCAATATAGTGGACTGCTGTATCAATCATACATACATTTCACAAAGCTAAACTGTGGTAGCACAACAATTTTGTTGCTTATTTAGAGAAAATAAACATTTATGTAATGCAGTCTGCATATTTACTGTTTTGATTTTTAAATGGAATGTGCCTGTAGAGGTTTAAGCAAAGAAATACTGTTATAAATATGTATATGATCCTTTTAAAATTACGTAAAAAATCATGTGCATTATATACATGATTATTGCAGGGCTGGCTAATTGGTCCGCTGTCATCCTGTGAAGAGCCTCACTACGGGCCAATCCACTGCCAACACCAGGGGGCGGGAGAAATAATTATATTTGATAAAATTCACAACACCAAGTCCTATATTACAATTTTATTTAAAAATGTTAAAATAAATTAAGGTTTGTGTAATTAAGGGGTTTCAAATCTTTGATAAAGCACATGAAACTTGCTGTGATGTCATATTTTTATCACCATAAGAAACATTGTAGAAAACATTGTAGGAACACTCCTGGACGAATGAGGGATTACACCAACATAAGAAACAATTTAAATAAATTGTATGTATTTATTTCTCAAGATCATTTTCTATAAAAAAAATAAGAAAATAAAAACTCGGTATCTGCTTTGGCTCTGCTTACAAGATGCACACAGCCTTCGTAGGAGAGATAAAAAGAGAGAGCTAATGAGGCAAAGAGCCGCATTCTGATTGGCCAAGAGCTCCATGTGGCTCGTTAGCCTCGGGTTTGCCGCCCCTGGGAGGTGTTGCAAGTTTTTGTATAATTTAATTTTTTTGTCAAATGTATTTTATTTCTAATAATTTATTTTATGCTTATTCACTGTTATTATCCATTGTCTTATGCTAAACAATATCACCAAAGCACAGCTTACATTTCTGATTTTGAAATTGTGATAATATTGTATCTAGAACATGTATTGTAGCAAATCGTTAGGGACCCTGTGATGCCCATACCTAATCCCCAGTGCATGATAATGAAAATATTTTAAAATTATTACTTAACCATAGGCTCCAAGCGACCCCTAAAGGGAACAAGTGGTAGAAGATGAATGAATAAATACTTATCATTAACTATATTGCATCATGCTAAAATGAGCAGCAAACAATTACTGGCTATTAAACATTTAATCTTAATGCAACAGTAGAACTAAAGCATGTCAGTGTAATCCCTCATTCGTCCAGGAGTGTTCCATTGTAGAAAAAGATTCAGTTCTAGTCATCTGGACTGTTTTTGGATCGCCAGGATATTAGAATTAGTAGAATTTAGCATGTGTATAAATTAGTAAGCTTTCCCACAATACTTAAAGCCAGTAGTGTTTAGATCACATGTGTCAAACGCAAGGCCCGCGGGCCAGATGTGGCCCGCCAGATGTTTTCATCTGGCCCGCCGAACATTTCTAGTTTATAATTATTCATTTCCAAGAGATATATCGCGTTTTTATCGCTAGAACTACAATTCCCACAATCCTTTGCAGCCGCGGCCCCTCCCCCGCGCTGCTCCCCCGCGGCCCCTCCCCCGCGCTGCTCTGCGCTGTGTGCCTCCAGTGCCGAGGGACAGCGACACTAATCGCAGCCGGTTTAAAATCGAACACACCGGCAGCGATGACCTGTAGCGCCCGCTTCACACGTGGCGCTCTGCTCCAGGGCAGATCGTGGGAAACACGAGGAATAAAGAAAAGAGGCGCTTTTGTGGACGTTAGAGCTGTGCTAAAAGCGGCGCTAATGTGAAGCTAACAACAAGAAAACAAACTTCTTTGCTGACAACTCTGTGAGGAAAACATCCAAACCAGTGCAAAACCTGGACAGATCATGAGCCACAGGTAAAAACACAGGTCAGAGTGTAATAAAGTCTGAACATGACAGAGTGAAGCTGCTTTGAGCTCTCATTTGATTCACCACATCAATAATTTGTCACTAAAATAAGCTTAAACTGTAAAAAAAGTGAGCTCATATTGAGTTAGTGCAGCAAATATTAAACATGTCTGTGATACAAACATTTAATATCAGAATCATATCACACGTCCATGTTCCTGTTCCTGCTGCTGCTGCATGAATATGGACTCAGTCTTTCACCTGCTGCACATTTGTGCAAGAGTGTCCACATAGAACTATTACTAGGCTATATAACATTTGTTATTTTTTTATTGTTTTATTTTTTACATTATGTTCGGCCCGCGACCCAACCTGAGCGTCGAAAAGTGGCCCCTGGCCCAAATGAGTTTGACACCCCTGGTTTAGATGTTTTAGCCTGCACTGCAGCATCCTCAACCAGTTAACATTTTCTGCTACACATAAAAAACACTTAACCTTTTGAAATAACAAAGACAGCTATGAAAGAAACACAAGTGTTCTCAATTTTAAATGCTCAGAATAGCATAATAGCTGGCATAATAACAGGATGCAGTTTGTTGAGTAGAGCAATCTGTGGACTGTTTGCCTCAGAAGGGCTGAAATAGACGCACGTAATTACACAAGAGCGACATGAGAGTGACAAGATAAAAGAATAAAGTCTAAAGAATGAAGTCTAAAGAATGAAGTCTGAAGTCTAAAGAATGAAGTCTGAAGTCTAAAGAATGAAGTCTGAAGTCTAAAGTCTTCTTCATTGGTGGTGTTTTATGGCGGTTGGTTCTGCAGTTTTAGCAATGATCCTGACCCTTTCAGTTTGTTTTTGAGCAGTACAGTTAATAACATCCACCATTAAGAGTACCAAATCATTCCAATCCACAACCACGGTATTCTCAGTAATCTTGGGAGCTTCACACTTGCTGGGAGCTTCACACTTGCTGGGAGCTTCACACTTGCTGGGAGCTTCACACTGGCTGGGAGCTTCACACTGGCTGGGAGCTTCACACTGGCTGGGAGCTTCACACTGGCTGGGAGCTTCACTGGCTGGGAGCAACGCTGGCATAGCTCACTGTATCTACTTTCACCCCTTTTGCTCTCTTCACATCCCCTGTAGGCAGAGCTATGTTCTCCACCACAGTTACAACATTTCAGTTTTGCTCCTTCGTCACATTTCCCATACGCATGATGTCCAGCACCTTTACCACACCTTTGCTTCCCTTTGCAAACTGCTGCTACATGACCAAAATGTTGGCACTTGAAGTAACGTAGCGGTGGTGGAACATATGGCCTTACTTCATAGCTCATGAATCCGATGAACACTCTACTAGGCAGACATTTTCCATGAAGTTCTAACATTACTGAAAGGCTGTCACATCTTATTCCAGCCCGGGTCGTTTTTAATCGCCTGGCATCCTCAACCTTAGCTCCAGTTAAATTCTTCTTTATTTCATCCACAGTCACCATCGTAGGGATGCCTGTGATAACTCCTCTGACCATGTTTCTTTCAGCATCTGGAACAATAACCCTTTTTCCATCCAGCTTTTGAATCTTAATTGCCTTAATCTGCTGAGCCGCATTTTTACACACAACCACCAGCGAGCCATTTTGCACGTTTGAGTCCACCCCAACGCCTTCCCTTGGTTCAACGTTAATGTTATTGGATTCCACTCCTTAAAGGACGCATTTTCTTGCGCAAGTTTTATGATCACCTTACATTCTGTACTCTCATTAGAACTGCTTTCTTTTCTGCGCGGTGGTGTTTTCCTTACATGATCCTTCTCGTCTTCTTTCTCAAGTCTAAAGAACAAAGTCTAAAGAACAAAGTCTAAAGAACAAAGTCTAAAGAACAAAGTCTAAAGAACAAAGTCTAAAGAACAAAGTCTAAAGAACAAAGTCTAAAGAACGAAGCACTTCGAAGTCTAAAGAACAAAGTCTAAAGAACAAAGCCTAAAGAACCAAGTCTAAAGAACGAAGCACTTCGAAGTCTAAAGAACAAAGTCTAAAGAACAAAGTCTAAAGAACAAAGTTTTTCTTTAGAAAGGTGATGAAGTAGAAAGTAGACGAGAAGACATTACCGCCATTCTTTACTTTATTCTTTAGACTTAATTTTTTAGACTTTATTCTTTAGACTTTAGAAAGAAGAGAAGACATTACCGCCATTCTTTACTTTATTCTTTAGACTTAATTTTTTAGACTTTATTCTTTAGACTTTAGAAAGAAGAAAGTGATGAAGTAGAAAGAAGAGATTACCGCCATTCTTTAGACTTTATTCTTTTGAAGTATAAAGAATAAAGTAAAGAATGGCGATAATGTAACACTGTGGATACCAACCGCCATAAAACCCCACACGTGTAAGAAGGTGGCGGTGATGTGGTACTATGGAAGCCAGCTGCGGTGGAAAGCCAAAGAAGAGGAAGGATGCGCCTTTGCGGTTGGCTGCCGACCGCCGTTGGAAGCAGCAGCAGCAACAACTAAAGAATGGGGTCTAATGAATAATGTCTGAAAAATGGCAGTAATTTAACATTATGGATACCAACTGTCATAAAACACCACCGAAGAAGAAGAAGAAGAAAAATTGAAAAGTCAAATGTTTTTGGTTGGGGTTTATATACTGATTGTTTGTATGTTGAGAGGATAATTGAAATGGACTAAAATTAGGAACATTGTTTTCCATTTTAGCCTGTTGGGTTTAATATCAAATGTCTTCAATAAAATAATTATTCAGTACCATATCATTAAGTACTATATCATTGATAACCAGTTTCATTTCCAAAATGTGTGTATCTTTACTGAAACACAAGTATTTCAGTTAAATATAAACAAAAAACAATTTTAATATAAGTTATCACAAAAATAACAAAAAAGTGAGGTAATTGCTATGAGAAAGTGTTACGAAAATTAGAGGAATTAAAAAAATAAATTAAAAAAAAGATACAATTGAATAATTATTTTATGTTTTGGTTGCCCCATATAAAAAATATGATTTGAAATATTCGTTTGTTTCCCTTTGTTTTTGGAAATGTTTAGAGTGTTGCAGTAATGAGATTTTCGGGATCTTTTTTTAAGAATAAGCTTTAAACTATCGTAAAATGTTTTTGAAAGAAACAAAAAAATATGTTACATATTACATATGTTACATATAATACATAATTCAGACTTTGTCATTGATAGTTTGAAAAGAATTTCTTTGATATATGCTTTTATGAAAAAAAATCATGTTTGAAGAGAATGAGACTGACCCAGCTAAGCACAGTGAGCAGTTGACTTGTTGATAAAACACTGACAGACTTGTTGTAGTTCACTATAGGGCCACGATACGATTCAAGCGTCTCTAGGGTTTAGAATGTGTGTGAAACGTTTAGATAAAGAACGTCGACTACACTGTTGTGTAAGTTGTTCTGTGTGGTTTTACTGTGGCTAATGACATTGACACACGTTACGTAAAATAGTATCTGCTTCAACATTTTATTTATTCATGTACACTGCCTCACTGTAAACTAACAAAAGAAATACAAAATGCAGAATACAAAAACAACAAAATTCATAAATGTTAGTCTACAATTAATGAGGCACTGCAAAAATGTTGACATTCCATTTGATTTTAAAACTATGTATCTAAGACATAAACATCAACGATGGAAATGATAGATGGATACCAGTGGAATGTGCTTTTGGCTGCAGCAAAAAACAAACAAAAAAACCCCAAGAAAATGGATGATGAAGGAGATGGAGCCGACTGTCAAGGACTGGACAGGATTTACCAGACACTGGGACAGATATATAAGGGACATGACTCTTTCATTGTTTATTTTACTTTTATTTAAAAAAAAAAATTCCCCCTCACTTGTCTCATTCTGTTCGCTCTGTCAGTCTTTTATAATAATGCAAAAACAACAGAAAAACAAGCCCAAAGCAGAGATCTTTGTCTACCTATGCATATTGGAGTATTAGAGTATATTCTGACTGAGGAGTTGGGTAGCTTTGTCTAAAAATGGCACCAAAAAGCAGGTTCATATTTAACATGCTCCAGTGTGTCCTTGGAAACCACTGAACAATGTCAAATTGCCATTGAGTAATGGCCAAACTAGGACTGTGCTCAGAGGAGGTCCAGCACATTTCACTGGCTCATGTGCGTTTACAGCTGAATAGATACTCTCTTTTTCCCTTTTACCTTTTCTCCCCCTTTTTCTTTCCAGTTTTCCTCTCTCTTTTCCTCTGTCCTAACAATCTCTCTCCCTCCCTCTCTTTCACCCTGCTTGCCGCTCGTGCATGTCCATGTGACTGAGCCGAGCAGTAACCCCCTCCTTATTCACCCCATATCTCTCCCTCTGTCGCACACATTTTCTCCAAGACGAGCCAAAACGATCCTGTAGCACTCTCCCATCTGCAAATCCAGCAAACAGAAATAGTATAGGAATGCAGATAATTAAAACAGCAATATTGCACGGTGCATAATTAAAACTGTGTGAATCCTCGTCTCCTTTTTCTGTGTACGCCGTGACATTATAACAGACAAACCTCTTCCCGTTTGCGTGTCTGAACGTGCTCCGTGCTGTAAAGGCATGCGCGTGAAAATGTTCAAAGGAGAAAATGAGCGTGAGAATGACTGTGGAGCGCCAGGTAAACAGTCCACTTCATCCTGCCCTCCTTATGTCAGCCTCACCAACACCATGACAACTGACACACAGTACAGAGAAAAATAAAATTAGATAGATGCCTGCACATTCCCAGAACTATACAATTATATAACATTCTTATTAACATTATAAGACACACACATTATTAAATCAGAATATATAATCAATATATACAGCTTATTTCTTAAATGTTCTAGATCAGACACTCTATTGTGTTGATAATGTAATGAAAAGGTCATATGTAGAATAGAAATTATCGCTTGACAAATCAAAAAAATAATTGCTGACTTGTCAACCACAAAAATAACCATTAAGTTAATAAGCTCTTTAAAATATTAAGTATATGCTTTTTTTGTGTGATATCAACTATGAGTCAGCCAAATAATCGTGACAACTAACTAAACTGCACTGGTGCTTTAACATGTGAGAAAACCACACACTTGAGCAAAACTGATAACAAATTCAGCCAAAGGGAAGTAAGTGGCATTGTGGAGTGTTGCAGTGTTTGACTAAATGTGTTAATAGATGTAATTAAATGTCAAAAATAATAATAAATCCCATCAGACAGGAAACAAACTGCCAGACTACCAGAGCACAGACTCTGCTAAGGCTTCTTCATAGAGACATGAATTACAAAAGATACAGAACTGTTAATATTGAGCAAACACCATAAGGAGGTTGTGGTGAACTAGAAAAACGATCTCACAATTATTACTGCAGTACACAGACATCTCGAAGCTTGTGGACGCAGTTTGTACAGAAGTTAATATTTGGCCACTAAAGCTTAGGGATGAGGGAACATCTCTGCTTTGTACGTAACTATTGAGCCCCTTGACATAGTCTCTGTTGTCTAAAAACCATAACCTTTGAAGAGAATGCAGGCACAATAAAAAACGTTTACTGTACTGTAAAGAGGTAGTGAGAGCATCGCACTAGACTCCTTAGTGTTGCCCGGTGAGTGGAACAACAAATAGACTCAGCAAATAAATATCTCCTTATGAGTGTTGCCACGACAGACAGCTATGTGTTTCAATGAAACGCACGTGCACACACACATACAGGCAGGATGGTGAGGAGAGGAAACACTAGGACCGAATGAGAATGGTGTGAAAACTATTTCTCAACATTAAGGATGTAACAATAGCATTTCTAGACATGACTAGACTGGAATGTACATACAATCACAATATCTTCGGGTTCATGTCTCCGGGTGCCAGGTCCAGTACTGACGGAAATAAACTCCCGCCTCATGCCTCTTCTTTCAGCTCTTGGCCTACTTCAATTTATTCCACACACACACACACCACATATTTGGAGAGGAGAGAAACAGAATTGAAGACTGCTACTTTTCCATGATAAATGCCTTGACAAGCCTTTGGTGCTATCATTACTGTCATTTTCCAAACAGTAAATATATAAAGTGCTTAAAAACAGTTATTTCTTCCTGTTGTCCGTGCGGAAATGGAGCAAAGGATCATGGTCCCTGTAGTTCCCGCTGTTTTTTTTAGCTACTGCTGGAACAAAGCAATACTTTTGCAAAGGAGATTGTAACTCAATATATTGTGACAGCTAATTATTGCGAGACTTTTGACGAAATTGTACCACGATATTTCAGTTATTGTTACATCACTACTCAACATATAATACCAAAAAATTAAAAATACAAAACTGGAGATGAAATCTAATTAATGTACCGGGTATGTGTTTTTCCATGAATTAAACTAGCCAGCACACAAATTAACGTTGGCATGTTGCGTGATGCTAATGTCTGTCAGAGGAAAGCTCAGAAGAGTTAGCCGTGTAACACCAAATGAGATCGATAACAGGACTCCCTGAGGAAATTATTGTTTGTGATCTTGGCAGAGGCTAAATAATGGCTTCCATAAATTTCCACCGGGTGTTCATTTTTCATTCCGACAGAGATTCATTTGGTTATTGTTATAAGTTCACCTGACATGACATACACAATACTAATATCCATTAACGTTAATTTAAAAAGAGAAGATTTTCCAACATGGCAGTCTTCTAGTATTAAAACAGCATATCCCTACTGTGGATACTATGTGCTACTTAAGTTTAGTCATTTATCCAGTTTCTACTAAACCATGCAAGGCCCAACTCATTTGTCCATGTTGTGTTACAAGATTATACAGTACTGTAACAGATGATATAAGTTGAATTCCAGTGCAGTTCTTAAATCACTAGTTATGGGGGATATTCAGAACATTAGTGTACTATTTAGCCACTAAACTGTACCCTGTGTAGTTGGCATACCTAAACAGTAAGCTCTATCACAGTATATCAAGTCTCCTTCAGTCTATGTCCAGCTGGCAGAGCTTTTGGACACTGACACTTACAATTAAGGTGCCATTAACTTCCTAATGCTAAGCTTTTCAAAGAGGCTTTTGGCATTCCTTACAATTACAGGACTGAATAATGTCCTTAACCTTTTGTGCTGAGTCTGCTGACGGTAAACAGCGTTGCCAGTGTAGACTGCAAAGTCTGGTCTAAATGTGATGAAAATTCCAGGAAAGATAGTTGACTTTGTGCTAAAATTAACCATCTACTCCAGCTTCAGTCATTTCACATAATTTCTTAAATAAGGTTGAGTGCATAATGTAAGACCAGTGCACTCTGTATATGAGAAAGAAAGCTCTAAGAGGAAACGCTGAGAAGGACATCTTTTCAGCGGGACAAGCCATCCATTATAATCAATAGGCCAGGAAAACGACTTAAAACACTGCCTCCAGCTGGTTATAAAAATATCCTTTTTTAGAACTGTCTTCATGCGTGTAAATGTCTGGACATATTTAGAACAGCAGTGGTCTAAACAACATCAGTTCATGGGAAACAGTCCCAAAATGAAGCTAGGTCAATGTAGTGTGAGCCCAACTGTAGTAACAGACAGAAACGTTACTTCACAATACAAAACATTACTTCATAATACAAAATCATGAAGTACATTATATTTCATCACTCTGATTGGGTCCGATTTCAACTGCAACTATAGGCCACGGGTCACACCATGAGTGGCTCATTACAATGTCTTATTCCTTTTTACTCTGATCCCAGTAGAAGCAGATTGTTTTAACCAAACTACATCCAACAGATTTCAGTGATGGATCAATGCTTCTCAATGCCTAATATGAGGAAAGCATTGACACCATTACAACACAAAAACAATGCAGCGTGTTTTTGGGTCAGTTGGCCAGACGGTAATCAGTCACGGTCACTGTTACTTTACTCTCCTTAATCTCATCCTGTCGTCCTGTGATGACAGATTGTCCTGGATAAGATGCAGCAAGGGCAGGTGGAAGGAGACACACTGTGTGTGTTCAAACCTGTGAGGCACTTGGGTCAACCATGGTTGTGTTATAAAAGTGATTGGTTGATGTTGTGTCTCTTTCGCACAAAATAGAAAGTATGTTTTTCTTCATCAAGATACTGTTACAGTGTAGCCACAGTTGTAAATCGCAAGAAATTAATTTCTTAAACAGGTTTAATGAGACAAATTGCTTACCATTGAACCGTTCAAGTGGTGCCTGGACATTTTTTAAAGAAGACATATTTTGTTTTTTTTCTAGCTTTAGTGAAAGGCAGAATTACTCAAACATGCATGAATAATTTAAGGACCACTCCAAGTAGACTATTGATGAGAGAAAAACATAAAGCTTAAATAAAGCTCATGTCTCAAATATATATATATATTTTAACGTCCTAAAGATTGTGTAACATAAAAAATTTAAAATATGTCGCACTAGATCAATCCGAATTCAACATCACGCCGCAAGTGGCAATGATTGGCCCTCGCCACACGACCGCCTCCCGCAAAGCAAGAGTTGGTGCTAAAGCGCCACAATTTTCGTGCTTTTATTACACCTACTGCCGAATCTGTGGCGCTATCGCGCTTTCTCCCCTTTGTTTTACAAATAGGGGCATTATTGTGTACTGAAAATGTCAATATTTTGTGAAAAGTTTGCGGCTGAGCCGCACAAAGACCGTAATTTTTTTGTGGTCCCCAGTCAAAAGGCAATTTTTGGGAAATTCTTGGCAAAATGTGCAGCTTTGCCGCACACAGACCGTGATGCTTATAATATCACATTTGGTAACTTTTGATGCCCCACTCCTGAAGATGAGTCTCACCAAATTTTAGGTTAATTGGGCTAACGCCCTAGAGGGAGTTTGTGAGTATAAAGTGTAACTATGTTAAAATTTCAGAGATTTGGCGATTTTCCCATTGGAATAAAATGGGAGGTTTCTGTCATCGCTACGGCTACGTGGTAACAAATATGACATGGGTCTCATTGACTTTTTTGATCAGGACGCCAAAATAGAATTTGGCGCCAACTTTCATAAAATTTTGCTCCCCATATAAAATTTTATTTAACTCTGTAGGGGGCGCTGTCGCTTCAAGTAGGTTTAGGGCAAAGGGTTTAACAACTGATTCAAATTTGATGCAAATCGGACTTTGTATGCGCAAATAGCAACAAATTAAAAATTTTAGACATTTCTGAAATTCTAGCAACAGTTTGCACAGACACCGTGAAAGAAATCAAAATAATTTGGATATTTTTTTATGTCCCACTCCTCAACACCATTTTCATCAAATTTCAGCTTTTTCGGGCTAACGTCCTAGGAGGAGTTCGTAAAAGTACGACATTTAGAAAAACTCCTGAGTCATGCTTAGCAAACTTTGATCCAATATGGCTGACATGTGGTTGGGAGGACGGCATTGCCGTAATCATATTTTTTTACTTCTCTTGTCACCATCTACCTCTGCGCCAAATTTCATCATTCTACGATAAATTTTTTTGGGGGGGCTACGATAAATTTTTTGGGGGGGGGGGGCATTTCCTATCTCTCAATGCATTTTTTAAACATTTGGCGCCAAATTTTTTAATTTTAGTAAAAAAAAAGGAGATAGCCAGAATGTAGAGAGGCACAATTTTTACAGGTGTGCAAATTGTCCTGACTTTTCGTCGATGTTCACTAGGTGTAAAATAGGGGGGTTGGTCCCGAGAAGAAGAAAGAAAGAAAGAAAGAAGAAAGAATAATATTCCGATGCGAAAACAATGTTTCCCATTTTTAAAATATCATAAACTATACATTTTCGGAAAGCGTGAGCAACGTCATGGTGTGGGTCCCTGGTCACTGACGGGCACTTTTGTTGACTTTTGTTGGCCCTCTATACAATAATAGTGTTAAATTTTTGCATTACATGCTTATATGCACGGAACGTGCTTGAGCTGGGGAATGCATTTGTGAGCTACTTAGCGCAAAAGCACTCGCCTGTTTACCACGAATAGGCCTCTTGCCAGCTTGTGGCGCTCGGGCCAAACAAGTTGAAAATAAGATATTGTGTGAAATAATCAACGGAACCATTATTGTTTTGCTTGTTTTCCTTATATGCTTCAAGCCAAAGATCTGCTGAGAAATTGTTAAACCATAAATGATAGTTCTGGTGTTTAGAAACTTCATTGAGGACTTATATATTTGAATGTTTACTCAGACTCGTGTGCACTTGCAATGGAACAGCCAGATTAACAACATCATTAAATGCAATGGAAGCAAATGAGCAGTTCTTCTCTCAGTCTTCTCTGAAATGTTAAGGCTACTGAACGTTTAACATCAGTGACTGATTCTTTGTTATTCTTGCAACTTAAGCACAAGACGCTGACTAATGATGTCTGTAGGAATCAAATGCTGTGTCAGATGTTTTGTTTCTGGTGGTCCCAGAGGGAGGTCTTCTGTTCCTACAGACACAATGCTCACTGGTCTGCTCTGAGCAGTGCTAAAAACAGCCGAGACCTCTCCAGGCTAAATCAACGTGAACATAAACTGACACTCTTATGCAATATATGCTTTCCATTACTGAACTGCTGCATAAGAGATAAGCTTCTTTTTTTGACACGTGCAAAAGTAAAGCCATTTTGGATGAAAATATCAAACTGTCTTCTTATGTCAGTCAAATTATGTAAAGAGCTTTATATGAAAAAGGATGAAACACTACTAACAACTTTCACAACCAAACATGAGGTGTATTCGCCATCAATTTGTAAGCCTGAAAACTTTATTTGAGATGACATGTGAAGGGTGAAGAGTGGGGAGGGGCATTCATTACTAGGGCTGGACATTGGTCAGGCAGCCACAGTTTCACAAATGAACCAGACAGGAAACTGACCAAGCGTCCCAACCCAAAGTCAGTAAATGGACAGAGTTGTATCACCAAATCGATCCAGGCTGAATAAAAACCAGGTCTAAACTCAAAATAAAGTGGTTGTGAAAAATTTGACAAAAACATACATGATTTTGTATCTAAAAATGCTCTTTGAATCCCTACATTTACTTTGAACTACACCACACAGAAGCTAAAAGCCCAATGTACATCTACACTATAGAAGCACTGTTGTGTAGAGAACTCCTTTGCATACGCTCGGTTACTCAGAGAGGTTCACTCACTAAACTCACCTCTCCATCTCCTGTCTCTCGGTGTGGAGCTGCTCCGCCTGTGGCTTTCAAATAAAATTTTCTCACAGACACCACAGGCCTAAAGATTAACAGACAGGAGGATGTAGGAGCTTTTGTGAAATACAACGTAAGAGCCAGAGCCGGTAGCTGCTGATATACTGTAACTGCTGAGTGTTTGGTGAGAATCAAGCTTCAACTCAAGGTGGAAACAAAGTAGATATGTGCTCTGAGCTGGGAATCAAATATTCATCTGAAAATGAAAAACTAAGTGGTGTTTACGATCATTCAATTATTATTTCTTCCTCTTGGATGTTCCCCAAAGGTCTGAGTCAATGTCTCGTCAGACCGTGCTCACTCTGCAGGCTTATGGGGTAATAATGGCATCCTCAGTGGCCTGTGTGAAACGTTTAATTGAAAACAGCAGGTTATTTTGTTCTTTGAGGGGAGCCGAGGACACTACGGCAGTTCTGAGTGAGCAAGAGAGACGGGGCTGAGTTTTAGTACTTTTACAGCTGCAAAGTCATTACCTTAATCTCAAGGGTTTGTGTCTAATATAAGGGGCCCCAGAGACAATCCAGCACATAACTGCAGGGTGCAAGATCCTGGCAGGGAAAGCATACATGGAGCGTCAGTGGCTGGCATAGTGTACAGGAACATCTGCGCGGAGCATGGACTGGAAACCCCAAAGGTCAAAGTGGGAAACACCCCCAAAGGTGGTAGAGAATGACTGAGCCAATATCCTGTGGGACTTCCAGATACAGACTGACAGAATGGTAATGGCAAACCAACCAGACATTGTGGTGGTGGATAAACAGCAGAGGAAAACCGTTGTGGTTGACGTGGCGATACCAAGTAATGGCAACATCAGGAAAAAAAACACGAGAAACTGGAGAAATACCAAGGGCTCAGAGAAGAGCTGGAGAAGGCGTGGAAGGTGAAGGCGAAAGTGGTACCCGTGGTTATCGGAGCACTCAGGGCAGTGACCCCCAAACTGGAGGAGTGGCTACAACTGATCCCTGGAAAAACATCAGACATCTCAGTCCAGAAAAGTGCAGTACTAGGAACAGCAAAGATACTGCGCAGAACCTCCAAGCTCCCAGGCCTCTGGTAGACGACCCGAGCTTAGGAGAAGGAACGAGACCATATATATATAAAATGTATTTTCCATAACCCTATTAATACAACCTATAAATATATTGATTTCTCCTGGTCGACAGAGAAAGCCGGGTGGGACGTAAGCCTGTGCGTCACACTCAATACTACAACATCAGGCGGTCCTGGCTCTGGTTCAACTCTTATACGAGATCAGTGGAGTAAGAAGACACCGAGAGGAGAGGGAGGCACAAAGCATCATGAAAAACTAGACGCGGGAGGTAGACGCGGTGAGTTATACGGCCTTTGTGCCACGGTCAGCAAATGTGACACGGCAGCAGCAGTGCCTAAACAAAGAGCAAAATAAATGGTGGCAAATCAGTGGTGGAGACACAGGTATCACCTGGAGAGGAAAGAGCGGAAGGTGTACAGAGGAGATGGGTGAAATAACAGGGGACAATTAAGGTTGGCTGGATGTTGAGTGACAGGACCACTAGAGACAACATGAAAATAAATTTACAATATTAGTAAAAGCAAAAGATAAATGTATGATGTCACAATGTCAAAATCTGCAAAGAACAGGTGTTAAACTGTATAAGTAAGGAATGTTTATAGTCTGTTATGTGACCAAATTAAAAAGGGGGCATAGTATTATGCAAAAATGTACTTCTATGAGCTTATTATAATGGTTTGTTAATGTTATTATGGTTTTCTCATCATTAACTTACACACAGGTTGTTTGATTGAGTCATGCATGTTTGAATAATTCTGCAATGTCCATACATTTGAGGCTTGAGCGCTATGAACATTTTTCACTATTTCATTCTTTCACCTGCCCCCCATCTCCGCCCATATTCTTGTACAATTATTTAAAGCCATACACTTAGGGCAATAAAACACATGAATGAAAAACTGCTGCTTACTTCTGTGAAATGACACTATAAAGAGCCTCTCAGGTCTGCAGTTTTGAACAGGAAGTCAATAGATCTATAGACACGTTTCAACTGGCCCCCCAGACAAGTGACACTAGATGCGCTTTGGAAAACTTCTTTTAATTATTTTTATTTTATACTATAGTAATTTTAAATTGTTTCTTAATGCATGCCCTTTTGATTTCATATATGTTGTTATTATTATTGCTCAGTGTTTTATGTTGCGCCTTAATGCCGAGACAAGTTCCTATGTTTGTGTTCATTGACAATGGCAATAAACCCCTTCTGATAATGGGGGGATGCACCCAAACATATGGTACAGATGTTTTCCAATTTAAAAAAACACAAAATTGTACCTAAATTATACTTTTTAATTATAAAGCCAATCTCAGCGAATCACAATTTTTTTTTTAGTAATTACAACTTTGTGGCATTGTGAGACAAGGCTAAAGCTAGAGTAAACAGGAAATTACTTCTAGTTTATTGTCAACTTTTTCTGCATTTATTTATTTCATTTTGCGTCTCTTTATGTAATGCTGCGGTTAGATGCACTATGCACTGGAAATATGATATGTTTGTGCTTGTGCTAATGTGCGCTAGCTGGGTTTAGCTACACAAGTCTGCTTACTATACGTTCATTGTAAATACAAGAGCGTCTGGTCAGCGTTTGGTCAACGTTTGATGAGAAATGTCTGTTTATATCTGCTTTTTGTTGTCTTGTTTGCACCCGCGTCTGCGTTCTCTCTACTCCCATTATCCCGCTCTGCTGTGTAGCCCTCCTTGTAGCTCCTCCTAAAGCATTCTGGGAGCTGAGAAGAGCCAGGAAGCTTTGGAAGCTCGACCTTGCAGGGTCCATTTTGGATGGCTAAAACAGACCACTAAAGTTCACCTGAGACAGTGGAGACACTTTCGGCTTAGTCCTGGTTAACCATGATGCATCTGGTTTAGATCTGGCCAAGTCTGGTTGAGCCATGGGTTTAAGAAGTCATGAGTCTTTAGGTTCATAAGAAGTACAGCAAAATATCAGCATTACATAATTATCACTCATCTCTTATATCACAGTGCAGCTGTAATTGAAAGTGAAGCCTCAGCGTGTGTGTTTGGAGCCAGCTGTGACTCCAACACAGACTCAGATTCACACATTTACAGTGGAGTGAGTGTAACGTACAATCCAACCCTGACGTCAACACCACCACATGCTGTGAGATTCTACAAGAAATGAATGGCTCATCTTTACAGCAGATGCACACGTTTTTAGTGAATCAACGGAGTTCTCTCAATTCGCAAACTATAAAAAATGTGTTAGATTTTATCACAATAGTTGACATAGAGAAAAACCCTTTAAATTGCTGCAAGAGCTGTACTGTTAATATAAATGTGTGTACTCACTGATAGTTATAAACAAGTAAACACAACATCATCCCAAAGTCCTTCCTTCCTGGATGTGCTGCTAATTACGTACATGCTTGTAAATACAGTAATGTTCACTTAGGAAGAAGAAACAGAATTGAGGTGCATATAAGACAGTAATTGGTTCAGTATAGTACATGCACCACGTTCATAAACAGTGTGTGTGTGTTGTGGGGAGCCAGATTTCTCTAATAGCACGTCTAATGGCCTTATTAAAACTGTTATTGGTTTCTTCCTTAAAGCGCTCACAGCAGAGCCTATTACAGCAAGGCTGCGCACATGATAAGCGTAATTGAAACGTGTCTGCTCTCTGCAATTTCTAAATGCAACTTAGCCCAAAGCTAAGATGATTTAATAAGATGGCAGCAGAATACTGAAGTCAGATGTGTAAAAAACTAACCCTGCTTCAATATGGGCTCCCTCTGTTTTTCAGCGTGTAGTTTTTCCATTGCATGTGGTGGTGAGTAGGCACGCACTTGTGAAATTACCTCGGGTGCACTAGACACGCGCCAGCAAGCAGCGAGCCAGAGAAAATACAAAAAAATGACATGTGCAGCCAACAGCACTCGTTCACCACGGTATGTTCCTGTTGAGCTTCAGCACAAATCCAACATAGTGTGATCTGACCTTTGATTCATGGGCCTGTTTAATGTGAAAGTCCAGAACTAGTCATAGTCAGTACCACAAGAGGTGAAAGTCATCCCCCAAAGACATTATACAGTATCAATGACCAGGACATTGAATGAACTCACACATGGAACATTTACAAAATGTAGACAAAGAGGGACATGTAGTTGAATGTGGTGGGACGTGGAGGAAAGGGACGGACTCGGAAAAGTTAAGCTCATAGATAATACCTGCAATAACACCAAATGATTATCAGTTTTTATCAAGTACAACACACAGAGATTGCAATGGTAATACTGCAGGTGCCAATATGCAGTATTACACCCAAAAAGTATTTTCATATTTTCTATGTAAATCTTACTTCTTTAAACAATTCAAGTTGCATTGTGGAAAAAGTAGGGAATTTTCTAAATGAGTGGGCGGAAGGACTGGGACATAAAAAGATGCGCAGGACAATCAAAAGAGGACAGGAGATCATCCTGATAGTGACAGATGCTTCATATTGACTGTATACTGAAAACAGTTAAGATTCAAACAGTAATAAATCTCGTTTCTAGCACTAAACAAACTACAATTGCATAATAAGTTGTGGCACTA
This sequence comes from Chaenogobius annularis, assembly GCA_015082035.1. NCBI lineage: Eukaryota > Metazoa > Chordata > Actinopteri > Gobiiformes > Gobiidae > Chaenogobius > Chaenogobius annularis. Next base: position 135,671 of record BJKM01000303.1, on the reverse strand, counting down.
AGCATGATAGTAATTTGGATACTTCACATATTTTCTGTAGGTTTCCAAATCAGTATTACAATAGCCATAAAGCTGTACCACTTTATAATAAAACGGTCATATTTTGTCCAGAATCTTTGAGGTGACCCCAAACAAACGCAGCCTGTAAGTGACATTTGTCCAGGTGACCCTAAGTGCACCTGACCCCCCTTTTTCATTGGACCGCACAGACCACAGATCCCACACATAGAGAGGACAACACTGCTAATGTCACACAAAAATGAGGTTAGGTTTACGTGCTCCTCATCCATTAAACCGAGGTTAGCTGTGGTAGCTAGCTTTTAGCAGAGATGAGTCGGTACTTTCTGCTCACAGCATCACAAGTGCAGCGGATACGCGGGCGATAAGAGAGCATTTGTCACGCATGAGGCGAGTGAAAAACAAGACAATTACCCATGTCTCCCGCGTCTATGCCATAGCCGACTCCCAGCACCGTGTCCCCATCCTCGGATGCTGCGGCCCCGGAGAGCGGACTCCCTTCCCCGGCCTCCGACAGCCCGACCGCTCCCTCGGCTGCAGCCTCCATTCAGGCTCCCGCAGGAAAAACACAAGCCCCGCGAAGGAAGGAGAGAGCCCGCAGGAGCGATGGATCAGCCCGGTGACAAGGACGGGTGTGTGTAGCAGCGGTCAGACGGGTAAATGTGCAGGAGTTATCCACAAGAGTCCCTTCATGTGTGCGGTGATCTCCTCCGCTCGTGTCAGCTCCACTGCGCTGACTGCTGCTACTGTACAACCACACATCTACCACCCACAACCACCACCACTACTACTACGACTGCTGCTGCTGCTGGCCTCTGGCGGACACACACAGGAACTGCAGCATAGATCTCCATAAGTATGTTTTTCACTCTTCACATCCATAAAACAATACACATATGGCTGTGATTAAATGCATGTACGTGACTAACAATGTCGTATAAGTAAAAACGTCAAAATAAATAGAACACACATTGAACTTGTTGTTAGTGCTTTTTATTTTGAACATGTAAGTATTCCCTAGTCTGAAAGAGCCCCAGATTCACACAACATTGTTCTCTTCCCAGTGGGTTTGTACGCTATTTTCATCAGATCTGTTCAGGCCAGAAACTGGTTTTTTGAACATCCCTTCATTAATTTGGGCCGGGCACATGTTATATTGACTGGTTCTCAGAGACACAGAAATACAAGAAACACGATTAAAAGGAAAATTGTGAGCGAGTGAGATTAGAGGTACTTGGGAAGATCCATTTCCACTACCTGAAAAAGAACAACAAATTATTTTGCATTATTACTGCAATGTGAGATTTAATCTATAAATGTATGCTGTTAGTAGTTGATGTTTATATTATAATATATAATATAATATGTTTAGAATTATGGTTCAGTTGAAAAGTACATACACTTGGGTCATCGAGGGGTCCATATCTCTTTACCACCTGGCCTTCTCTATTGATCAAGAACTGTAATGACAAAAACATACAGTGTGTGACAATTTATCAGCTATTTATTCTTGTCCATATACTGTACATAACTATAGTCATTTATTGTAAATAATAATCTTGTATCATTATTCATCTCTATATAGTTTAATCTTAATTTTATTCACAGTTTATTGGGTATTGCATAAATTGCATTTGCAACACCAAACATTTTGGGGCAAGTGGTTTTGTCTCTGTCTCTTTATGTTAAAAATAACAACTTACACTAACACACTAAGTGTTTGAGCTACATTGAAAAACTCTATATAAAATAAATTTTCTCTTATCTTACATTCTAGTGTTATAAATTGCAGTTAACACAAACATTTAAATTCTTCAATAATCGTAGAGCAAAAAACAATTACCTTTGTAAAGTTCCACTTGATGCTACTGTGAAATTTAAAAGATAAGGATAATCAGTTTGAATCAATTGAATTTATTTATTCGTAACTAATTCATTGCAGAAGTGGAAATATTGTAGTCTTAATTTACAGTCAACATACCTTCCCAAGAACCCTTTTCCATTAGGTTGGCTCTTGAGCCACTTCCACAGAGGGTGAGCGCTGTCCCCATTTACATTGATTTTACTGAACATGTCAAACGTTGCGTTGTATGACTGGGCAAACTGCTTAATCTGGGCCTCAGTGCCAGGCTCCTGCACAGAGTGACAAATCACAGGGATAACAGCGTCACTACATAAAATACAAGCCAATCAATGCATGTGTATGTCTGGTTTAGGGCACCTGCATTATTGAAGAAAACCATTCAATTTGTAACTGCTACTGTATGTGGTATTCCTTACACCAGTGGTTCTCAAGATTTTTATGGTCATGTACTCCCCTGAAACTTTTGAGGATCAGTTGCTCTGACGCACTTTAAAAAAGAAAAATCTATTCGTTTGTACATTCTACATTAAGCATGTGCTTTTCATTTAAACATTTAGACAAGCCTGAGAAGTCCAAATGATTCAAATTCTCATCCAAAAAGACACATAACTTTTGTCTACTCCAGTCAGTCAGTCTGCTTACCACTGGGGGTACTCGTACCACAGTTTACATAATCGGACCAAAATTTTAAGTCAACACCTCAACAACTAGACTTTTTGTGATTAATGATTTCCTAAAAAAAATCAATAGCGTGGGGGATTGTGTACCTGGTTCCCAAACTGGTTGGAAGGGAAGGCGAGGATGCGCAAACCCCTCTCAGCGTAGCGGGCGTACAAATCCGCAAACTGAGAGTAGTTCACTGGGGTTTTTCCTCATTTAGAGGCAACGTTTGTGATGACGACAACATCACCTCTGACAAAACAAACACACAACTCTGATAAGAAGACAGATGGTACAGGGTATTTAGTATTTGATTCATGAGGCAAAAGTTTACCTGTATTTTTCCAGAGACACCAAGTTTCCATCAATATCTGTGGCTGAGAAGTTGTAAATTGATGTAGCCCTCTGCCAGTCCTCTATTGGTGCAGACTAAAAAGAAAACCATACACACAGACAAAATATGAATATTGCTATCCAACAAATCAGTTTACCTCTTGTTTACATTATATCAATGCATTTAACAAAACCTGTTTTCAACACCCGAAAAATCAAGTTGCTTCTATCCATTCAAATCTCTTACCATTGTCTGCAGAAAAACAGAGAAAAGGACAGCGGACCCAAGGAGACGCATACTGGCCTTCAATTAAGGTCACCTGAAGGCAGCAAACAATCCCAGCTCCCCTACTACTCTGATCCAGAACGACTGAGGTTTTTATTGAGTGGTTCAGAGGCGGTCCTACAGATGTACTTAGTCCACAGTCCACCACAAGACCACTTACTGTCGAGTCAATAGGATCAGAGTAAACGTCTGTGTCCAGGGCAAAGGACAAGTCTTAAGAAATACATAATCCCTTTATATAATGAGATTACTATTACAGAGGCAAGAAACAATATGATCAGAATAAATCTGATTTCTTCGGCTGAGAACATTTTCACCATTGAAACATATGCCTGTTTACAGATGACTACAGATCACATGGCAAGTATAAAATTAAGGACAGAGTGCTTAAAATGAGCCATAATAAATTATTTTAAGTTTATTCAAACTGACAATTAGCACTAAAAGATTTGTTCATCACATCAGAAAGGGTTTATTGCCATTGTCAATGAACACAATTCACAAACATAGGAACTTGTCTCGGCATGCATTCGGTTAAGCTCTTATCATGTGCCATCCATTCAAGTGATAAGCAGAACAGCAAATATGGACATGGGGTCATAGCAGGAAAACTACAAGGACACAAACCAGAAGAATCACCTCCATCATAAACGCACTGAATCTCATGCACAGGATCTTCTGCCTGTCAGTATTTTTCCCCACTAAACACTATCATATACGCTTTCAAGAGAAGCTGCATCGGATTGTGCAAATAAACATCATGCTACAGGCTACAACGGCATGCGACAAAATACCAGATTATACTTTTGTACATTACCGTTGTGGATAAAACAAAGTACAGTACCATGGCCAGTAGCACTCCACAGGCTGTCACCAAGCCAATTGTCAATAAAATACAAAATGCCCTCATATTTTTTTATTGTTTTTTTTACGAAAGAGGCCACTTTAGGGCTAATCAATAAAACGCATTGTCCATATCTCCGCCTCGCGCAGTTTGTTGTGAAACACAAAACCCGCCCACGCTGTGTCGTCATTAGTAAGCGACTGCTAACAAACCACTCCGTGCGTCTCATGGTGCTTCTCTGTTCGAGCAAAGGGGCAAAATATTTGATTTAATCTTTTAAATAAAACATTTGTGGGAATATGGATGACGATGAGGAGACTTACAGATTGTGGAAGATTCGCAAAACTATCATGCAGGTTGGTTTTCAAACTCGTTTTTGAGATGATTCGCTTCGCTTTGTTAAATTAGCTTAGCATTTTGCTCAGCAACGAATTACGTAAAAATGTGTGCTTATTCTGATATATACGGTCAGTTTTTTATTGAGCATCTAACATTAGGTCAATGTGTATGCCAACGTTTAGTAACGTATCTCTTCCTGGTCTGCGTGTAGCTGTGCCATGACAGAGGATACCTTGTGACACAGGATGAGTTAGACCAAACCTTGGATGAATTCAAGAGTCAGTTCGGAGACAAACCCAGCGAGGGTCGCCCCAGGCGGACAGATCTCACCGTGCTGGTAGCTCACAACGACGACCCCACGGACCAAATGTTTGTTTTCTTCCCTGGTGGGTCAAACTCGTCTACCCACCGTTGTTGGAATCGGAAATACTCAGATGTCTTTGTAATAGTTAAAACATTAGGGTTCATGTAATGCTTTTCCAATCTACTTCCAGAGGAGCCTAAAGTTGGAATCAAAACTATAAAAATGTACTGCCAGAGGATGCAGGAAGAAAACATTACACGTGCCATTATAGTGGTTCAGATGGGAATGACACCATCTGCGAAACAGGTAAAGGACTTCTAAATTATTATCATCTGCAAATTTTGTCCGTTGAAAATACATACTAAAAGATATAAAACGATATAATTTTTTTCAGTCTTTAGTGGACATGGCCCCCAAGTATATACTTGAGCAGTTTTTACAACAAGAACTGCTTATAAACATTACAGAGCATGAGGTGAGCAACACTGTGTTCAATTAAGGACATTTGTGCTTTCCCTGTATTTATGGAATGTTTCTGATTTGTTTCAGCTTGTCCCAGAACACATTGTCATGACAAAAGAGGAAGTGACTGAACTCTTAGCCAGATAGTATCCTTTTAAGGAAGATTTTCTTGGACATAAATCACATTTGTGTTGTTTTTCCTTGATACAATTTTCTTCAGTAAATTAAAGGAAAGTCAATTACCTAGGATCCAGGCTGGGGACCCTGTTGCACGTTACTTTGGTCTAAAAAGAGGACAGGTAAGTAATTTTTTACCTAATGTGTGTGTGTGTATTAATAAATTGAATGTTGCACTTTCTGCCTCTTAAGTTTATTGCTATTTTTGAACTCCAGGTAGTAAAGATTATTCGACCCAGTGAAACTGCTGGAAGGTACATCACATACAGACTGGTTCAGTGAAGGAGGTATGTCACCACAGAAAATCATTTGTCCTTTTTGTAATCTAACTTAATTGTTTACCATGTAGGTGGACCAGAAGAAGTCAACGTGATGCATCTGAAGCATTTTCTGTTTTGTCAAAATGTATTTAAACATTTTTTAAAATAAATAAAACAAATGTGTTTTCTATCAGTAGTTATGAGTTATCCTAGTTATAAAAACTAAATTACTGTATACAAAAAAAAGTTATGCATTTACCTTTTTTCTTCTGGGAGCCATGATACACGATGCATTGTTTGCCTTATTTGCATAAAGGGAACGTCGTTTGTATAAAGTGGGTGTATAGCAGGGCTATTCAAACTAAGGCCCGTCCAGCAATTTAATCTAGCCCACTACCCATCTTCCAAATGTTGAAAAAATGCTGGTTTAATTCTGGGTCAGTACTCTTAGACCTGATTTGGTCTTGGGTTTAGTCCTTGTTTGATTCTGGGTTAGTCCTTGTTCAGATCTGGCTGGTTCTAGTCTAGTCCTAACTTAATTCTGGTTTAGTTCTGGATGGGTGAGCAATGTTGGTAAAGTATTTTGTTATTTCTCACAAAAATCTAGCAGTTATTTTTATGTATTAACTAAATGTATTGAAATTGTGCGACCCGAAAGGTTGTTACAGTGGTGTGTTGTGCACTTCCAGCCCAGAATCCACAGCCCTCTGAAAAATCTAGTTGGATAGCGCTGGTGTATAGTCTCCAAATGAACACCCAAATTTGTGTGGAGTTTGCATATTATCCCCATTTCTGGGTGGGTTTCCTCCATCAACCCTAAAACATGCAAAATAGGCCATCTTCCAGGTAGGTGGTCTTGACCCAGCCATGCTCATGCTCTGGAGATGGGTCTCTATGCTGTAGTGCAGCGGCTTGTTGCTCACATGAGAATGAATTTCCCTCACGAGGAATTGAAAAGTATACTATAACCTTCAATAATATATGAAAATCATATGTGCTCCATTGGACAAGTAAAAGCATCGTTTTTGAATCAGGATTTTATTAAAATGGATGAACAAGCCATAAAATGTAAGTGCTAAGGAAAACCAGCACCACAAGTGCACAAACGCTTGGAACTTCTGCCTTCCTCAAAAAGTAATTACCACTCTAAACTCTTAACCAAAACTACACTTGTGGATTAAAACCTGTCATTAAAATGTGAAGTCAACAGTATAAAAAGGCCCTACAACCTATACAGACACATGTATAAAATATAAAAGCTCATTTGTCTCTATACAAAATCCTTAAGCTCACTCACAATCTTCATGCCCTTACGCCATACTATCAGACAAACTCTGGCTCGCTGTCCCTGTTCCTGGTGAGGGGTAGCTTCTTCCTGCAAAGCCGTGTCAGAGGTAGCCCTGACAAGGTTATAACAGGAGAGCAGGGATAGTTGTTGTTTTGATTCAGGTTGAGATTGGCCAAAGAGGCACCAACTCCGTCCTCAGCTTGAGCATCTTCTGGGGGAGAACAGCGGGGTGGAGTTGGAACCTCTTCATATTTAGCGTCGTCTTCTGGTTCAGCGTCAGTGTGAGAAGCCGAGACACTGGACATGTCTAAACTGTCCCGGTAACTGAGCTGGTCCTCGTCCAGACTGGCCTCACTCTCTTGTTTGACCAGATTCCGGCACATGGTCACCTGGGTCTCTTCCTCCTCCAGCTCGGAGTCTGAGAGCTGCTCATTGGAGCCTAGGGATCCTAAAGAACTACCTTTCAAAATCAGAGAAAATATTTTGTAAAAACAAACTATTCATCCCGAATGTCAGAATTAAATGGCTGCTTGTCAAAGCAAAAGACTGAATGGCCGCTATTGTCTGGATCTTGCTACAACCAGTATTGAATGAACAATAACTTACTGCGCCCCTCCTCTGTTTTCACTTTGTCCTCTATCCCTTGCTCCTCTCCAAACTTGTCTTCTTCAGGAGTGCTCACAGACTTCTCACCCACCACAATACTCTAAAAGGAGATTAAAAGAAACATTTTCACTGCTGACAAAGATTATCCATTTATACAAGTCATCATTCAAGTGTAACAAAATAAAATGTATACATCAAAATGTACCTATAAGATGTGTAAGCAGTTTTACCTGTTGAACAGATATAGAAGCAGAACGTCCATTTCTGTTTGACAATTTTGACTGAAAAATAGTTGAATAGAACACAATGAGGGCCTCCACGATGCGGGCCTGGTGTGGATAGTCCACCAAAGAGGACAGCGAGATAGTGGCACCGGTGGGACGTGGGCGCATCAAGGATGGGCCAAAAACGATACCCAAGTTACTAGGACTCATCTTGTTGTCATCCTCTAACTCGGCAATCCTATAACAGATACAAATAATTAAATTATATATCATATTGTTGTCTTCTGCCTTACAAGTACATGCATGTACATAGCGTAAATTATCTTATGAATTAATGTGAATCTGAACGTTTAAACGTTCCTCACTCATGCAGGTATAGGTAACTGTAAGCACCCCTCTCTAGTATATCTGGGTGTTGGTTTGTGTATGTGAGAGTTGGTGATCTGGGTGAGTGTCTGTCAGGGTATCAATGTGTGTCTTGATGGAGGATTATTTTACTTAAGTATAAATAAAAACATTTAAAAAAAGATTTCCTCACTCATGATCTTTATGGGCTCATCAGGAGATGAACAAATGAATATTATGTAGTACTGACCGTCTGAGGTGTCGTATGATGTAGCGCAGTGTAGCTATGTTGGTCTTGGGCAGCTCCTTCAAAAGCTCTTTCAATTTTTCAATGAGCTTCAGGATCTCTGGGTCAGTGTTTGGGCCAAGGTCCACCAACTCAGGACCTTTTCCAACAGCAGGACCATCTGCTGCATCCTCACTGTGCAGGCTCTCCTTTGCCAGTCCCATCAAGTGGTTATACAGGTGAAACGGCATAATAGGCTCTGGCAACTGGGGACACATGAGGAATTAGGCTGAATCTCATTTCTTCAAACTTGCCTCCTGGGTGATTTAGCTGGGTGATTTAGCTAGGAGATATGTTGTTAACTATAGGCCTCTCTTTTTGGTGGACCTTTTTTGGTCCAAGATTTTACAGCTAAGGAGTTTAAGAACATGAGGAAAGTAACCAGAAATGTGATTCAAACTCAAAAAACAAAACAATAAAGAAATTGAGCAATTTTCTGAATACAAAACGTGTCATCAATTTACACATTCATAATAAAATATCAGATCCCAATAGCACACACCTGTCTAAGGTAAAGTTTCAAGACATTGCTGATGTCGTGAGGAGAGCACTGGGACAGCTCCACCAGCTCTTTGCCGTTCTCAAATGCCTGACAAAGCTTCTCCACACGAGTCTTGACTCCATTCACTCTGTAGATGCCCTGTAGATTTAAATTATATTAAAATGTTATTAATCCGAAAACCAGGCGGTGGAATAATGCACTTGTCCACTCACTCACCTTCATTTTAAGTGCCCTCCTCTCAATCTCTGAGATACATTTGGTGATGATGAAGGGAATGCCATCACTGGCACAGCTGGCCACCTGAGAGAACTCTCTCCCAAACAGCTGCAGACGGCCCTGCAGCTTCTTATGGCCGCATTGAATGGCCAAAGTCTCCAGACAGCGCTTGTGACAGGCCAGGAAACACTGGGCATTGATAGAAAAAGGGATTTAATTGATATTTTTAAACAAAATTCATCCACAACTTCCCACTGACTGACCTCCTCACACTCAGCCCCCTGGAAATACACATAACTGTCACATTCACGACACTTCGATGGAGTCCTGAGTTTCCTGAGTCTGTGCGTCTGAGCGGCTTTAGACAAACCAATGTTACGAAAGGGTCTGGTAGACACCACCACGTCAGGATCCATACCATTGATGTCTGACAAACCAGAAAAGTGATCAAACTTATTTTATTGGATCACTGTATTAATCATACAAGAGTAAACTCACTTGAGGCTTCAAATGAAGTAACATTTCCATCTTTTTCGTCTGCATCTTCATTAGACGAGACCGTGCAAGTAGAGGATGTTCGGGGGATTTTACTGATGTCACCTTTACAACACAGTAATCCTAAATTATTATTGTGTTCTACTCTTATTTTGTCAATCATTTACAGAAAAAATAGTTAACCTGTGCTAGCAGTTGGAGAGTCCAGTCCTTCTCCGACACTGTCGTCACTCACCGTTGAGCCCCAGGATTTGTGTCCTTGTCCTAAAGACAAAATGTTAAAAAAAATTGTGTGTATTATAAAATGTCTAGGGAGCGGGAAGTCTGGGAGTCCCTGCTTAGACTGCTGTCCCCGTGACCTGTCCCCGGTTAAGCGGAAGAAGATGGATGGGATTATAAAACAGCCTACAGTGCAATAACCTTTAACAGTTCAGTAAATCTGCTATATAGCAAAGCCAAAAGAGAATGAAAAAATTAAGAATACTGGACTTACTCTTTCTCTGTGCCTCAGTTTCTTTGTCCTGCTGAGTAGCTGGACTCTCTGAGTGACTTGGAGGCTCTGTGTTGAAACTGTCGTTTCTGGGCCTATGGCCGTGCCTGACACAAATAAGTCATAAAGGTGTCATATACTTACATATATTTGCCTTTTGAATGTATGTAAGTATACAGTTTTTAAAAAGGTCTATTACTGTGAGGAGGAGCTGGGGGAGTAGGTCTCAAACGTGTACATGACGGGGGGCTGTTCAGGCAGCTGAAGGTCTTTAACATGTGCGGCGTATTGCTGTCCTGGGTCGTACAGTTTACTGCTCTCACACAGAGTCTGGTAATGAACTGGCAGAGCCACCGTCTGCATGTGCATCAGCTGGTAGTATGAGATTGTTGCCTGACAAAAAAATAATCAAAAAGGGTTACAACTTCATGTATCGCACTGCATAGTCAGTAGTAGTAGCCTTTAGAACCTAAACATGAACATTATATTGAATCCTCATATTAGTTTGGTCACTGTGATGCGTGAGTTTCTGACCGATCGTAGCGTCTGGTCACTCTGTTTGATGACGTCCTGCAGTTGTCGCAGCACAGTGACCTTGGTGTGCTCCAGCTCCAGTCTTTGGGTTGTGGCGTCTGCGATACATGTCCGATACGTGGCCTCTGCTTCGTCAGCCTGAACACATGCAATATAACAGATTTCATTTTATTTATTTAGCACACATAACGGGCATGATATACAAGCCATAAATACAAGAGACAAAACACTGATAAAAACAGTGAGCTTGATTAATGTTGCATTCAAAGAGACGTCAAGAGGTCTTACAGTGAGACTTTGTAGAGTTATCTGAGGCTTTCAATTAAAAGGAAATTTTACAATGTTACTGCTGTCTCATCTCAAAATACCACAAATAACATTATTGTGAAACATTTATCACAGTGATCAAGAGCTATGGCTGGTGCCTGCAGATAAGGACCTTGTTGCGAGCCTCCTCCTCCAGGCGTTTTTTCTTCTCCACAGTTTTGGCGGTGGACCCTGCTCCTTCCTCCTCGGCTCGACTGGCTGCTGCTTTGGCCTTTTCGTACTCCTCACAGCGGGCCGCGTAGGACTGCTTTGCCTTCCTAAAGTTCACCTCACACTCCATCTATTCACAAAAATAAAAGTGGAAGCACTCAGGAAAAGCGCTTAGGCTTATAGTGCTTTTTTGGTTGGGGCTTAATTCAGTAATAAAAACGTTAGATATAGTTTTAACCTTTTTTCTCGAGTTATCCACTACGATTACCTTAGCTCACAGTGGATGCTAAAAGATTGAGACTTCCAGGTGGAAAAGCTGATAAAGATACAATATTATACATGCTTCATACCAATTTCCTTTTAGCTCGAATCCACTGCTCCTTGATGTCCTTCCTTCTTTTCTCATGTTCTTGTTTGCGTTGCATCAAGGGCTGTGCAGACAAAAAAACAGATTTGCCTTAGGTAAATATTAAAACATTGACATGATTATACAATAAAGTGAAATGATTATAATACACATAAAACAATAACAGTAGTTGCGTGTAAAAGACCTGTATGAATGTCTGGCTGTGCAGAGTGGTGTTGGCCTGCTGCAGTCCCACGCTCTGCTCCTGGTCCTGCTCCAACGCCAACGAGTAGATGGAGAACAGAGGCATGTGTGGCTGCAGAAGGAAAATAAAAAAGGAATAAATCACACAAAGGCATTTTAATTTATTGGCCCAGACTGAAAAAAAAGCAATGTGAATGTGGGTGACGAGTAGGAAAAGACATTCAGCATATTGTAAAGGCAAGAAATTGATATCACAACGCTGAGGCTGGCACAGCATGGGTGCAGAGACAGACCACACCCCTTCGTCGTTTAATGTTATAATAATGTATACAAATATGACTTACATGTGTGATGCTGTGTTTGCAGGACTGGTATAACTTCTGGAGACCTTTTGAAAACTCCATCTCTGGGAAAACAAATCTAAGTTAAACTAGACACACTCATTATGGAATCAATCATTTAAATGTATATTTTTCTTTTTTTCTTTATTTATAAAGATAAGATCACCTTTATTTGTCCCACAATGGGGAAATTTTAGTGTTGCAACAAAGGATACAGAAGCAGATTATGCACAGTATGATCATTTTTAAAAAAAACAGATAACTTAGAAAAAAGTTTAAAAAAACGTATAAAAACAGACGACTTAAAAAAAAGAAAACACTTATAATCTTAATAATGACACTCTTATTTACAGCTGTCGTATGGACAGACAATATTGCACAGGGATGATTGACATTATGTCACAGTTTATGACAAACTACTACTTGGACTTACCAAGTGAGGTCCTCTTCTCCACGTAGCTCATCAGGTCCTTCATGTATTTGGAGATGGTTTTGGCGTAAAGCAGAGCAGAGTCCACTCCTCCCTCACTGCGCTGGAGGATCACATCCACCTCCTCTACCCGAACTACACACACATATATGTTTACAGACAATTTCACTATCAAATGCTTTAGTAATGGTTTGTGTTTATGATAAACAAATCTGAAACTGCACCTGTAACACATTATACAAATGTCTTTAGAACATATGTGGAGTATTTCTTTATTTCCAGCAATAGAAAGTCTATAATCTAATAACAGGCATGATGGCATTTTCATATTTCATACCCATGTCTTGTAGATCCCCCCTGAACTGACCGCCTTCTCCTGCAGCAGCATACAGGTTTTCCATTGACTACAAAAGAAGAAATCATAATTATGACTTGATTTGTTTAATTAGCGACACAAAACAACACAAACAAAAGGAAAGTCTCACCCTACTCTTCTCCGTGGGCAGCAGTGAGAGCAGTGTGCTGCTGTCCACTTCTCCCATGAGCAGTTCAGACACACTGGAAAAGACATCAGTTTTTAAAATGGGCATTATGTCGATATTATGTGATAAGGAAGTCTGGGAGTCCCTGCTTAGACTGCTGCCCCCGCGACCCGGCCCCGGATAAAGCAGAAGATGGATGGATGGATGATGTCGAGCATGAACATAATACCATGAGGTGTAGTAGTAAAGATGAAGTAAAGTTCTCCATTTATTTTGTTCCCCATGCTTCTGTGTACTTTATTTTAATGAAATTACAAGGACAGGACGATTACGTTTCAAAAGACAAAAATTAAATACAATACAAACATTAAAAACTAAATAGAATACAATACACATTCATGATGTACATGAATTCCTGAAAATCTTCTGCATGCCTTTCAAATGTGTTGTATGTGTTTTTTAATCTTTAAATTTAGCCCTAAATGTCGATAAATAGTGTAAATGTACTGAAGAGAGTAGTTGAGACACTATGAGGAAACAGACATGTCAGGCAGATTTCAACCGCCTCGGCCAACTCACTTCCTCTGTACCCTTTGACTGAAGTCTTCACCTAAAATGGCACACATTCTGCACGTCTACATAAAATTTAACCATTTAAGTTGTGTATTGTTTTACATACTTTTTGTGGATTAATTACTCTCAAATTAGAGTAGTAGAGTAACGGTACACACAATGAGACAAGCCATGACTAAAGGCAGGTGAGTTCAAGTGTTAAAGATGTAATTTCTGTAATCTTATACAATAAACTAGTTCAGATTACGTTCTTTCCATTTTTGACCAAGCCTATTTTTTGGTATTTAGTTCAATAAGGCCACCAGTGTGTTGCAGGTTTGGTTTTGTGTCACAATGTGTAGATCAAAAACCACTTCCTGTTTTCAGCTCTGCCTCATGCAAATGTGTCACCATCATCACTGCACTTCTCTCTCTGCTGTATGCATCAACAACCTGATTTTTGTGGTCAACATGCATTTGGTCATCAATTACCTCTTCAATATGTTTTTAATTTAAAAATAAATACTGTTTTAAAAATGAAGAAAATAAATTAATGTTATACTTACTTGCTGCTAAATGCAACTGCAATGGTTTCGATGGCTTTCTCAAACTCCATTTTATCTGCTTCGTTGGGCGCCTCATAGTGGAAACCTTAAAATGAGAAAAATTATGCATCTTTATTTTTAAAGTACAAAAATATACAAAGAGGAAAACTTACTGTCACTGTAATGTTTAGGATCATTCAGTACATTTTATATTTGACAAAGATATCCAGAGAGAACACTTTTTTGTGTGTGTGTGTAATGCCCTGTTGATGATGCACCCATCAAGTAATTTTGATAGTTTAGCCGCATTTGCACAGATTTGTCAGCGAATCATTAGTCCTTTTCCCCCTCTTTGCTCTGCTGTTTAAAAATGAGCATTAATTGGTCAGTTTTCATTTGAAATTTAACAGGGCATTATCAAATGTTGATGCAAAACCAAACTATGCAACAACAACAAAAATGTATAGCATCATACACTGCAACGCTATCATTTTAGCAATGCTTTTGTAGAAATAATCATAAGAGACATAATAACCTTTGACTTTGGATATAAGCTTCCCGGCGGCGGTGAGGATCTCCACAGTGTTGAGCAGAGGGTAAGTGTTGATGACCTGACGCAGCACCCGCAGCACCTCTCCCAAACACTCATGAGCTACGGGACGCTGGCTCTCCTTACCTACAAAAAGAAACAGACGGGAATCCATTAAGCCTTTCCTACACACTGCCACTCTTACTTCAATGACACCTTCATGTTTTTTTGTTTTTAAAATCAAAATAATTTTCTTAAGGCTTACACATTTATGGATTTTTTGGAAAAAACAGATTTGCCATTGCGTGCAAACTTTCTAAGCTTCTGATTTGAAAAGAAAAAGACACTCGTAACAGGACAGGGTCAGCTCGTCCCGTGTGTCTGTGTCAAAGAAGTGACAACGCAGCATTAACTCAAAGGCTAGACTGACTTGACAGCCAGGAGGATGTGTCTATTTTTAAGGTTTAAAACACTGAACTTATGGTGCATTTTCCCTGGCATGTGTTTCTACCACAGTTTTTACGTCGAAATCAGGGGTTAGGAGAGTGTCAGCTGGTCTAACCTGTAGAAATGTAAACATACATTTTAGTGAAAGTAATGGCAGAGTGATTTATCTAGTACTAATTATAAGTAAAATATTGTTACGTCACATTGATTGAGACTGAGAGGAGGAAGTGTAGACAAAGCCACGCTGTCAAAGGCTATCCATCATGGCTTCTTGTTGAGCGCTCACAGAGCAGTGCAAGACAGATTAGGTACATAAAATATATAAGAAAAGGCATTTTTTCCAAGTAATCAGTTTAAAATCAAGCCTTGTTTTTTCCCAATATTGTCAGCTCCACTCTCGCATCTATCCATACTAGACTGATCTTTTCCTCTTTTTTCCAAAGACAGCAGGGTGCTCCGGAAACTCAACATTTTTTTGTGACGAGAGGACTTCTAACAGACTTATTATTACCCCTTTTCCATCACACACAGACAGTCGCGTGCCGGATGCCCCTGTCAAACTAAATAGGGACGAGGGAGGCAAAACACTATTGTTCTGATCATTGGAAAACATGCAGTGTTTTGTAGAGGAATTTATAACTTTAAAAAGAGGTGTCATGCGATTATTAATGAGAGACTTGAAATCAATACAAGGATTTACGTTCAATGCGTACGCAACCTTCAAGGCAAACTTTTACACTTTCAGTTAATTCAACAAGTCAAATACTCAAGATGGCGTCGCAATGACTCACACATCGAATTTTATTCACTTCAAAGACTCGAGTTCAAATCAGGTTTGTGTTGCTTTCATTAGAGTCTTCCCCTCATTCTCACTTGTGTCCTGTGACTCCATTTGTGTTGTTGCAAATAAAAAGCAAGAGTTCCAAAAATGCACTTATTCAAAAAGGTTTACCTTGAAGGTTTTGGTCCATCATCGTTTCTCATTAAAGTGGACGCCTGCAGCGACCATCCACTATTTGACCCCTACAATCCAAACATTTCACTTGCCTTCGACCATCACCACATCCTTGAGTTTCTCCACAGCCTCAGCGAAACGTGCCACGTCTCGGAGCAGAGCTGGGATGTCTTCCACCTCGAGGGCCGTGCTATCAGGGCTCTCGGCTGACGCAGTGGGAGTCAGAGCACCTTTCCCCTGCCCACGAGTGAACACCCAAGACTGCAGCGGAAAACCTGAAGACAAAATCATTCTTATATTACTGTAGAATTAGGCTTTTTGTAAACACAAGGGAGAAAGTAGCTTTTGCTAATTATTTTCATCCTTGACACATGTGCTATATGAATATTGGATGAATAATGGTAATATTTTGTTCCCATTTAAATTGAACAAAGCATGTTCCACTAACAGCTACTGTACACTATACTGATATTAAGAAGTTTATGTCCAGCTTTTGCACATTTGTTGTAGACCTTCTGTTGATGCTAACCTGCTGCACTTGCATGTCTGCTGAGTGAAGTGGGCCTCCGCAGCGTGCCCACAGGAGAGGGGCAGCTCATTTTACTGTGCTGGACACTGGGGGTCCCGGGACAGGACATGGAGGGGTCCAATAGGCCTGCAGTGTTGGGGGACAAAGTGGTGGAGGATGCACTGGGCGAAGAGGAGAGAGCGACGTCACCAGCATCTTTACGAGGCAGCTCCTGGAGAATGGACAGCTGGAAAAGACACAAGAAAGAACAATTACGTTTCATCATCACAAAATTCCTTTTGTAGTTTATAGTTACTTTACAAGTAACTATAGAAATGTTCTAGTATTCAAGCTTAACATAACATTACAAATTATCATTGATCGGCCTAACCCTCAATCCATATCTTGGAACAAAAACCTTCCTGAATCAGAGCAAATAAGTGAAAACAGTCAGAGATGTTTGCAGAAGACAGAAATGATCAAACAGTATTAGCACAAACAATTCACTGGCTTGTGATTTTATAATAAATGAACTAGAACAGTCAGTGATTATGTTGGTAAACACACATCAGGAGGACTTTCACAAGATCCTGTATTGAGTTGTGTAACACTTCCTGACTCCAGGCCGCTGAAGGGTGGGGTGAAATGAATGTCAAATAGTAGTGTCAAAAAAGACAAAAGCTATTTATATTTATAGGCAGTTCAGTTATATTTACAGATGTTAATTCTGGTATTAAAATGTCAGTGGACAGTTTATTACACGAAGAATTGTATATTTTGTTCACTTGATAGGCTTAGTCAAGTTTTAAAACTGGCTCCATTTCAAAGAAGTCATAGCCTCTTTGGTTACAGTAAATATAAAGAAGAATAAAAGTGGACATACCTGTTTGAGCCATGCGCCGTGCTTGCTGGGCAATATGTCCAGTTTTTCTTTGACTTTAGAGTCACTTTTCTTAACTCGCTGTCCAGTAGAGTAAGGGTTGTAGCTTTTCCCCCCACGCTTCATATTCAGATCTTATTGCTCAGTCTGCCCCATGATAATAAACCAAAGTACTGTTCAGCTCAAAGACAGATACCTCTACCGCCTTTGCCGTCAGTGCCACACACACACACACACACACACACACACACACACACTTCCTATAATGAGTGTGCAGATAATCTGAACAGAAACCCACTGTAAGGAACACTACACTATCACCAAAGAAAGATCCCCAAACTGAAAAGGCTCTCAAAAACCCTCACCTAATCCCCAGCTGTGCCCTGTGCGTCAGTGTCCATCAGGTGGTCATCTGACAGAGCGCAGAGGCAGAAAAAAAAACAGAAGTGATGCTGCTGTACTCACGGATGGGGCGCTGCTCTGGGGCCGGGGCTTCCCTGCTCTGCTCCTCTTCGTGATGGACGGCGTCTTCATGAGTTCACGCTTCTTTCTGGTGAACATCTTGAGCGTGCCTTTGCCGTCCATCATACCAATTTCTTTGATTTTCACGCACAAGCCCCCCGACTCGCCACTTGTGCGCCGCTGTGCCGTGTGCGTCCTGCGGGACCTCGGTGCCACCAGGAGCGAGCTTCTGCCAAGTGGAGGTGCGTGTGTGCGTCTTCCTCCTGTCGTCGCACATCGAGCTGCGCAGGCTCAGTGACACAAAGACAGAGTCACGGCTCACCACAAACCGTCTGCCGGCATCCGCTCACAGGCGACTGATCTGCAGGTGGAGGAGCGGCGCATCAGGGAACTTTTGCGTTTGATTATTAGTAGAGATTTTCCCAATATACTTGTTGATGTTTGGGGGACTTTACTGTGTCCTGTAGCAGATCAGCAACATCCAAAAGTCACAGTAATCAGTGGGCCCTGTCGCACGTGTGTCAGGGTGATGACAGTATTCCTCCGCCACGAGCACCTGCTCATCAGAAAGTTCAAGTTCTCAGAAAATTAGACCGTAACTAAAGTGCATTTCTGCAGAGACTACATTGGCTTAAACGTGTCTAATTGAGAGCTTCTACTTTTTACGTTTGCCATATTTTTCTTATCCATCCATAAACTTTCAAGTATAAGCAAAGGTAGGTATGATAAGGCAATAAGGGTCGGACTTCCGGGTATCAGAACTCGCGTGAGTTTTGCTTGGCTTTGACATCACGTGCCAATATATATAGACCGCAGTCTATAGCGTACTTTATACTTTGAAGACGTACAACTACAGAAGACTTACAACTACAGTAGGTGGCGGTAAATGCACCTTTCGGCTGCCAACCGCCATTAAAAGCAACACAACAACGACTAAAGACTGGCGGTAATGTAACACTATGGATAGCAACCGCCATAAAACTCCACCAAAGAAGAAGGAGGAAGCATTGCATGTCTGGAACATGGATGTATTAGAGGCCCAAATACTGAACTTTGGCGATTGTGAAACAAACGCAGTGTGGTGAGGTGTAAATATAAATGCACCTTGACCTTATCTGAAGTTATATTTTAGCCAATGCCTGACAAAAAAATTAACCCACAAAAGCGATAAAAAAGCTAGTTAGTATCCAAATTAGAACTAACTATCGCTGTATATTCCCACGATTACAGAGCGCCGCGCATCTTCATCTTAAAGCTACAAACTCTTTGAAGACTGAAGTAAATATTCTAAGCAGGAGAAGCTGGTTTGAAGAGGAGTTAAGGAAGCCACTTTTGTTAAAAAAAAGAGAGAATCCCTCCACGATGAGGGAGCTGCAGCCAGCTAACAATAGGATTTCTACGGCCCATTGCAGGGCAGTTAGGGTAACAAAGATGATCAGTTTCAGGGGAAACTTAAAATGAATACTAACAAATGGATACACAGGACAGGCTAATATCAGAAGGCTCCTCCAGTAGGGCATGGTTTACTCAGAGTAGGATAAATTCTCAGACTAGATCCGCAGATTGAAAATGACTCTAGGATGAGAGTCAAAACATATTTTTCAAAAACTGTCCAGATTACTGAACGGAATATTTTTCTACAATGTAAGAGTAATGGTCGTAACTTCTGGTTTGTGACAAAATATGAATTTAACAAAATCTGGTATTCTCAAAGAATACACACATTAGAAGGAAATGCATAATCACAGGAAGATGAGAAACCAAAACTGTTACTCAAGTAGGTTAGAAAAGTACTCTGAAAAGTACAATTTCTTTCAAAAGTAAATTGAGTAAATGTATCTGCACTAATAATAAACAGTAAAGCTTCATACTGAAACTATTCAGAAAATGTTTTATTGTAAAAAGCACAGAAACTTTTAATATATCTTCTCACATTCTTAAAGTAGTAAAAAAAAAAAAAAATCGTATCTACTTTTTTGTATCTTCTCTTAAAACACCGTCGTTATTGCAGCTGAACTGAAGTGACCATCACAGAGCAAAACCTCATAACACCTGCCGTTGTAAAATAAAATTAGATCTAGTAACAAAACCAATGAAAACCTTAGTGGAAGCTGCTGCATGATGTTATAGGATGTATATCTTTATATTACGTAGTGTCCATTAAAAATAACGCACCGTCAAAAAGTTTAAAACTCATCCGAATTCATCTGAAACACGCAGCTGTTCAGAAGGAGAGAAATATCTGAAATTGTCAAGTTTTGTTGTGTCTATAGTTCTGTGGCTGGACCCATTCAAATCTTCAGTCTCGTCTCATCATTGTCACATCCTCATCTTCATTCGAGCTATCGCTGCTCGGATCTGTGTGCGTCTGAACTGAACGGCCTGGTGATGGTGGGCCAGTCTATGAGAGAAACAGAAGAACATATATTAGTCTAAAATACTGTACTCGATAGTAAAAGTACATTCAGTATCTTTCTTTCACTTACACTATGAATGTTGGGTTCTTCTTCTCTGGTTGTGTTTGGTTCTGCCTGACGAGCCTTGAAATGAACAGAAACAAATGTATTATTTTACTATTCAAACCATAACACACCCTAACTATCTGAGTATCATAAAAAAACAGTATAAAAGTATATCCAAAAATAATAATCTCATTAAGGACTATGCTGTACAACTTTACACCGTGGACGTGCACATGGATGCGCGTGTAGCCTTGTTTAGAAGGACAATGGCAGCTGGCTAAGGTGAAGATTAGGGCTTGTATTGCCAAGACCCTCGCATACAATACGTATCCGATACATGTATATTCAATAACAATTCCCTCATTACGATACGTATCCCGATACATGTACATTCCAATACAATTCCCTCATTACGATACGTATCCCGATACATGTACATTCCAATACAATTCCCTCATTACGATACGTATCACGATAGATTTTTGAAAAAAGGGTCTTAAAAATGTACCAAATGGGTAATTTTTTACTCTGGATAAGAAAATGTATGACATTTCCTGTTTATTCAAAAATCACTTATTTATAAATCAATTACGCTGTAATAACTTCATACATCCAACTGATCCAAATAGAAATGTATAGAACACATTCTAATAAAGTATTGAATGTTTCTTGCCAAACAAGATCAGCATATCAAAAGTACTATTCCACCTCATTTGCACGTCAGTCATTCGTTTGTGTGCAGCTCCTGCTCTTCCTGCAAGATGGTAAACAGCGCCCTCTATAGGAGTTTGCTTCTAAGCTTTATAACAAATTAACGTTGTTTAAAAGTATTGTGTACTGTGCGGCCCGGTGGATGAGTGGTTAGGGTTAGAGGCGACTATTTACTCCAGTCTCTCTCATCCCCCATTTCACTCTCATCTGTCCTGTCCAATAAAGCCTACGGGCCAAAAATCCTTAAAAAAAAGAAAAGTATCGATGTCGAGTCCGTGACTATATATTGCCGGATCGATTTTTTGAACACAACCCTAGTGAAGATGGACTTTGTTGTTTCCATAGGCAAATTCGTCCTCTGCATTTGACCCATCTTTCAATGCCACTCGAGTTACACCGGTCAGTTACTGGAGCGTAGTATCTGCAGCTGGCTGGTGTATGTCCATGGGTTTCAGAATGATGAAAAAGTAGGGCTGTTGCAATTAACCATTTAAAGCAGAATATTCTATCTTTTGAACTGTGAAAAGTCCTAAAAATGTTGCGAATAAACAGGAAGCTAAACCCATGAATAAACTTGTCTGATCCGCTTGCCCATTTCACAATCTGAGAAAGTGCGTTTTTGTTTTTGACTGACACACAAACAGAAGGCTAAAATTACTCAATGAAAGCTGAATAAAACATTAGTCTTCTCCACATTAAAAGCAGCTCCCAGCGTCCCTTCTTGCACAAGATTAGCTTTAACTTTTACCATCTCCTGTAGCCCTACCTAAATTGTAATTATTTTCAGACAATTAATTTGCCTCCCTGTAATTTCCCTTGTTGATTGCAAAAATGTTTTGTGTTAAAATACCTGTTCCAGTTTCTCCTCAATTGTGGACAGACTTGCGAGCTGCGGACTCTCCCCGTCTTCCTCTTCTTCATCGTCCGACTGCTCGTTAACAAAGTGCCTCTGTCGAGTTGGGTCCGGGGCCACAAAGTCAGGCGGCCCATCAGAGGGTGTCCTGGGTGGAACTACATCCAAAGCACTGAAGTCCGATGCTGTAAAACTGCGTTGAACTGTTACGTCCTCCTCAGCTGGACTTTCGGGGGGACTATACTCCTCCTGTCTGTAGGTTCTGGGCTCCGGAACATGCATTAATGGTGGGATTTCTCTATGATATTTATGGGAACCAATATCTGAGGACTGATCATGGTCCATGATGGGACTTTCCCCGTAGGCAGGCTCAGAGGAGCGGGCTAACGCTGAGACGGCCACCCTGGAGCCGCGCGGCGCTCTGGGGGTGTCCTGGCTGGGGTACGCCTCCTCTATGTCCTCGTTGTCGGTGTAGGCATCGTCAGTGAAGGCTTCGCCGTCCGTGTCCTCCAGGTCGCTGGCGGCACTCAGGTAGTCCGACGTGGTTTGGTCCAGGGCATCCAGGTCCTGCTCGCCACCGGCCTCCAACTGCTCACAGACAGAGGGACGACAAGTTTAGAAAAGGTCACACTTAAGAATAAAAATGTATTGATTAGTCAAAAGGTAAGGATAAACTCAATAGTGTCAATTGTGATACGAAGTTATATACCTGCTACTATACAAGTGTTTTAATTAGTGTTGAATTATTTTTGTTGTACTTTGTGTGTTAATTAATTCATAACATTACATTATTTGAGCTTTGGAGGGAAAGGGTGTCTAGCCATTGAAAAAGTGAATATCGTCTAGGTGGCTGTATTCTTAGTAATGTTATGGTTTATACGTTATATAACACATTATAACAAATTAACTAACGAGGTTTCACTCGCCCTGCCCACTTAATCCCACACAGTAACAGGCATCATGAAGAGGTTGCTTCACACTTCTTCAGTGGTCAGATTGTTATGCCACAATGGTGCACTTCAAAGTCTTTACAGCGCAATTGTTATAGGTGTTAAGAGTATTATATGTAAAAAGGTTTGAGGTTCTTACCGTGACTTCAGACACCCAGACAGGTTTGGACTGTTGATGACGAATTTTATCTTTCAGAGCCTCATACCAGACATGATTGTGCGGCTGCAAGTCAATCCGAGCTAGAGAGAAATACAGGGATTATTTTTTCATTTTTAAAGAGATGAGAAATTAACAAATACTGTATGCATTCAAGTACAGAAACTTCCATACCAAAATAAAACTAATCCTTCCTACAGACATTTCTTGATTCTTAGATTGCAAGAACAGATCTAAACAGTTGCGCAGTACATTTTAAAACGAGATATAGTGTAATTACCGGAGAACAGGTGGCTGCAGTGCTTCCTGAGTTTGAGCGCCTGAGTGTAGAGGCGTCTGGAGCTCTTGTTAGAGTTGGGGCTGTACCTTTGCCTCATGGCTTTAACGTCTTTTCGGCTGTGAGGGTCCAAGAACAGCACCATTGGGTGATACTGGATGTAATTTAGTCTCTCTATTGCAGTTGGAGTAATGTCCAGCAGAGGGTGCCTGTCCTGAAAGTTAACACAAGTGACATTTGACCTACATGATGTATTGTTAAATTATGATTAAACCCTTTACAGATTAAAAGTGTTTGATGCATTTTTATTTATTTTAAATTTAGATTTATTTTACTATAATTTTATAATGCTTGGGGCAGTTAATCCTCAGAAGCATAAAATAAACAATTTCTTGTATGTATATTCTGAAATGTTTCACTCACTTCTATCCATTTAGTATACTCACCTTCTCTGCTATTCTCCTCACTGTGTCCAGTTTAATGACTGTAGAGGCACTGTCTCCAGATCCACTGCGTGGCACCATCTCTGCAATAAACACATTATAAAGATACATTTTACACAGATACAAAACCTAGTTTACACCTTCAAATATCGTACTGAATGGAGCACACTAACCTGCCACTTCATATTCATCAGGCATTTCCCGTGCCAACTTCTCCAGTGCGATGTCATTGAGAGGCCCCAGAATTACGATTGGCCGTTTGAAATTTGCTGTAAAAAACACAATAGAATATCTTTATTGTCTAGGTAGAAATTAATCTTTGGCTCGCCACCACATAAAAACCGCACAGCAACATAAACAGATGTAGTGGCAGCCTGAGGACCATAACATTAACCCGCAAAATGGCAGAAATATGACCTTATAGCCTTATTTTGTCTCTTTTTGAGGTCATTTTAATTGTACGCGATATGCATAGTCTGAATATTGAGACTATTTTCAAACAACAATTGCAATATTAGCAATATTTCAATACATTTCTGTGGCTTACACATTTCAACTCCCTCACAGTGCAGAGGACAAAAATATGTACTTTTAAAAACAAACTTTGCTGCCAGTGGGACTCTATAGCGCCTCCCAGAGTGCAGAAGCTCAAACTGCAGGTTCAGAGGATGGGACGAGTCTGACACCATGTCCTTAGCTTTATTATAGTTGTTGAGAACATTTCCTGAACACACTCTCAGTGTTCAAGAAATGTTCAGCAAATGTACCTTCGCAGAAAGCTCTTCAAGGTTGCTATAAATAAGTCCACATTGACACCTCTATGTGAAATTAAATTGCAAATACTAACACTACTTTGTTATGTTGGTAATATCAGAAAGTGATTTATATATAACCAGTATAATGAATAATTATACTACAACAACAACAACAACAATAATAATAATAACAATAACAACAATAAATAATCAGACATCTTTACACTTCTTTTCAAAGAAAAATAAATAGTTCTAGTGCTGGATTGAAAATCATATTTCATAAATCTTTTTTCACAAACCTTCTCTGAGCAGGACCCTCTCGTATGCAGGGAATTTGCCCTGGATGGTGAGCTGTAGCAGGTCGTCCCTCGTCCGCCTGGTCTTGTCTGTCTTTTTGTTTCCTCTAAGACCCCGGATTTTCCAAAACTCAGCTCTAGGTCCAGACTCGGTCTTGGTTCTGGCTCCAATGGCCCGCTGCGCCTGCTCCATAGAAGCTAATTTCTCAGCCCTGC
The DNA here is from genome assembly GCA_015082035.1 of Chaenogobius annularis. Taxonomy (NCBI): domain Eukaryota; kingdom Metazoa; phylum Chordata; class Actinopteri; order Gobiiformes; family Gobiidae; genus Chaenogobius; species Chaenogobius annularis. Next base: position 110,860 of record BJKM01000303.1, on the reverse strand, counting down.
AAGATGTAATAGAATTACACTATTTTATTGTTCTAAATCCTGGCATCATGATTACAATAATTGGTCAAATATACCAAATGAATGCTTGTTTGACACTAAAAGTAAATAAATTAATGATATTGAAGTAGAATAAGATAAGCCAAACTTATGATGCATTTTTTCTATTTTAGGAAACTATAATGTAACATCAACATCATCAGTAAAGAAGTAAAGTCTTCCTTATTCTCAGTGGAAAAGATTGAAAAAAAAAAAAAAATCATCTGTATTATGAGTAGTTTTGTAGAGTCCTTTTACTTCTACCTGATATTATAAGTAACTTTACTTGCTTAGTAAATCCCAGCTGATTGTTGTTACATTAACATTTTAAGAGAACACAGCATGAATACCTGGCTTGGTTGGGGATGGTGCCTTTGTCCAGCTCATGCAGGTCATTGCCCATTCGAATGGCCATCCAGCTTCCCAGTTTCCCCTTATACATTGTGTCCACGACTCTGAACACTTCTCCTCTGGAGAAGCTCAGACCGATGGGGCCCTCTGCTTCATGGTCATAATGTGTGCGGATGTAGAAGTTGTCTCCCAGATTGGATTTGGTAATCTTTTTATAAACTGCAACAAAAAATGACTACGTTATAGACAAATAATAGAAATACAGTTTAGATAAGATTTATTCGATTTTTTTAAAACTTACGATCCATTTTATTCTGTGTGCCGATCTCCACACGTTCTCCGCTCCTGATATTAAGAAGGAAGTTGGCCGCTTCCTCCCGCGTGAAATGGCCAAAATCCACTTTATTCACCTAAATGTATTCATAATGGTCATTCTTCTTTCATGTTAAATGTTGCCATAGTAGAACTAAACCCCTAACCCAACATATCTGTGTGCAGTGGCATAACACCACACACTAGCTACTGACCAGTAATTTAACTTTTTTAGCCATCAAAATGTCTCTCTTGTAGTGTTGTCATTATAAGAAAAGGTCAAACTATTTTGATAGTTCTCTGACTGCTAGACTTTAATGAATTTTTCCTTCTTCTAACACATTTTCCTGTTGTGTCAAGCACTTTGAACTGCCTTGTGTACGAATTGTGCTCTGCAAATAAACTTGTCTTTCCTTAACAATGAGGACAAAATGCTTGCTGCATAATATCTCTGCCCATGAAAACACATAAATAAGACTCTGTTTGGTTTCTGCCATCATTGTTATGGCTGATTGTTGTAATAAAAGAGTATTGGCATCAATCTCCTCACCTGCATGATCTGGTCGCCCTCTTTCATGCCCTGGGCGTAGGCGGGGCTGTTGGGTTGGACTCCGCCCACAAAGATCCCCACATCGTTTCCTCCAACCAGCCTCAGCCCCACACTGCCCTCTTTCATGAAGGACACTGTGCGAACGTCTGAGCTGTACCTGAGCAATGGAGAAACACAAATACTAATGTTAGCTGCATGTAATATATTTAATAAAAGAGATAATGCATGATGTTTTAGACTTACCCTGGTGTTGTGGCTGGATAGGAATCTGGTGGTAGCAAGTAGATGGGCTCCTCTGCAGGCTTGGCTGTGAATTGTGAAATACATTAACTCGAATGTTTTTTTAATAAACACTAATATTAATGTGTAAAAACAAGCTGACAGTGACTTACAGTAGATTGGTGGGTTGCTCTTCACTGAAATGCCGGACGTGCCAGTGCCTATTCTGTTGTTAGGAGCGCGAGCACTGCATTAAATTAATAAAACACATGTATGAGCAAAGTGTCAGATATTAAAACAACAACAATAAGAATAAGAATAAATGATAAAAAGGACAAACGTGTACAATACAATTATAAAAGTACCTGGGGTGGTTGTCCTCACGCTCAGAACTACCTGAACGCCGAAGATGGAAAAGCTGGTCTGACTCTGATGAATCTGAATTAGAAATCATTTAAAAAATATTCATAATTATACATAGAAATAAGAACTTGAATTGTGCATTTGTAATGAACACACTGACCATCAGGGGGCGGTCTGGTGGGAGATGGGGCGCGTTGAGGTGCCTCCTGTCTCACTGCGACTACACTGGACTCAGGAAGGACTCTGAAAGACGAAACACTTTGTGATAATCGCATTTGACAGCCGTAATGGAGACTCTATAGGATCAAATTACAACTGTATTTCCAGTCACATACACCACTTGTACCAGTAACTTTGCACCTGTGTTTGTGTTAGAGAAGATACGCAGAAATCTTGTCTGTATCAAATTACACCCAGGTGCTTTCTTCAAAATGTTCAGAGAGGTTTTATGTAATACAGAAATATCACTTAGGTTGGTTTACTAATCTCAAAATCTCAAAATGACACACAAGTAAATTATCAAACTATCACTGTAACTGAAGCTTCTTCTGGAGCACTGGTTTTTGGAACTACATCTTCTCAACAGATGTAACTCACCAACGTTTACCCTTTTTTTGTCAGTGCCAAATGTAAACGCATGGGAGGTAAACTCTCTCAAGATACTTTTCTGCATGTGTGCACAAATTAGAGGCAATTTTATCTAGCAAGATCTTGTGGTATGAGATCTTGTCACAACCAAAGTACAACCAAGTGCCAGATTGTGTGTCTGTGTCAGCTGCACCAAACATGTTCTCTGTGCAGGCCCAAAGCTAAGACCCATAGCTGCTTGTGGAGGAAAGGTGAATTTAAAAAAAGCTTCACCTGTATCTATTGTTGGCAGTATTGGAAAGGTTACTTTTGGACGACTCTAGTTGTGGCACAGCTGCATAACTGGCCTCCGATTCAGTCTCAGAAGCTGCTATAAAACACAGAATACACATTATATTCAAATGTACAGATCCATCAAGCATCAAGGTCAGGATTTGCAGCCTTAATAATTGTTTTCCCCTTGCGCTATCAGAACTGCAAACAGACATGAAATTATTTTATTCATTTAGATTATTTTATGCATGTGGTTCAACTAATTCAACCATTTTAACACTTTATATTCAGCATTTTTCCATTAAATTATTTCGTTTTTGTTGGGGTACAGCATAAATGATTTGTCATCTAATAGAATAACTAGGGCTGAAACAATTAATCAACCAATCATGACAATCGTCAATTACTGTAGTCGTATTTTGATCATTGTAATCGTTATCTAGACTATACACTCATACTGTATGAAAATATCTTGTATAACAAAGTCAGTGGCAAAAAAGTTCAATAGAAATAATCATTTGACAAGTTGACAAATAAAAAATAAAAAGAAATTTCACTGGTTGACTACCGGTAAAATAATCATTTGTTGCAGCCCTAAAACTAACATTATGTCAAAACTAATTAGAGACATAAAATCGGATCAGATCAGCACCACCATAGTCTCAACGGACACTGGTTTTCAGAGGTGTCGTATGGTACCTTTGGGTGGGGGGTTGCTGGATGTGGCGCTGGGGTTGCTCCAAAGGGGAGTCTCCACGGAGACGTCGGGGAGCACTCTGAAAGAGAAGAGCGGGAGGCGGGAGTGAGGGAGGGAAGACACAGATCTGAGTCAGGTTTGAGCGGGGCACCTGTGACTGATAATAATGATCATTGATGAATATTCACCTGAGTACATCCAGAGATGCCCTCTTACGCTGTTACCGCTTTGTGACTGATCAAATGTCATTAGGATTAGTTTTCCTCCATGGTATAAGATAATATGGATTTTATATGTCGACATGCCGTATCACACATGCAGATTTCTCACAATTATGGATACTGTTGCGGTTTATAATGTCTTATTTACAAGTTTGATCAGCACAAATACATGACAGGGTTTATTTGAAGTCATTTTATTTAGTGCTTAACAAATGCAAACATAATCACACACATTGGATACAAGTAAACAAAACGGATGCAAATTAATAACAGCAAAATTATAAAATAATAAAAATCACAAAAAACAAATGAAAAACTTAAAAAAGTCTAAAGCTCGCCAGTCCACAGGATGCGGTGTGTTTTGGGGAGGGGTGGGGCCGGTCATGTGTACCTGTATTTGCTGTACGCGTCATGGCTGTACGTGGTGCTGTGCCTTTGAGGACGACCAACGCTTTCCTCAGACTCCGACTCAGAGTCTGTGATCAAAACAGAGAGAGGTTTAAGTACATGCGTTTACCTTCTATTGTAAATGTAAGAGTTAAACTGCAGTAAACCAAATCAGTCAAACTAGAAAACTAAACTTAACATGGATTTTTTTTTTTTTAAGTTAAAAGGTCAGAATCTGCTCACAGTTAGAGTGCATGTTTTTACAGGTATTTTTTGGGCAATACAAACACCTGTAATTGAATAAATACAAGCTAAATGTTCAGAAAACTCAGTAATAAATTAATTGTAATCATCAAACAGCTAAATACATTTTCCTTTGGAAACAAATCCTTATTTATTTTTGTCAGACAACCGAGTGAGATGTTTCGGCTGGTATCTGTGAGGCATCTTCAGAACTGTCCCAAGTCTTGGTGGTGACGTGTCATTTATGTATCAGTTGTTGTCATTTCCTGAAGCGTGGTCCTGGCAGGTTAGGCCAGTGACCAAGACCAGTGAGAGTTCTGAAGAAGGCTCGCAGATAGCAGCCGAAACATGTCAAGGTAAATACATTTCACTGGACAAAGTTTGACAAAAAAATAAGATATATTGAGGTTAATTTTGATTGCTGGGCAAAATTTTACTAAAACATTTTAAAAGAAAAAACACCAACTCGGTCAAACCTGTTCATCAGCAAACAGAAAAGTATGTAAATACAGTTGCGGTGAATCCAGGATATATTTGAACAGGGCAGCTTGTAGAGTACCAACCTGGGGGAGGGGCTCTGATGGGGGAGTTGACCCTCCGATAGGGCTCATTTCGAACTGGGATGGGTGAAGCTCTCATCCCTGAATAGGCCAGATCTGGAAGAGGTCTGGAAGGCAAAAAAATTAGAGTTGGTAATATGACAAAGGTAATTGCCCTATAACCTTGTTATAACAGTGTTGTCTCATCAAAGTTGTATTTTGTTTATTTGATTCACGCATGCTTGAGTAATCCTGTATTATCCTGCATTTTAGGCTCGAGTTTTCACCTACCCCTTATCTCCACTCACATTCCTCTGCTTAGTTACAATTATTTGAAAAAATTAAGACACACAAGTGATACATGTTAGGTTTTGAAATGTCACAACCACTTTTCATAAATAAAACCCCAAATAAATGACCCAATCTTCTGCTTGTTACAGTGAAATATCGCTATGAAGAGGTGGAGCTGATCAGCTCAGCAGTTTTGAACAGGAAGTCAATAGATCTGTTTCTATTATTAACCTGTTTTAGATCAATATTACCATTTACGATTATGAAAATGTAAAATAATTGAATCAACATAATACGCCTTCTTTAAGGAGAGATAGAGAAAAAATGCAGGGAGTCCAGAGTGGAAAACAAAGACGGTTATAACATTTTATACGAGGGACAAGTAGGAATTATCATTTTTGCTATAATTTGGCATATTTACACTACAACTTTTACAGATGATCATTAATATGCACTGTCCCAATCAAATCAATAAATACATAATTAGATGGAGATGATGCCAATTGTATTTGTGTGTGACTTTTGCACAAATTACTTGTATCTATCCAGTGTGGAGCTCTGTCTGGAGGGAGGAGGGGAGGGGCTGCGGTCAGAGTCCGAATCGGACACAGGTTTACGGGGTCGGGAAGAGGTGGAAGCGAGTTTGTCTACGCTCCAGGACGGGGCCAGAGGAGAGGATTTAGGGTTGGGCAACGTCGACACTCCAGATAAGCTCCTGGGTAATAAAAATCCCACAATTGCATTAGAAAAAATGTGTAGCTTAGACAGAATGAAAAAGGAATGCCTACAATTAATGATGAACAAATAGTGTATTAGCCATAATGTATATTCTTACTTGTATTTACTGGAGTTATCCCTCATTTCTGGGGTATGTCTTCTTGGCGGTGGAGACGCGCTGCGGTCCGACTCAGATTCAGACGGAGCTGGAGAACAGAAGATCATATGAAACTATAGCACATCATATTGTAACACATTTCGTAATAGTTTGATTAGCTTTTGATCTTACGCCTGCGTGGGGAATAGGTTTTCAGGGGAGGTCGGGGTAAAGTGGTGCGCACCGGTGAGGAGTCCCGAGAACGAGCCAGTGCCACAGGTTGTTCAGCTCGAATCCTGAGACAAAACATAAGAAGAGGAATAAAAAGTCAGGAATATGTCAAGAAATTTGTCAACATCAGCATGTTACATTGACCTTCATTTGCAATATCAGACAAAAGGAATTTCCAAAGATAGAAAATGAAACCACTGTGATACTGGTGAATCAGGTTTTATTTTATTGAAGGTGTGACAGTGGGAGGAGTGTTACCTGCGTGTGCGTTTCTCCCTCGTGGGCTGACGTGGTTTGTGTGTGGGTAGGTCATCATCCAGGTCGGAAATATCTGACAGACAAAACAGCCAAATCATTAATCTAAATAAATTAGTTTGCGGCACTTATTCCTAAAAAGGGGCAATACTCTTTGGTTATTTGACTTACCCTCGAGGTCGGAGCTGCTGTTCCGTCTGCGCTCGTCCTCGCTGTTGGGGGCGCTGTCCGCCACCTCTGGAATACTGACCAGGAACTTGCGGTCGTCTCTGAGCACCGTCATGGTCAGTTTACCCCTGCTCTTCTCAACCAGGTGCTTGGTCTCAAGTAACGAAAGGTTCTCAGTGACCATACCATTTATCTGAAAAAGAAAATCAAGCAACACACATACGTTGTATGGATTTATTAATGTAAAGTTAGTTTAACCCAAATTATTCATCAAATTTGGCTGACAATGACTTAGCAGTTATAAACATGTTTAAAATTTAAGGAGAAAATGGCTAAGATGGTTGTGAACTTGCCATTTTATTGTATAATTATGTTCTTAAATGTATTTTGTCTATTACAGCTGTCAAATAATACCTCTATTGTGTTCAAAGTACGCCTTTTCAAGTGTCCATTTTCTCCATAAACTTAAATATTTCAGGCCATTTCAGGTTCTATGGCAGTTTATTGCTCATTTTGACCGCTTTAAAAGAAGAAAAACTGAATTACTTTGAGAATTAAGTCTCCTTCCTGCAGCGTTCCCTCCTTTGCAGCCAGCCCGGTATCTGTCATGTGCTTGATGAAAATCTGACTTCCCAACTTCAGTCCATATTCTAAAGACAGAACATAATATTATATTAGACCAAAGAGTGTTTTTAGCCATCATTCTAATTTGGCATGAGCGTTCCCTCACCGTCTGTGATCCTCTTCTTGACCAGAGTCGTCCTGATTGGCTTCTCTGTGACTCCATGGGGCAGTCTCTTGTACCCGGTGGACATGAGGGGCAGTGTGTTGTGTCCGTTGCGGTCAGGAGAGGAGCTGCGAGCTCTGGAGCGGTACCGGTTGTACTCGCGGTTGTCGCTGCCGTCCGAGTACCTGCGTGGCTTCCGGGGGGCGTCGCTTTCAAGCAGATTGGAGTGGGACGCAGCTCTGCTCGGTCTGGAGGTAGTGGCTGGAATCTGGATCTTTCTGGGACGCTTTACCGTCTGGGGAAAGAGGTAAGTGCTATTGTCATGATACTGACATTTCAAACTCAATTTTGATATTAAGGACTAGGCAACAACAACAAAATATTTTGTTATTTTATTAAATTATGAATACCTGTGAGACTAATTTTAGTATAAATTGATATCTATCAATACATTTGACAACCCTAATCAATACTGTTTTTATTTAGTCTCCTAATTTTCTTCTTCTCACAATGTTAGCCGTTTTGCCACACGTCTTGAGAATCTGAATGGTGTAGTTGGAGTGCGTGTTCTCCATTGACACTCCATTGACCATGACAACCTGATCCTTGGTGCTGCAAAGTACAAGAGAGTTTAGTTTTAGTGATGTGCAAACTTCTACTTCATCCATCCACTGCCTGTGAGATATAAATACTTACAACAGTCGTCCGATGGCTGGACCGTTGGGCAGCACGTCTGAGATCATCACTGCTGTGTCGCCAGTCTCCGGGTGAGGCTTGTCCTTCCCTCCCGATAAGGCAAAGCCAAACCCCACTTTGGGATCCTAACAAGTAACAGTAAGACAATTTAGAAGATGGCCAAATAAACTACGAAGAAGCCGTACAGAAAAGGTCAGGGAGAAGTATCAGGTAGAAATGCATAATATGATAAGAGTTCAAGTTTGCCAAGTTCAAGCAAATCTGAGCCCACTTTTTATTTTTTTTAAGGCCAGAGAGCGAAAAGACTAATGGAAAAAAGAATGGAGTAGCCCAGAGAATATACAGTATATCTTCCCAATGTTTTTATTTAAAAACTGAATAAATAAAAATTAGTTTATTTAATACATATTTGCTTAATCACAATACAATATTACTAGTAGAACTAGTAGTGACAGTGACATAGAGCACATTCCTCCAGCAGAAAGGTGAAGGGTGTGTCCCTGTGCATTCCTGTCACAAACTGCAATGAAACAGAGAAGTCCCAAACCGAACAAGCGCCAAGACTTTGACAATGGTCCCAGAGAACAATGACAACCTTCTGTTTTATCAAGCTACATCTCAGACATCAGCCAATCATTTAAAGAAGATTATAGCATGAATTAATTTGGCAGATATTGTTTAAGTGGTAGGCTTTACCCCTTCCCTTTACCTAGGCTAATTTCCCCTTCAAAAATTAAATGACATTTGAAGCGTCACAAAAGAGCAACTTGCCAACAAAACAACTCTAATTTAACGTCTTAAATCTTGACAAAAAACGAACCAGCTCGACCAGGACTAAGCAATCATTGACATATTTGAGTGTGGACTCACTTTGGCTAATGTTATTGTGTGTTGCTCCCATATTGTCAGCTCCTCCATGCCTGGTTTCTGAAAAGAGAAAGTCAGAAAATGAGTAAAATCCCACAAACCACTTAATTAATACAGTATTGTGCCTTTAACCGCTTACAAGGAGGATGGCGGTTCCTAATCCAAGTCTTAAAATATGTGTACTCCTAACCTGTAGTACATGCTCTCACCTGTCTTGCCTGACCGGTGTGGGGGGAGGGGCTACATGTGTGGGGGAGGGGCCAGTGTCCCTGTGGTGGCGATAAGGAAACTGCACCCGAGGCCAGTTACAGTCACATACACAAAAAAAAGGGGGGTTGGCGCACCGAGGCTGACAGCGTAGTTCATTGTGAAGAGGAATTTATAGTTTGAGCAGGTAAAGCCAGCCGGGCCAAAAGCACAGGCGATGAAGGATCTGTGTTTATTTAAACTACAAACTGGAAGGGAGTATTTGTGCAAGTTCATAACATCTAAATAGGCAAAGGTTAAGTCACCACCAAAGTTCAGACTTTCAGACCCACACACTCGGGATGTCACCATATCAAATTTTAGTGTTGCAATTATTGTGAGAAAAACATTGCGATATAACGATAATCACGATGTTGTTGAGTCACAGTCTCACGATAATGAGACTGTGACTAAACAACAGTGAAATCTTTCATTTGCTTTCATTCCTGTGGTTTAACATGTCACTGTTCCTCAAGTTTGTGACCGGCTTTACGAAATTCAACTTTCAAATCTAAAAGTAAAGTAAAATATGACAAAAACAGCCAGATAAAAAAGGTTTCAAACCTCCATGTACAATCCTCCCCCTGACTTTAGGCTGACTGTAACTGCTGTCATGGGACTACAGATGAAAAATAGAAAACAAATTGTGTCTAATTCGGGCATATTTACAGAAATGGTTATTAATATGCACGGTCCCTGAACTAAAGAAATAAATATTTGCATTGTTTCATGGACTAAAGATGGAACTGAAAAGTAAACTTCATTTTGCTTCTAAAATGGTCAGAATTATTATTTTGTGGCTCATACGATTATATTGTGACCCGAATAATTATCGATTAACCTAATAATGTTGACATGCCTACCACACATGATGAGGATTATGTTACATTTTGCAATCAGTCATAATATTCTGAAAACATATGTCAGAAACCAGTAAAAATGAGATAAATTGCATATTCCTGAGATAAAAGGTTAAACTTGCGACTATTTTCCCAACCAACAATGATGATCTAAAATGGAGCACACAAGTTGATGGTAATTTTTATCTAATTATAATAATGTTGATTTCCTAACATAATTATATTGTTGACCCACTTGGCTTGATATATCAATCACATAAATCTTTAGTTTGATCCCGTCATGTTACAGTGAGAGTGTTATTTGTGAACAGAAGGCCACCTCAGAGTTAATGATGAACCAGAGGAAACACACACTGACCTGCTTTTTCAAATAAAGCTAGGACTTCAGATAAAGGCTTCGTGTTTTGACCGAAGAAACATATGGAGACTACGCCATGATTTAGTCAGTTAGTGTAATTAGTTTACGTTTGAGATTTGCAAACAAATAGCTTAGTGAAAATTGCCTTTAAAAGAAGGTAGTCTTACATTACAACTAGAGACACTAGATCTACTAATGAAGACTGTATTATTATTTAAGGCTATAGTCACTAGTCTTCCTACAAAAAGATGTCATAACACCATTATTTTACAGTTTATCTAGCCTAAATTGGAATTTTCTTGAGAAAACAAATGTTTAATTAAAAGAAAACCAGTCCAAAGTTTAAAACAAGGTCAAGGGCTTGTTTAAATCCTAATTTATCTTATTTTTAAAAAAAGCTGTTCTAATACTTTGATTTGCAACAACGAAACAAGTAAATGTTCTCTTCTCCCATCTAACCCGTATTATTGATCATTCGTGTATATATAAATAGATAGAGCCAGTTGTAAATTTTCTTTGACTTTGCCTGTAACAGCTGCACTCACCACATGATCTTTGAACCTCACTTCCATTCTCCTCCTTTGGGCTCTCCGAGGACAAAAACACCTGTGCCTCAGTCGTCACTGAACCAACGCCTTGTGATGATAATAATAATAATAATAATCCATAAAACAACCCCAGAACCCAAACAATCACAGTAATCCAACACTCGCTCTTCCTCTCATCTCATCTGTGCATACTTGATGTCCAACCAGAAGAAACCCAATATCTTCAGCAAAGTATTAGGTGTAATCTGAGCCTGTAGCGTTAGCAGCCCAGCGGAGAGGAAAAACAGTGTCTCGGGGGGATTATTTCACCTGCAAAACTCCGCCCACATCAGCCTTTGCCCACTCTGTGTTTCAGTGCCAGTTTAATGAACACTGGAGTTAAGGTGGACCTGCCCCGGCCTTCACTCAGGACATGTGGACATAAGGACACCAACACTGGGTTCCTTAAATACGAGCGGTAATTACTCACAAGTATGTAGACTGATAAAGGAGGCACTGGGGCATCATGGGAATGTCAGGATGGGGACTTTGAAATGAGTTTCTTGTTTTCAAGAAGTAAATAAATGATTAGTGGTGGTTCTACGTGGCTCATTTTTCACTGAATGTTTTTTTTATAAGCTTACGGATAATGTATTTATCCAGATTTTTATGTTTGAATTCAATTTTGAAAGCACAACATATACCAAAGAAAAGCCTCAACAGCGGAAAAATGCCTAGATTTTGGGGGCTCCAATAAATGAAAAACATTAGAAATTATACTTCTGCTTCTTCTCCGTCTCAGGATCAAAAAAGAACTGCGTAATAGAGTCAAAAGTTGACTTCCTTCCTTGTTACTAAATGGACTATGTCTCTAAACACTGCTATGCCTCTGCAAATCAATCAGTAAAAGCTAATTGTTGACCAGTTCAGTAATGATCAAACTGCCTGAAAAGCATTAAGGGCCCAGAGAATTAGCACCATAAAATTACACATAGATACATATTGTTATTGTTTGAATAAAAAGTTGAAATCTCTACTACAAAAAATCTCTTACATGTTAGTTAGTCTTACATGTACGTAAATGCAAAACCTTGTTTGGTTTTGCATTTACGCAGCAAGACAACCATGCAAACCACATTGAAGGTTTACATGAGCCTTTTCCACACTCGCCTTCTTCAAAAAAAGGCAAAATCAGCTTTCAAATTTCAAATAGAATAGTAAATATAGTATAGTTTTGTTTCTTGTTCAATTTGTTGTGTCATTTGGCTGTACAAAACTATGCATTGTGGCTATTCGAGTGGATAAAAAAGCTAACTAAAAAGACAATTTCTACAGTAAATGGTCCACTTACAGGAGGCACCACCAGCAGAGGGGGCCGAGGGTCTGGTGGGACTGAGCCAAAATGTTTCAAGAGTTTGATCCTTGACGAAAGATTCATTATGACGACAGATACTTCTTTCTGTTTAACTAACTCACAATATGTCCAGCAATGTGTCACTCAAAATCCATGGGTAAAAGAGCTAGAAAAGATTCCCAATTCCAAAATAATTCAGCGGTATAGCAGCCAACTCTTCTGGAACAGCTATAGTCAGTGTAAGTAGACTTTTTAACATGGTTCAGTCCAGAAAAATATACACATTTACATCCACAAATGAGTGTTAAAAGTTAAAAGAATTCAAATAAATGTCCCAGCTCCACATAAAATGTCCAGAAGATTCTCCTGAAGAGTCCCAGGCCCAGTCTCTTCAGAGGTGTGTGTTTTGTGTGTGTTCGGCAGCAGCAGGTTGCAGACTGCATGGCTAAGTTTCTGTGCTCAGTGCTATGGAAACGAGTTGGGAATGAGAGCTGGGGCCGGTTAATAATTGACGCCCTGTTTGCTGCACCGGAGGCCTGTGCTTGCTAAGAGTAAAGCTGTTCGGGTTCCTTCACTCAAAAGTTACAGTTTTTACCACCAGGAAATAGCTGCGGCCGGGACAAAGGAGGACTTCATTGGTCGGGTAGGTTTCGGAGTAGATTCTTGTGGACCATGAACTAAAATACCCACCTCGGTTATCAACACCCCGCCTAAACAAATACAACTATCTCAAAGCACAAACACAACCATCCTAAAGCAAACTCATGTTGGAGATTACATTAAAGACACAATATAAGATCATTTAATAGTATTGCATTGTTACTCCAAACAAGTATTAGTTATTTGAATTATAATGTAATGCAACAGTATTGGTTTAAAAGGGCTGCTGGATTTCTTTCAGTGTTTTGAAGTTCTAAATATTGTCAATAGAAAACAATATTTTCGTAATAGATTATTCTGGCAATTATTGAATGAGTGAATATGAGATTTTTTTTGTTAAATTTGTCCAAGATGAAACTAAACCTACTAGAGAACATGAACAGAACTTTAGGGTATATCTTCAACGAAATGTGTTTTTCTTCCTGTCATTTTGTAATTCCGGCCTTGTCTGAGTAATAAAATCGCCTCTCTCCACAAGTTCATACAACAATTAATCAGTCACTAAATTAGTAGATTAGTTGCGATTAATCGATTAACTTGTTTCAACCTTATACCAGTAATAAATGTCAGATTCGAAGTTTCAAATTTTGAGTTTTTGACAAAGGATGGAGCCCACTGTCAATAAGCGATATATATTTCATTAACCCAGCCACTTTACTAATGATGGTTTTGGAGAAAATCAGACAGAAATGCATAGTTTTGGGGTTGTCTAATAAAGATACCGGATTACACAGATGGGTTATTGTTCATATAAATCAGTCAGAGCTCCAGACCTGCTCAGGGAGACTGTTACAAATGTAAATGTCCAGACAGCAGCAGATGTTGGCTGAATGGCCTGAACAGCTGGTGCTGGTGACCGTTCCTTTGCTGCTGCATTATTCATGTGTCTGAGGCCATTAGAGCCAAGACCTACTACTGTTACTAAACAAACACTTACCCTGGTGTGCCCTCTCACAGGTAAACACGCTACTGCCCACTACTGCTGCACACGGGTCAATCAAAATACAACCCAGTGTAAAGGTCAAGTGTGCTGCTGTAAAGGCTACATGAAACAGAATATAACCTTTCTAACCCGCAGTAAAACAAAAACGTTACAACTATCATATATATTTCTTTCATAATTAAATGTATTAAATGATAGCGTTAACGGGTATGGCGTCTTTTTTCTTACGCACTTATATTTTACTCACATTCAAATAAAGCCAATAAATTTGACATGATTCCACTTCAGATTGTTATTTCTGTTTTCTATGTTTTTGTTCTTTGTCTTGACGTTTCTCTACCCGAATACAGATGGCATCCGTCCACTGCATTGCTGACATTCTTTACTAAGCAATGAGCAAATGCCAACCCAACAAATATTAACAAGGGGAGCCAGAATAAATTTCAGCCACAGCAGTGCAGAGAACAAGACAAGAGCTTTTTGTGTATTTAACAAACTACAGAATAACAGTGGGATAATTACAAAGTATAGGAATCAGAGCAGCTCTCAGTTTAGTCAAAGTTTGTACTGTGAATTGAATTCCTATTTAGAATTGTGCAAACAACCATTTCAGCTCTGCACAGTGACTAATGCTGGAGGTTGTGGAGAGCAAATATGGCAATCAAGGACCAAGTTCACAAACGACATTATGGGCTTGCTTGTTTGTTGAAGAGAAAAGATAGATTACAATCTGAAAACCTACAGAAGTGAGGGCAAAATAGGCAACAAAAGTAAAGTAGGGATGTAAAGATATTTAAATTTAGTCTCGTCCACAGAACAGCAATTCCAAATGTAATTTACTTTATCTGGATGTTTATGTCACAATAAGTATTTGATTTTCGCCTTTAGTTGATAATTTATGATGATTCAGGATTATTAGAGAAAAAACGGCTTGTTTAAATAAAATATAATGTACAATAGCATCAAGCAGATGGTTATTTAAACTCACAGGACAAAAGCCAAATGTGAGAAGAAAAAAGTTAAGTCTAAATGTGAAAGGCAACCAGCAAAGCATACAAAGACTAGCAGTATAACTTTTCATATAACTCAAGTATGCAATGAACACCAACATCTGTAGACAACCTGGAAGGCAACAGAGCATGTAACTTACACTGTCGCGTGGCGAACACACAATGCAACAATATCGCACAGGCTTTTAAGTGATAATGCATAGATGGTTTTAAAGGTTATTTTTAGGCAGTGGCTTATGTAACATGCAGTAACAATGTTTGTCCAACTGGATTAAAATATAATTAAACTATGTGTAAATAACGGGGGTAAAGGCATATGCCATGTAGATTTACTGTAGATAGTTTGGGAATGTAGAGTCGAAACTGTTGTGAAACTCTCCATCAGGCAAGCAGAAACTTGTGAGCGTGGCAGAACCAGACCGACAAGAGGTGGAAAGTGGAGCTTACAGCAGCGGACAACCACACAGGGTGCACAAACAACACAAACACAATATATGCGGGGAATCCTGATAATGATATCATGTCAATCCAACAGAAATGTGTCAAAACATGTCTTTAAACGGTATAAAATGAGAAATGTCCATAAATTCCCACATTTGAACGTTACCAACATAAACATTTTGTAATTTTTTATAATTAATCAACTCTTTTGGTAGCATTTCACAACAACACAATAAACTCAATATTAAAATATCTCATATCTTCAAAACAACATGCACAATATTATCAAAATGTTGATATACTGTACACCCTAATTCTAATATTATAACCTTTTTACACTAGCCTATAAGATTGATCCATCCAACAGAAATAATATCAGATCCAAATATGTAAAATAACGACAAAATTTACCAAATGTCCGTGCTACTATTTTCACACTACTAGGTATAATCCAGAATGTAAACAAAAAAAGACTGGTCCAAACCAAGGCCTTATAACACTAGATGACCAAAGCTAGCATCACAGCTTCAAATTGACTTACCAATTAACATACACACATTTAATATTTCATGTCTGTGTCAAAACCAGGCTTAAAGATATATGCCTCATTTGTAGTTGTTGAAATCATTGCGTAAGTGGGATATTAATAAGCATATTGTTGATAATGTGGGATACGCCTTAGCTTCATACACAAAACAGGAGCGAGATCTTACCTGTGAACTTCCGCTTTTGAGATCCTCTTTGGTTAAATCGTACAAAACTAGAAGACCGATTATCTCACGTAAAAGTTCTCTGCCTCTGTTACTTGCTTGCTCAAAATGTCTCGACTTACAAAAGTTTTTATGCAATTAAATCTTTCGGACGACAGGTGGAGGGGCGGCAAGACGTACAGGTACGTTTCATGACGCAATCGCGCTGCAGCGTAAACCGAAAGTAGCCTGACCAAAACCAACACACCCGCATTTTATTTGTGTTTCTGTAAATTTGTCACGATCAAATGTATGGACTGCATTGGGGATAGCTTTCGTTTGATACAAATTACATTTTAACTGGGCCTATTTTTGTTTATAAAAGTAGAATTGTAAGCGACATTATGTTTTTTAGTAATTAAATAGTCGTAAAAATAAGAACACAACTTTCAGTCACGTTTAATGAAAAAGAATGAAAACTGCCCAGTGTTAAATTAGATTAGCAGATTACAGATTAGATCAAAACCACCACGCCAATGATTATTTATTATGAAACCTACACCCTCAAGTGGTAAAACCAGGTATCAACTGTATGTCCTCCCAGACATAAATTTCCTTTTTCTTGTAGAACTGGCCAATATACTTTCAGCATACTCTTATATTTATTTAAATGTAAAGGAATATTCAACTCATAGACGTGAAATCTGCAGCTGCCACGGTAATAATAGCAATGGTGGAAGAAGTAACCAATAGTAAAGGTACAGAGACAGGTGCATAACAATTTTCAAGTGAAAGTGAAATTAGTATGTTAAAAAATCTACTTTAAGTAGAAGTATAGAAGTCAATGTTTAAAAATGTACTTTATGCAGAAATAGTCAAAGTATTTCACACAGGTGTTTTAACTTTTAAAGCATTAAATGGGGTGTTTTTGATAAAGCAAATAAACAAGACCCATTTTCAGCAACCTTCAAGTTTTATTTGTTTACAAAGTTAAGATTGCATTTTCATATAGTCCTTCCTTTAATGAGTAGAAAACCTTTTAAAGAATTAGTCGAAAGGCACAAATTTTACAATATATACATTTGGATCTAAATTATAAATATATAGAAAACAAAAGCACAACCCAGAATAAAAGTGCTGAACACAGTTTTCTTTTTTATACAGAAAAAATAGGCTTTGTTGAAAAATACATACAATCAGTAGCATGTTTTTGTTTGTTTTTTCTGTTAACAATAAATTATTTGAAAGTGATAACATTTATATAATATGCGAACGGTGGTGAAACAAGATGGCTACAGTACACAAAGCATCGCAAAGAACTGGAACACAAGCCGGCAATACTCAATCATAACAACAACAGTAACTTGATTATGCCATTCTTAGTGCAAAATGATAAAATATTATAAAGGCCTAACTACACAAATATGTTCAAAAGCTTTATAATTTCATAATGCATAATTTTGAGATTTCATAGTCATTCAACCATGGCATTTTTAGACCTTGGTCTTGGAATGTGCCTGATGAACAAGTAAAACAATTTAAATGTGGAAAGAAAATTGACTAAAATGATTAAAGTTGGGATTTTGTGTCAGCTGACTGCAAATGCTGTGCACCACCGAGGAACAGGAAAAAGGCCTGGACAGCTCATTGCACATTTTACACAAGCCAGGGCAGAACTGACTTAAAACAAATGTCAGCTTTAACATACAAAAAATATCAAATAAAATACGAATAAAAAAGTATCCACAGAAGTAAAAATGTTCCTTAACAGCCTTTGCTCTTTGCCCTAAGAAGGCATAAACGTCAACATTTTCACAAAGACAAACCCATCACATTAACACAAATACAGCAAGTCACAGCACAGATTAAGAAACTCATATTGGTTATTTATTTCATACGGGACTTTAAGCATTTCTGCCCCACTGTTACACCTGGTTTCTTCCTGAGATCGATAATGGTCTGAAAGTGTAGAGCCAGGGGGAACTGTCAAATACTTTGGTATTTCCTGCACATGGAGAGAGGACTCACAGAAAAGATCTACATTTGGAGGAATAATTTTGTATGAGGAAAGAAACATATGACAATATGAGCAGAAATAAACCCAGACACTGAACAGCAGTACAGAACAGTGCAATAGTATTTGGTGGCAGGTTATAATAGAATTTGATAGAATTCTTTTCAAAACTAGAAACTTCCCTGACCAATACATTTGGACTATATAACAAGCAGGATAACATATCTAAATTCTAAATATCCCTTAAATATAAATAATATTAACTTTTGTCCAGAACGCATTGCGCACTCCCCGTGAAAAACTATGCAAATGATCTACATATTTATCTGCTGTTCCGGAAACAGAGGAGCCCCAATTTGCCCGTGAACTGTAAACAGAACTAGGCATTTTATGGTAAAATTAACAAAGACAAAGGACTTATTGCTTTTTGAGGACTCAAACCGGGACTTAATGACACAACTTTCACACAAACAGCGGCTAAACTCACACATTTACCAACACAGTGAACAAGGTTACATTTGTTTCTATTATAATTCAAGATAAATTTAGTTTTTTGAGCCGAGAGATTGGAATAAAATCTTTCAGAATTTACTTTTCGATATATAAACTTTTAGTTTCCCACAAACTGTAATGGCTGAAATTAATCCAATGTCAATAGCAAAGCATTTCCTGAGTAATCCAAAAACAAACCAGGACTCAAATCTTTGATGTCAAGATCAAAGTCACAGAACGTGTGATATCTTCTTGGACACAGTTTTTTCCCCCTGACAATGAAGGAGCTGTTTTTACAACTTGTGCCGGGCTGTCGCATCAGAAAGGACAAAGGACAGTGAGAACAAGGTCTCCGTATACTATTATTCTAATGTACAGGCCGAGAGGAGGTTCATCTGAAACCCACCAACAGCATAGTGTAACACGCACATCTGAGAGGGCTAAACATCCATTACAAATATATATTAAATTAAAGTTCAAACCATTGCTCCAAGTACAAATCTATACATTAGGCTACATGAATTTCAAAGACTGCATTAATAGATTTTTCCAAAGGCACTGTTAGCAACAGCAGACTGCTCTTCCTCCCTTTCCCTCACACTAGTGTTCATACAAACAGGGACACACACGAGGACAAGCAACGCAAACATGAAAACTGAGGCATTTCATGGCTAGATAACAATATATTCCCTGCTGCCTTCCAGTTAAATCCTCCCTGTCTATAACATGAAAGTACATGAAGCCTTGCATACAAAAGTCAATATGAGGCGAGCCATAAAGCAATGTAACAGTAAAGCAAAAGTCATAAGTCATGGTTTACACTGGCGGTTTCTTCACCACCGGGGGGAGCTATCCACCTTATCATATGAAGGTTTTGTTTGACAGCTCCTGTTTTGATTCCATACAGTCACCTCATGTGTTTGAACAGCTGCCTTTCTCTGTGGAGGACACACTTTGGTGTTGTGAGGGCGGGCGCGGGGCAGTGACGTGACTATGCCCTGAGGGGAGAGCGGCGTGGACAGCAGCGGATAACAGACACACACATTAAAGTCTAAATAAAAAAGCGAAACGTCCAACCAAACACTTTAGTTCTGGGGTCGGTACTGGATGACAGATTTGCGGTCTGGTCCGGCCTGCAGCATGCTGTTGAGAGCCTCGCGGACATCCAGGGTGCCTGAACCGCAGTTGCCGTTGGTTAGGGCGAGAGGTTCGGTTTGCGGGATAAGGAACTGAGATGAGAACGGCGAGTTTGAGAACAGAGACGAGGATGAAGTAGGACTGTAAATAGACTGCGATGGAGGAGGAGATAGAAGCATTGACGTGGACAGGAGGCTGTGGGAGACGTGGTTGTTCGAGACAGAAGAGCTGGAGGAACAGGAGGAGGTAGAAGACGAAGGGCTGGCTTTCTGTGTGTGATTCTGGGGGGGCAATGCTAAGTCAAACAAATCCAACAAGTCTTGATGGTTAGTCAAAAGGTTGTGGTTCTGCAGCAGACCGGACTGGGTGCTCTGCTGGGCGCTTTGAGATATCAACGACTCCAAATCAAAATCATCCTTAAAATCCGTGCGATTAGTCAGCGCGTCTGCTATGCCCAGCCTGCCATTGTCTGAGGTGTTTCGCGACGGGGAAGGCGAGCCCACGGTCAAGTCCAAGATCTCCTCCAGGGGATCTTTGGGCTTTAGAGGTGACACTTTAGAGGTGTTCTGATGGAGAGGAAGGGTCTTAATCTGAGGGAAGCTATTATTGAAGGACTGTAAGGATTGTGGGTAAAAGGGGTATCTTGAGCTGACAGGGCTGGGCATAGTCTTAGACAGGACCTGGTTGTTGGTGCTAGTGGTAGAATTACTGGACCAGCCATTGTGGGCCGTCCTGAGCTGGTTCTGACCTCTTTGCAAAGTCAACAGTGTGATCTTGTGAGCGGGCTGTTGCTGCTGCTGCTGTAAAGTGTGGCTGGCGCCTTGCATTCGCTGCAGTGGTGGTAAACTCTGAGACTGTGTCAGCGACTGAGGGTTCAGTTTCTGTTTAAGGAGCTGGTTCTGGGCCAGGGTGAGGGACTGGTTGTGGAGGGGTTTGTTGCTGAACAGATTGGCCAGGAGGTGCTTGTTGTCCTGCTCCATCTTCTTCATGCGCTCCTCGGCCTGGCGTTTCTCCAGAGCCTGCTGCTGACGTTCTTTGCGTCGCCGTTTCACTTCTTCGTTCATCAGCAGCAGCTCGTCACGCACACGCGACACACAGTTCTCTGGGATTTTGATACCTGCCACACAGAAAACAATGAACATCGTCTAAAAAAAAATACAACAACTGTTGTTAAGGTGAGATTTAGGGGGGGAATCAGAATTCTGATTCATTAAACCATTTACAGGACCATTCACCAGCAGTATGAATTGTGGGTAAAAAGTGGGGAGGGACATTCAGCAAATTGCTAAAGCCAGAAATCAATGCCGAGGCTGTCACATGTTTGTACTGTGACTGAACCCTCATAGTGCAGCACTAATATACAGTTTCCCATTAATAGATAGTACCCCTATAGTCTAAAAATAAGATGAACTAAAACTAATAAACAAATGATACTCCATGTTTATAGTATTGTCATAAGCATACAGAAGTAACTATATTGAATCTATAATCATTGTGCTGCTCGTGGTCGAGTGGATAGCACACATCCCTGCCATTGGAGCGGTGTTTTGAGTTTGAATCCAGCTCTCGACAATTTACTACTTCCCCAATCTTATCCCCAATTCAAGCTGACTTGTCCTGTCCTGTCAAATAAAGCATACGAGCAAAAACATTATTTAAAAAATACTTTTCTGATCAGTAGACGGAATAAGTGATTTTTACACTAATGATAATAGTGATGATAATAAAATTATTCAAATACGGGTTACTCGTGATACCATACCATCTCAGTATAAACTGTGGGAAACATTGACTATATCATATTTTGGTATTTCATTTTTTATGAGGGTACTGTAAGTACGTAGTTTCATTTCAGAGTATCTAGTTTAATTTGAGAAAGCACACTGACCAACTTGTTTGTTGTGCTGCTTGGTCTTGAGGCGGACGATCTGCAGGATGCTGGAGTTGGTGATGTCAGACACCACGTCGGACACTCGTTTCCAGACTCTGAGCAAAGCTCCACACAACATGTGGTACTGCCTCAGCCGCATGCCCTGCAGACACTCCAGGCCCTCGTCCACCTTCTTACACTTCCCGTTCCTGTTAGAAGAAAGTAACATGTCACCACACAATTACTGCTGAGACACGTAATGTATTTGGTAACGTGCTGACTCCTGTAAAGCAGTTACTTGAACATAAAGAATACAGTATTAGTCAATCTATGCATTTGTACAGAAGAAGGCAGTTTCATCAGGATGTATTCTCAGGTGATCAGTAAATCCTTAGAGAATGGCATCTGACCTCATATTACTCTTACTGAGGCCTACACAACCCCTGTGTGATTGGATGAAGTAAGCCATTAATCCTGTTGTGGAGTTTTCTTACCAGATGGCATGGCTGCACTTCTTGAACGAGAAGACAAACTGGTTCTCCCAGTGGTCCTTGGCTTCCTCTGCGCTCACCTGAAGAAAAAGTAATCCAATGATTGAAAAAAAGAAGAAAAAAGAAACCCTTTATGGTAAGGAGTTCGTTATCATTTCAAATCATTCCATCTAGTTCAATAACTGTCCATATCCACAAGGGGGCAGTGGACTCCACAAAGATAGTCATGCAGGTATAATAGACTTCTATTCAGTAGTATGATGTACAATGTTGGCCGTACCTTTCTATACCGCATCTGAAGATTGTCCAGGTTTTCCGGGTGAGTTTGTTTGCCGATGTTGGGCTTGAACACAAGGAAGTTTTTGCCTCTTCCCTGTTCAGCCAGCAGCACAGACAGCGTATTCCCTCGTGGCTATAGGCATAGACATCACAGCTTAATGTTACCTTTCGTACCAAGCCATGCCATATACCAGAAGGTTGAGGCATGTTTATAGCAGCACTGTACACAGCTTTTTATAACCTACTTTGATGGACAGGTAGAACCCTTCATCGGGACTACTCAGCTTTAATGACCTGCTGTAGGCCTCATCCCAGGGCATTCCTCTGTCCACACTGATCTGAAAGATCAAAGCATTAAACACATTACACAGCCGTCCTAAGGGGCAGTCAAGGACACTTAAAACATGCAGTTTTAGCACAAAAGACAAACATTCTAATCCATTCTTACAAAAACTCAGACCATGTACTCGCCAAACTAGTTCTCTCCTAACTGCACGTTGTTAGCTTGCCAAGTCGCAAATGTCAAATGTGGGCTAGCCTGCAGCTGACAGACAAAAGCAGGAGATAGCAGTAATTATCCTGTTCCCACCTTCCACTGGTGTCTCCAGCAGCAGCAGAGCAGCCCGGGGCTAAGCCTGTGATCACAGCCTGCTGCTATGAAAGTGACATCAATCATATTCTCCGGTACCTCTGGGAGAACAGGACTTATCGGATAATAAGGCAACGGTGTGCAGTGCCATAAATGTGGTAAACGTAAGGACATGTCTTTTAGGTTATGTGGCAAAAAAGATAGGCAGTATCGTCACCTTTTAATGTAATTTAAGTTTTATTCATGCATTTGCTTTGGTTGATGTATGGTTTAATGGTTAGACTTGGTTCAGACATGACTTCAACATGGATTTAGTCCTGGTTAACTCTTGTTTTAATCCTGTCATAAACTATGATAACTTTGGCTCTTTTTGTCCTGATTTTGTGAGAGATGGCAGTGGTTGTAGAATTCCTGTCCTGTGTTATGCTTTCATACACACCTTATAAAGAACGACCTGTCCGTCTTGAGGGTTACCAGCTGTCAGAAAAGTCTCCTGTTTCTCCTCATAGATCTCATCATTACCTGGGGCTAGGTCTGTCAAAAAGACAAAAATAATTAACTTGGAAATAACTGTGTTTTGCTATTAAAGCTACTAACAGTTTGACTAATTCTTCAGCAGGCAATGGTCATTTATATCCATAGTTTAGATTTACTTATTTAAAGCAAAAGGCTCATGTTACGTACCCAGAATCCCCATGTCGTACTTCCCTTCCTTCTTATCCTTCTCAATTAAGTAGTCAAAGTTGTCAGTGAAGTATTGGAAGAGATAGTTCTGTTTGTGGACCTCCAAGCCAAGAATGCGGTTTAGGAATTTGGTGATGGAGCAATCTAACATGAAAAATCTCAATTAGGAACAGCTTCATACGAACAATCCTATGTTTTACGGAAATAATAGTACCTTTTTCAGTGTTGATCCCGAAGCGAGGCTCTCTGCAGAAGATGCCCACGTCCATCAGCCCAAGTTTCATGTCTACAATAAATACATAAGTTATTCCAAAGTGCTGCGGTGGTGACAGACTAAATGAAAGAGTTTAACTTGCCTCTGAAGAACATAGGGTCACCCCCGGGGTAATCTTTGGGAGGGGGCACTTTGTTCTCGATGTAGCCAAGTATTGCTTTGGTGATTTTGTCCAGGGCCTTGGTTCCGTACTGCAAATAGAGTGACATGGAGCTGAGTGGCTGGAAATATTGGTTATAAGAAAATGTGTTTAATGTATTTCTACCTTGTTCTCAAAGTTGTATTTGCTCAGATCTCTGGACTCAGTGGCTCTCCGGTCTCCGTGAGTTAAAGCACCCTGACAGGAAGTGAAGAGGAAAACACTGAGTAACACAACAACACAAACAATTTAACAATCAATTAATGGATTAATTTTGCCTAACATACTTAAATTAACGATGGGTTTTATGAATTCAAGACTGGTAGCAAGACAAACACTTTCTTCACAAGTAAAAACAAAAACAAAAAATAAAAAAAACATATTTCGATGATAAAAAGGGAGTCAGAGGGAAACTTTATGAAATTGGGGAGGACATGCAGACTCCCTTCACGGTTGTTTGGTTCAAGACTGTGAACTATTAAACATTTACTAAGAGGCAGGAGAAGTCCTACCCCACTCAATAAGTTACAATCAACATTTTAATAAATAACAAAGAAACAATATTGAAAGCAGTTACAAAATTACACAAATCTACCAAAACAAAAGAGGAACTGGGGCATAACACAGCTGCTATTCAGTGGGGTTGCCTGCTTGTATTGGATGGATGCAGTCAAACATGACCTATTCTGAATGTGGATTTACCGACCATGGCTGGCAAAAGCACAAACTACTTAGAAGAACTAGCGCAGACTCTAGCCTTTTCCCCAAATTGTCATGCTGTGTCACTATAGTAATAAATGACTGCAAGTGTTGTGGTGAATTGATAGATGGAAAAGCGATTTGGACAGTACACAATATTACACAAGAGCTTTTTAGAGTTTAGTTCTGTCTATTCATATGAACAAAGAAAATGCTAATAAAAGCACTGCGTGTTCACAGTTAGGGTCAGGAAAAGGAAGGACACGAGGTGAAGAAGTGAAGAAGGGAAATGTATTAAATTACATAAAATGAGAACCGTATTGAATAAGCACATAACATTAAGCCTCTATTTACAGTGAGTGTAAAAGAACAACCAACAAGAACAAGAATATCCCCAGAGACAAAGCCACGGCTGATAATAACGCAAAAGAAAGTAGGACACAGGAAGTACACAAATACACAATTTGATACTTACCAAACTTTCTAATCTTTTGGCTACAATGGATGCAAAGCGTCTCTCCCCAGCCAACTCTGAGATGAGGAAGATGTACTCCGGTGCTGTTACCTGGTTGGACCGATGAGTACGACCTGGATAGAGAAAGAAAGTAAGTCTGCACTGTGTTGTTGTAAATATAAAAAAATATATTGTAGCATTTGAATAGGATTGTCAAAAGTACCAAAAATCAAATACTAATCAATACTAAAACTAGTATTGAAACTAGATACTAATTTCAACAAGTATCAATGCTAAAAAACGTCGGACAAAATGTGACATTTCCTGAACAGTTTTAGAATGATCTTGACCTTTATAAGAACTAGTTTAAGACCACATGTTAGCAAAAATATCATACTATTATTTTGTGTTGGAAATGACCAAACAAAAACCTTAAGTGTAACGAATTTGCGCTAACTACAAAATAAAAAATAGGGCAAGATTAAAAGATTAAAAGCAACTTTGGGACTGATGTAGGGACAGGGTAAAAATAATAATAACAAAATGTAGGATTAATTCAAGTAATACAAAAACTGTACAAATAAAACTGGTATATACATTGTGGAAAACAACGATTATAAATAATGACTTAGCTCACTAACTAAAATGCTTTTCACAGATGAGCCTCAGGAAGCAGCACAGCGTTGGTAATATTAAACAATAGCGTCACATGTTTGGAGTGGAGTAGTGGATCACATAAACACATTAGGGTTCGTAGTAAAAGTAACAAGGCTCTTTTATACCACGCACCAAACTGCTGAATGGCCCTGTCTGCGCTCCACGGCAGCTCCAGCGTCATGTGCACTCGTCTTCGCTGGTTTTTCACTCGTTTATCGGCCTGGAGGGAAATCCCAGAGCTGGCTGCCTCGGATATAATAGCCACCCGCTAAAGAAGAGGAAAGAGGTTAGTGTTACAGACTGCAAACATAAATGGTCTGAAGGGATAAAGAGATAACTGACGATGTAGTCGTATTATACCGAGGAAATCCAAAACGTGCAATTTAGCTATGTTTAGCAATTTACCTATTTAGCTAAAATGAACAAAACTTGCAACAATAGCTTAAAACTAAAGATGATACTAACCTTCTCTCCACACATGAAGCGATCCTTCTCCTTGATGTTGATGTGGTCGATGGTTAAACCCTGCTCGGCTCGAGACTCGTAGCGCACACTGCCGTCTGCTCGCCGCACCACGCGACCCTTTCGACCGGTCATCTGCGAGAGAAAAACACTGTTACACTACATCTAAAACGAACTACTGTACGAGACGCAGAAGTGTCCCTTATCGTACCTCTGAGACTTGCTCTGGACCTCCAAACTTATCAATGAGCTCGTCCAAAGTGTTAAGAGGTAGTTCCTTTCCAAGCTCAGCGATTTTGGTGAGAAGACCCTGTTTCATCTCTTCTATTCTCGCTGTGAAAACAACAGAACAGCACCAAAACCATGAAACTAGTTTACCACTGATGTTGTGATTACATAGTATTAGTATGATTAGGTCTATTGTAGTTTAGGCCAGTTTTTGTCTTTTTAATTTAAGCCTATTATTAGTCTTAAAACTAGTCCTTTTCTGGTTTGGTCTTATGATTCTAATGTCAATTTCAACTTTTATGCAACCATTTAAAGATACCGCTATCAAAATGATTGTATTATCATATTTCTCTAATGCTTTTTCTACTTACAACAGCTAATGCACAACTACAATACTGACAGGACCAGAATACGGTGACATTAAAGAGACACTTGATCGAGAGAGGGGATTGTGTTACCTGTCTGGCAGCTGGTGTGGTTCACAAAGATGACGTCGTCGTTCTCCATCGAGTCGGGGGAGGAGTTTGAGTCCGTGTCCATGTCCGAGTCACTGCTGCTGTCGTCACTGATGTTGATCACGCCTCCGCTGTCCACGTTCAGCTTAGCCACCTTGGTCTGCCGGCCCCGAGGTTTCCCTGCATCATGACAGTGACAGGAATCATAATGGTTTCTTCAGCCTTCATGAAACACCCGTGAAACACAATAAAAATACAGCTGACTTACGTTTTCTCTTGTTCCCTGAAGGCTTCTCTCTTCTTTGCTTCTCTGATGGAAAATGTTTTGTGACGAGTGACTGAAACACCCCCCTACAGGATAAAAATAATAGTAAAGGTAAACACTGACCAATACAAGAGTTAGACACAGTTTTTCTTTATTGCCTGGCATAAAGTTTAAGAGTCAGACTTAAATTGTAGCTTAATGATTGAGGTTATGGGACCTTCTTATGCCAGATGTAGCTCAACTTACTCTGCAGCCGAAACAAATCTGTCAAGATGTCCATCGTTCTCATCCAGGACTTCTCTTGTGCGAGACTCTCCGGTCGACTGTAGACCTATGACTATGCACTGCACAGGACAGAACAGTGGTGAAAGTTCATTTCTGAAACTACTAAACCTAAATCAGCGTTTACTGTATGTTACACCGACCTTCCCAGCCTGCAGCTCTTTTTGAGCCAGCTCCACCAGACAGCGGACCTTGGCGGCGATGCAGAGGTATTTGAAGAAGCGCTGGTGCGACGACCAGAACTGTCCCCAGAGAGACTTCCTGCTGACCAGGCCCAGATCATCGGCTGCACGCATGAACATTTGGAGCGCCTCCGCCCACTGAACAAACAAATATTGAATATACAGGAAGAGTTAATTTTATTAATCAGCAGATGCATTCTGGTATTTGGGGAGAAACGTACCAATTTGGCAGCTTTATTATAAACCACTTTAAAGTCGTCGTCAAGGGCGATTTCTTCGATGCGGAAGGACACTCCAGCGAAGCTCAGCTGACGGGCGATGTACATCCCACTGACTTTCATGTCCATGGCAACAATCTCCATGGCACCAACACCTCTGTTTAGAGATGACAGATACATTATTAAATATCACTCAATTTTTAGCCTCAACTGGCCCCGTGACTAAAGCTCCCACACAAATAAGACCTCAGAATCATACAAACCTCTTCTCAATGGCATGCAGGAAATCCTCAAACGTCCTGAACGGCGTTCCCTCTCCCCAGATTCCCAGGCGGCTCATGTAGATCATGTTCTTTGGCTCGGAGGCACCTGGGCACACACACAGAAGGATGATTTTGTGAAGTGCATTTAGTTGAATTGTCTAACATTTACTGTTCGAGGTTACAGTTACATTAACAGAGCCGTCTCTACCTGTGGCACTGGCGTACACCACTCTGGCCCGGGGAAGTTTATTCTGCAGGTCCAGCACCGCTTTGCCCATCTTTGTGGATGTAGCATTCTTAGCTTTGTGGCATTCATCAAAAATAATCTGTAAAGGGCAATGGTCAAGGAACAACAAGACTCTGGGATCAGTCGTGAACATTAAGAAGAGCATGCAGTGGGTTCAATGACTGAGAAGGATACAACTCCATCAAAGTCAGGTTTGCACCAGTCCAAGATCTGCTTGATTCTGGTCCGGTGTTGCCCTCCGGCCTGGCTCTCTCCTATCAGCGCAGAGTAGGTCGCAAACAGGACTCCTTCTGAGGTAGCTGTGTCTCCATACTTTATCTGTAGTTCGACAATAAAACAATTACAAATGTACAGATAACGTTAGTGCCAAAAGTAAACTTTTTTTTTTTTCTTTCAATGTATTGATTGTTATGGACTCACCTTGTTTAAGGCAAGCACAGGAATATATGTTGCGTCTATATCTTTAAGATCTCGCTCTGCATCAAATTTCAGGTCATTGGATATGCTGAACCTAAGGGCAGGAAGTTCACAATATTTACACAGAGTGAACTAGAAGAGGAACACTTGGTATCAACTGTAAAGAGAGTGTAGACTGATGTGTCTGGGGAGTGTGTCTTACCACAGTGCTTTCTTGCGTCCCTTAAGGTAGTTTTCCAGGATGATGCCGGCCACAGTGCGCCCCTTTCCGACTCCCGCTCCGTCGCCGATCAGGAATCCTGCCCTCTGGTTGTTCTGTAGGATCACCTCATGTTGCTGAAACACAAATATCACATTCAAAAAGATAAAGTCCTGAAATCACAATAGATTACTTAATTGTTCCATGCAGATGTGAGTGAGTACCTGGCAGGCATAGACCACTGCCTCTAACTGCAACGCCGACAGCAGCCCACTGTTAATAGTTTTTTCAGGGATAGAGAGGGTGTATGTGATGTCAGGGGGAGGGACACTGGACAGTGTGTTAGTCTCCACGACTATGTCAGGGTGGGAAATTCCTATAGTGGCTGCCAAAAGAACACAAAACATGTTTTAATTTGTGAAATTCAGGTTTAAAATCATGCCGTGAGTCATTTTCTTGGACCTACATTTTGAGGGTTTGTACTCAGCGTAGGTGTCCACATGTCCCAGTTCCTCTGCCTCCTCCTCCTCTGCATCTTCTTCTTCCTCTGCGTGTGTTTCAGTTTTAGGAGGCTGGAAAAATACACACTTATCTTAGTAAGTCCAGAATATGGGCTGTTACAGTATACAACAAATGTTTACCAACCAAGCAGGATGAAATGAAAGATTAAAACAAACTTGAGATGATAAAAATGATTTGGGTGGAGTTTTAGATTACATTACATATGTGAAAAATGAAACACAAAGACAAAGCCTTGTGCGGTATTGCATAGTCAATTCACAATTATGTTTTGCAGAGGGCCCAGCCAATGTAACACGCAGCAATGTTTTCATCATCTCGGATAATAAGGTTTTGCTTAAATCGGTCAAAGTATCCCGATACTGAATATAGTTTTTCCTGTGAAACTGAAAATTAGAGCCCTTGGTCTAGTTATTATGTTTCTCTGTAAAACAGATGCTAGTTTAAGCCTGTATTATTTTCAAGATTTTCTAAACACAGTGGTCAAACTGCAGTTGCATGCGTTTATTGAGGCCCATTCATAGCGCTGACGACTATTTTGTATTTTTGCATAAAATTTAATGTTTTTTATGCTACCTGAAATCCTCCCAAAGGTGGGGTGCTGATAATAGCTGTTATATCATCCAAACGGGTCAAGTCATGAAACTTGCTGCTCCCCTTCAGCTGCCATTGGAAAATAAAGACTCAAATCAAAACAAAGCAAAAAAAAGAAAAACAACACAACACACATAAAATGATTTGTTCTAAATGTTAGTGTCTTCATGAATGTGGCATGACACAACGCTCTTGATGGACGTCTGGTGCAGCAGCAATGGGTGAAATTGTCGTGTGGTGGTAAAAAGCCAGCAACAACAACAATAAAAGGCAGATAAAGCTGTGTGCGTCTTGAAGAAATAATGGACAAAATGAGGCCAGAATTAAAAGGAAAACATAAAAGAGTTTTAGAAAACAGCAGACATAGATGAGTATCTTGAGTGTGGAAGTTACTCTTTTTAGATTGTTTAAAATGGGCACTGCATAATTCTCTTTTGTTATGTTGA
Organism: Chaenogobius annularis; assembly: GCA_015082035.1. NCBI lineage: Eukaryota > Metazoa > Chordata > Actinopteri > Gobiiformes > Gobiidae > Chaenogobius > Chaenogobius annularis. The sequence continues at coordinate 80,388 of BJKM01000303.1, read as the reverse complement.
AGATGTAAAAAAGGGTGTAGTAGCATAAAGCATGCTTTGGACTGACCTCCGGCTGGCCCTGTGCTGGTGTGTGGGTGGTAGTGGTGGTGCTAGTGTTGACGTCCCATAAAGTGGGCACTGTGTCCAGGGTTTCTGTGCTGATGAAGGGCTGGGCATCAGCATACTCGGACAGCGAGTCGGCCGGAGACGAGAACAGGGAATTTGTGGAGAGGTCATCAATGCAGGACAGGTCCTAGACACACAGAGAAGGAACGAGGAGTTATGTTTTTGAACAAGAAAAAAGCATTGGTCAGAGCCGAGACAGTGGCAGAAGGCAAACAGCCCATAAAGCACAAAGATATTATAATACAATTAATTTGTGAATGGACCCGAGGTAGTGAAAAAAGGTTTGGCTCCAAAGTCAAAAAGACAAGTCCCTGTCTTTCTGCAACAAAATAACTTAATGTATACAACAAAATACATTTTGTGCATTTTTAATGTTGAACTAGATTTCACAAACAGTTCAATGAGCTGAATAACTGTGTACTTTTTGGGAGAGAACTAAAACAGAAAGTTGGGAGCTGTTGTAATGCCAAGAAGAGAGCCATTTCTGTCATGGCTGCTTTCCAGACCCCTGTATTCATATCTGTCCAGCTCTGAGCATGTGCTGTTCTTTAACTGCACTCAGAGACATAAACAAATGAATGTGGCTGACATTACCTGAAGGTAGGGGGTTAGCCGCTTAGGCTGCATGCTACATATAATGATGTTAAGTGGAGAAAAAGTTTGCAGACTTCGTCACTGAGTACACAAACTATATTTGTTCAGTTGTACAAGAGTGCAGAGGTTCCCACAGCTCTGTGTTCCAGCTACTCCTCAGTGTTATTAAAAACTAACAAGAGACAGTTTGAAACTTTAAACCAACCAGAGAATAAGATATAGCATTAATATCATGATTCATGACACATCGAAAGTTTCCTGTGAGCATAATACAACGTGACTTTGTCCAAAATGGCAACATAATTATAAAGGAACCTTCAGTAACAGTGGTAAATGATTAATAGATTAGCTGATTCAGTCAGTATGACAATCCTACAGCTGGTGCATTAGAAGTTGTGTTGTAGTTCCCTAAAAGCCCTTGCTCACTGCTGAAGTGAAAAGGTTTGAGCCGGAGCTTTGACTTCATCATGAATGAGGCCTGCGGTGGGACAGGAAGATGTTAGTGTATTAGAATGAGGGCTCTTTAAGGGAACAGCTCATCAGTGCTATTATTACGTCCCTGCTAAACTTACTCACTCTTACTTGAGAGAGAGAGGGGGGGGGAGAGGGAGAGAGAAAGAGTGAGAGAGAGAGTGAGCGTGAGAGAGAGGGGGGGAGAGAGAGAGAGACGGGGGGAGGGGGGATATATGATAGATAGATATAGCTATAGAAATAACATTCTATCAAAAGTAAAAATGTATTCATCAGAAAAGTACATTACGTTCCAGAATTGTACTGTGAGAGAGAAACAGCGCTTCCTCGGGGCAAGAGCAGACATGACTTCAGAAAAAGTGTGATGTCTACAAGACAGACTGCATTGTTAGGTGTTTTCAATTGGAAAAATATCCTGGTGACCTAATTCAACACATACAGTATGTGCCCTAGATTATAATTTACACAAACAACAAACCACAAACACTATCCTGATCATAGCAAATATAAAAAGCTTGAACTGGATTTTTACAGCTTGTAAATTGCTGATGACAATGCTGACTATCCCCTCATGTAGGGCTGTCCAAAGGGCCGCATTTTGCGCTAATCTAATCACAATTACAATTTGATATTTCTCCAAAATCACAAATCAGAGAAATTGGAGTAATAAATTACTAAACCTATTCAGTGTGGGTGGTTGTATTTCCAATAGTAAAATAAGATGCGGGTCACACTATTCTGCCTCCTGCTTGCTGACTTTCACGGACTATTGATTAAAAATGCAAAAAAAATAGAAACTGAAAAATTGCTCAGAAAGAAGAAACTGCTCTTGTTACGCCATTTGCATTTGTAACATCAGATCAAATTAGAAAGCCTGACAGAAAAGATGAGATTTGGATTACGTGGCTGGGGGTCAGTGGTGTTGCGTCAGCGTGTGGTGCTTCTATGTTTTACGTCAAACCTCAAACAGACTGTGACAGGGCTCAGTCTGGTGCTCTCACACACGGGCAGCAGAAGCACGGCGTAAACTAATCGAGTTGTTAAGCCGAGCAGAACAGAGGGAGCGACGCGGCCCCCGGCAGCCCCGAAAAAACCTCCATCTACTGTTCCTCAGACCAGCCTCTGCCAAAGCGAGATAAGGCCTGGAATTCAACGTTGTGATGGTAATCTTCCACAGCTTTCCACGGTCACAGTGAGAAGCACGATTACTGGTGCTGCCAGGCACAAGCGCTCATTCCCGAAACCCCAAATTAAATCATCAACATCTATATTCTGTTGAGGTAGTCTCTGTCTGGATGTTAAAGACGCCTTTAAAAGTCTATTTGTGAAAAGACTAAAATGACACATTTATTTTGAATCTATGCATCTTCGCTATTATGTTATAGTGACTCATCTCCATTCCTTTCATCGTCATCCTTTCATGTGTCAGTCCTGTCCTAGATTCACCCCAAATAGTTGAAATACGCATCGATAAAGTCTTGGTCAAAATGACATTTATGCATGAAAAGTCAGTGGGTACATTTACTTGGCAAAAAAATAAAAATCCAGAGAATAACCCAATAATTAGATCAGATTTTTGGTCAGTTAATCAATGTTAATAAATGTTTTTTGGAGTAAATATGCTAGCATAATTTCCTTTCCTTGTCATTTTAGTAATGTGATAATTCCATAAATCAGATCATAATGATGGATTTTGAGATCCTTTACGAACATTTATCATGAAAAGTTTACAACACATTTTATGAATGCACCAAGACACATTTCTGCACTGATATAACCTAATATACACTGAAAAATACAAAAAGTCGGCACTTGGATTAACTAAGCAAATACAGTAGGTCCTCTGCTGCTGGAGAACTGCTGAGGGTGATGATCTTTCAGCTGCAACACAGTATTTAAACCCATTTGATGCAGTGAGTGGCTTCTCATTTCTGTAACAACCATGTGGAAAGACAAATCCTGTGGTCACGGAAAAGATGTCAGTCTGTTTGAGAATCATTGGCATCAAGCAGAGAAAACATCTAAGGAGAAGCAGAAACGAATCTACAGATCTGAACCCCAGTGAGAGTGTTTGGGATGAGCTGGAGAAGGCTTTATGCAGTGGTCACTCTCTTCACACCATCAATACAAGATCTGTGTGAGAAATAATGACACACTGGATGGAAATAAATCTTGTACTATTGCAGACGCTTATTGAAACTATGCCCCAGCGAATGTGTGCTGTAATCAAAGCTAAAGGTGGTCCTACCAAATATTAAAGCGTGCCACTTTATTCCCTCTGTGGTCTTTTTTTTTTGGCCAGGCAGTGTAGATTTAATGTTTCCAATTAGGAGAGGTGAGAAACATCTGTTCCTGATATTAAACAACGACAGTCAGGCCATTGTGGCACTCACCATTCACGGAAATAATACAGTGTTATCTTTATATTCTGTAAACATTACAAACACATAGTTTCCAAAGAGAGTCACTTCCTGGTCTCCAACTGTCATGTTTTCCTAATGAAGGCTTACATGCACTCCAAGTGCGCTAAACAACCAAACTCTATTTTTGTCTTTGCCCCAAAACCTGTCAGACCAGTCTTGTCCCTGTCTACAGCAGGTCAAAGAACCGGTTAGGTGTGAGCGGCGACACACTGAGAGACGCTTAGAGATGTCTAGTTATTTAGCATTAAAAATCTGTAGCTATAATTACTAATAAAATGGTGATTGTACATACTGAATAACCATACTTTTGCCAAACATAAATAAACGACAACTCAACACACCGAGCTCCGGCAGTAAGAAAAAAAAAAAGAAAAAACAATCATTTTAACACAGTGGATCAAAACAAAACCGCACGTGCTAGTCCACAGTGGAGGAGCCATAGTTTGTCATCTCTATTGATTTAAAATGAATGAGTACTTGTCCAAACACAATTGAAATATTTTCCTGGCTCTTTCTTACCTCGAGCAGTTGAATGTCTGCTCCTAGTCTTTATCGGACTGCACTGTTACATCAGGAATAGGACTACAAATGAACTTCTGCAGATGTGTTAATTGGATTTTTGAGATTCAAACCACGACAACTCAACCCAATCTTATTTACAGGCATTTTGAAAAATCTGTATGAATTAGACAAGAGCAGTTATCTAGTTTTCCTGCCGTGCATCTGAAGTGTAAACACACACTCCAATTCTGCTGCTGCTCTTAGTCCCAGAGACAGACATATAGTTTCTGGCTTAGTGTTAACATCCTTTCATCTTGGCTGATGTAAATGAACTGTTGCGGACAGAAGATCACTTTATTTCACGCGTAACAACATTGCCCATTCCCCGTGGACTCTATTTGACCCATATTCTCACACATACCCCATTTTTTTTCTTTCTTCCGCAGAATTTAATTAATGACATCATATGAATAAACATACGGCATACAGTAACAAGCCTTCGTTTTGCTCTGCTTTCTGTCTCCTCTGCACACTGACTTAAATAGTTCTCAGCTGTTATGTTCCCTGACCTCCTGACAGACTTAAGCGGACTCCTCCTAAGGCAGGAAAACAGTTCTGCTTTTAATTTTGATAATACTCTCAAATGCTGCTGTCTGATACGCACAGATGGTATTGACCTGAACTGTCATGTAGCGACCCTCATCTAGGGCAACCATGACAAACTTACTCTCATATTCATTCTCTAGACATAATCTCTAAATAAACTTCCAACTTCTTCAAATTTGCCCAAATACAAGTCTGATTAAGTCTTTAAATAAGACATAAAATGGAATCTTGCCTCCTACATTGATCTTCACACAGCTCACAGCCCGTTGCGGTGGAAATATTAAGCGCCACCAAGAAGTCGCACACACAAAAGTAAATCAAACGATCAGAATGAGAGTGGGAGTGCGCATGAATGAGCAGACAGAAATACAGAACTGAACTGAGGAACTCTAAATGGGGCGCACTCGTAACTCTAATTTAGGGATATCTATTTTTTGATTGCAAGCTAAATCATTGGTGACGGTTTACAAGGTATTATCTCAATTCTCCAGACTTTTTAAAATAGACATTTGCAAAATTTAGATAACCACACCATTTTGTAGACGCTAGATGTCCAAAACGTTTTCGTTGTGGGCTGAGTTGAATAGGTTTAAGTGTTTATTAACACACGAGAAACATGAGGCTCCTGGGCCTCTGTACCCCCCATCTAGGAGATAAATTAGAATAATTAAAAGGGGGTTGGAGAACGCTGATGTGTGCGAACAGGATGCTTAAATAGTGTAACTGCAGGAAGGGGTGTGAAAGGGGTATGGTCCTGCTCCCGAACTTAAGATAACAGACATATCTTCATTTTATTGTAATCAAAAACGCAAATCGCAAATAGGGATGTCAAGTTCATGAGGTTAATTTAAAATTGTGATTATTCAGGTCACAATAAGAACCAAAAAATTATAATTGTAAAAAAGTACTTTTTTATTTTTATTTGGCTGTTTCTGTCACATTCAGAAAGTTCAATTTTGCAAAGCCGGTCACAAACTTGAGGAACAGTAACATGTTAGACCACGGGAATGAAAGAAAGATTTCACTGTTGTTTGTTCACAGTCTCTCAATAACCGTTAAATTGTGACGTTTTCTCACAATAATCGAAACACTAAAATGTTATATTGTGACATTCCTACACGCAAATGCTGCAATTTCTGAAGTACCATCATTTCCTCCAAAATATAATATATGCATAAAACTACTAACCCTGTAGTTTAGATCTGTACAAACATGTTCTGAATGACATAGTTACAATAAATGGATTGTCAGTTCATAGGCCTATTTCAGCCTTTTCGTCAATTCTACTGGATGCATTTGAAATGTGAACCGGACAGAATCCTGTAAAACATAAATCAGGATTCTAATGACAATTAGATATTTTCCCCAAATTGTGCAGCCCTAGCCAATACAATTATTCAACCTCAACCTATTGTCCACACCGCTTTTTATTGATCTGAGCTGACAAAATGTTACGATGAGGTGCACAAAGTCCCACACCTTCCTTTTAAAAGAATGAAGTGTGTTTTTTGTGTTTCAGGAAAATGTTATGTTGACTGTCAGCAGAAAAGAGTGACGGAAAAGACGTCATTGGGTGCCTAAGAACGTCTCGGGAGTCGGGGTTGTTGTTGCGCCTGTGATTATGCGCCGACGTGGAGTTTGGGGAATAAGTAGCAGAATTTTTGATGGACGAGAGCAAATCATACAAAACTATTTCACTATTTACACATTTTATCACAAAATGTGTATGTGTTTTACATTGCATTGTTTACGTCTTTTTTTAAGTCAGCGTTGTTGAGTGTCAAGAAAGGTGCTGATAAAAAAAACATTAATTATTACTACTTATTTATTTCACAATAAAAAACATCTTAAAAAAGTTGTCATCATAATATAGAATTATAATATTTTAATTTTACAAAACAATTTGGAACGCAATCCCGAAACTTTTTACAACTAAAACCAACTGGTTAAAGGATAAATACACAAAACATTTGTCTGAACATAACCATATTTTAAAAACATCTCCACATGCAGTTAAATGAGGTTAACAGTTATGTTTTAAGACAGTATAAAGGTAGGAGTGTGCATGCTTGTGGCTGGAGGTCATATAAGGTTGTGGTGGAGGAGTCTAAAGTGCCCCTTTTGACAAAAACTGTCCACAAACAGTGTGCGAGTTTGGAAAAGCGTTGACGCAAGGCGCATTGTGAGTCATGCACTAAAGTAAACGCTAAAAAGAGCTATGACAAAGAAAGCAAAATGTTTTATATTCAGAAAAACAAACTGGATTTAAGACATTTTTGTGCCAACTGACAACAGCTACTCTGTGTATTTTTAAACTATAACTTGCAACAGAATATTCTCACACTACTTGAACTGAGAATACAAAAATACACACATCTGGACACATTTACTTAATGCAACAGTCAAATGTAGTGATTCACACACTTCAAAATATAAACAGTTATGTTAGAATTTACATATGCGAGGTCAAACGTCTCACAGTGCAAACTCACATCATTATTGGAGACTGTGGATGGTGGGAACAAGATATACTCAGTCTTAAGTGAATGTTAAGCAGGTCAGCCAATTCTAATGGTTGATAAAACAGCAAAAGTAGTTTTGAGAAAAAGCTTGAGAAAGGCTTCAATAAATCTGACAATGGAAATGTGCATTAGTCATCAAATATGGGACACCATAAGGTTTTTGACAAATATCACAGTTTTTGTAAGTGACAATATGATGCTTAAAATCTACTTTTCAGTGCATTTTTTTCTCTGTTCTCTCCAGTGGAAATGCTTCACTGGCAGTGTTTATTGACTTCCCGTAAGCTGCATGGCAAAGTCACACTTTAATGCAATACCAGGAAACAATGTGTGTAGACTGCAGACCACCATGACGCTGCTGCCAAGCTGTAAAACCTATCCAGGAGTTTTCTGAGATATCGCACTAAACTTTCAACAAAAGCCTAAAGGTGCCATTGTTCCAGGTTATTGTATCGCCTTTTGAAAGAAGTCCTGACTGTGCAGTTTTATAACCAGAAAATATTTATGTATAGTAGAAAAGAAATCCAGGAGCGGTTGCATTGAAGTCAATAGACAAAAGTTGTGATCTGATCGATGATTTCAAAACAAAAGATGGCCTACGCAGCACTGTCTAAAAGTTGAGTGGCGTTTAACGTGACAAGATATCAGCCGGCGCACTTACTGGAAATCAGCAGTGAGCAGGACCATCATTTGTCATAGTTCCTGGGTAGGAATGAGAGAGGAGCGCTGGGTGACTAAGACAACCACAGAACAAGGCATTAAAGCTACTGCATGTAAAGCTACTATTATTGACAAGTGGATGATACAAGAGGAAGAAAGGATATCAATTCAGTAACAATGTAGAGTTCAATGTTAACGCCAGTAATAACGTAATATTTGTGACGCTTGTGACACAGAGTTGATCGGCTCAGAATAAATACTGGCTGAATTCACCTTTCACGGGTAAAAAAAAAACCCCGACAATGATCAACGATTCTCAAACTTCTCATACCGATTAAGAAAATATTTTGCTTTCCAACTACCAAATCTTAACCAGGTGACAGGACTAAACTATGTTGAGAACAGGTCAAAAACAGGACTTAACAATAGCCACAATTGGAACCTAATCACAGGTTGACAAGCAGAGGTATTAGAAGTATTAGTAAAGCTGTCCATTTGATAACTTTTGATAACTCAAATAAATTGTGTAATTTGATTCTGTTTTTAAATTCAATGCTCTGCCCCACAAAATCTGTAGCAATCTATAGTGGCTTCTAAAACAAGAATCACAAAAGATTACTTCTAATTGATAATAAGATCATCTTTCCTCTGCGTGTTCACTATTGACAGCACATAAACACTGTCTGACCCAAACATTGTGGGTGGTTTGTACCTTAGGCAGCGGGCGTCCCAGTTGTGCGTACAGTTTAGTCCAGAGGTGCATGAGCGACATGGGTCCAGCGCAGCTCGTCCCTCACACCTGGTCCATGTGATGTTCTCTACAGCTGAGGCCGGGCCCTGCTCCTGTCCCTGGGTCTTTCCTGTCGCACATCTGCCTGAAGCCCCCCTCTCTCTCTCTTGCTCTCTCTTGCTCTCTCTCGCTCTCTCTCTCTCACTCTCTCACTCTCTCCTCAGGTACTTGGTCTACAACATGCTTCCTGCTTCACCAGCTCATGCCAGGACACTCAGGTGTTTGCACAGCGCTTTGGTCATATTGATAGTGGACTAGTCCCTGTGCGCTCAAGGTGCTGTGGAGTGTGAGTGGTGAGAGAGAGGGAGAGAGAGAGAGAGAGTGGAGAGGAGGAGGGGAGAGCAGGGCAGCAGGGGGAGGGAGGAGGGGAGGAGCTTTCAGGAAATGATGCTTTTGTTGGTAAGTGACTAGAGTTACTGGCAGTCAGGCCCATTTTACTGTACATGGTGTAACTCAACCGCATTTGTAGTGTAAACAGTGTTGCACTGAGGAGCTGGCCTTGGCTCACACCCCGTCAACTTTAATGGGCGCGTTCCACTGTTTAATGATTATTCATTTAGAGGGTGACTTTAGCTTGACCCTGTGCCGAATTCATCCTCTGCGTGGGGTCCATCTCTGTCTGTGCTGGGGCCGCTCTTCTGCTAAGAGGTGCTAACGCTAATGAGAAGGCTAACAATTCAGCTAATTAGCCAGAGAGATGAGGCCCAATGCTAACAGGCAAGCTTTGGCAAAAGATATACTATACTTTTATATATTTTTGGTTAGGGGTGGGCGACACTGACACAAATGAATATGATAGTCAGACAATATTATGTTAATCCAACAGAAATGTGTTAAAACATGTCTTTAAATGTTTTAGTTCAGGTTTACTTGTCAGACACACAAGTCAGAATGTTTGTAAAATGAATCACAAAAGTTCAGAAATATCACCTTAAACCCTTATTTTACAGTTTTTTCTGTTTTATTTTTAATCAGCTCATTTTGTATAATTTTTTTCTATAAATGATATTCAAATGATGCATATCTTCAAAACAACATTCACTATATTATCTAAATTTCAATACATTGCCACCTCTATCTTGGGTTAAATATTGTGGCATATAGCAGCACAGAGTTAAGATTTGTAAGCAGCACTTGTGGCAAACATGTGGCAAATTCTATTTGTCAGTATGACGGGAACAAAAGTCGCAGTTTGGAATAAGAATATTCTGGGAAACAAACGGTAAATGGGGCATTTCAACACCTCACAGAAGCTGATCAAACACAGAGTTTAGGAGCCAGATTTATCCTAATGTCATTTTTCAAGCTGCCATCATAAATGAGGAAATTGTGGTATTTAACCAATAGAAATAACATGATTTGTCTGATCCCATAGAAGTCTATAGGGTTCCCATGTGCAGGGCTTCCTGGAAGATGTGACGGTGCAGGACGGTAAGGTGGTAGCGTCATGTCCATCTGCGCTGGACGGAGGAGACAGAAGTTGGAGACGGAGCGGCGCCTGACCGTGGTGTCATCCTGAACAAAGATATGAGTGGGAATCCTCCGAATGAAGTGTGTGTGAGAGGACCACGCTCACAGAGAGGCAGCAGGGACATGAATCATTGATGAGCCTCTGAAGAACGCACCACTAACACATTTACCTCATGACATCACTGTTATCAGGAGGAAATGAAGCCAAGGCGAACACCATTGCCATTCATAGACTTCTATGGAAAACTGAGACTCAAGTAAACAATATTTGAGCGAGAAGAAACTCCAAACTGGACATGTGCAGACTACACGATTGCGTGCAAACAAACTCAAAGTGCAATTTAAATGCTCACAAAACCATTTAGGTAACAGTATGCACTCGCCAAACAAGGAGAAATCTGTAAAGTTGTAATTATGACATTTCAGGGAATCAATAAAATGAAAAGATTTTTATTTTTCTAATGAATGATGTAGGAGTAGAGAGTAAGATCTTTAAAAAAGAATGGTCTGTGCTTCTAAATGCAGATTGTGTTTTCTTTTCTTAAATGTTTTTTTAAATGTGTAATATTTTAGAATGTGTGTAATATTTTAGAATGTGTGTGCCATTAAGCTCGAGATCTCTTGGAAATGAGATCTCGAGCTTAATGGGTTCTCACCTGGTTAAATTTTGGTTAAATAAATAAATAGATAAGTAAGTAAGTATGATTGGCCTTCTAAAATAAAGGGAAGTGTTTGAAAAGGTTTTCATGTTGAACTGTAACCGTGTGTTCTTGCCCAAAGGACAAAATAAAATCAGCTAATTAACTTCCTCCTTTAGTCTGTGGAAAATACTCAAGTATATCTAATAAGGAAGTAAAGCCTATACAACGGCTGATTTCTGACACACTCCACGGAGCTCAAACCAGACAAACCTGATTACTTAATATGCCCGGAATACACAAAGAACCTTTCTATAGAAATATTTCTGGCATTCAAACATGAACATTCAAAACAAATCTGATTGAAAGTTGTATTTTCCATAATGGGCGATTTCCAATTTATAAAATGAATTACAAGTAAGATTATTATAATAACGCAATGCACGTTTTCGTACAGTTGCACTAAGCTAATGAAGTGGTAAGCCAAAGAAAGTAAGAGTTGCAGCCTTAGATGTGCGAGCGTGTTCTGTGTGTGTGTGAGCCCAAGGACTGTGTTCACGCACTGAGGTTAGCCAAAGTGGTTAGAGAATGACTTTGGGTTTATACTCTTCCAGTAATCTCTGTTTTCACTGATCTGTACAAACATTTACTTTTTTTTAATTCACAAATGACACGGAGAAAACTGGTGTGTGTGTGTGCGTTTGGATTGAAGAAAGAGCAGCGGTGAGCACTGTGGTCGGCAGCTGTGCATGACTTTATGTGAACTTTTCAATCGTAGACAACAATCCCTTTTCTGTACAGGCAAACGTGCAGGAAAGACAAATCCATTTAATTTGAATGTAATCTTAGTTTTCCCCATGTTTTTATGTTTTCAGAAAGGTTTTATTGCCATTGACAGAGAAAATTCCCAAGCTAGGAACTTGCTTCGGTGGTGAACTGCTACGCTAAATAAGAAATACGTAAGAATAAAAAAAAGATTGGCTTAAATGCAATCTACAGCAAGATCATAGCCACAATGCAAACAAGCAGTGCATGCTAGCAAAATGATGTTGTTGTTTTTTCCTGTTATCTCTAGTGTTCGGTTTTGACACTGTTTTTCTGTAGACATAAATGTATTGTTTTGCTTTGGATGTGAGAATTGGTTCCTAGTGATGCCAGCAAAGTAACTATTACTAAAATATAGGGAACCGTTCTAATAAGTGTGTGCGTGACACTTCTCTAGTAGGATATAGTAGGTGAATTACTCGGTAATGACTCGGTCTTTCTATTGTATTTGATACTGTAAATTTAATCTAGGAAAACATTACTCAACCTCTGTCTAGGTGTACTTTTTATTTCTTTTAACAAAATTACTAAATACTGTTAAAAATACTGTTATAATGTTTGTAAATTGAGACTACTTGTGACGATAAAAATACTAGATATTAAAGTGTTATTTATACAATTTAACATAAATAAACTGATAGAAAGCATCAGTTTGGGACTGGTAATCAGTGAATTGGTGGTATCTGTTGCATTAGAGTTTAGGGTTGTCAAAAGTAGAGACAAAAACCAGACTCGAAGTGATACTAAAACTAGTACCAAAACTAGATTCTCATTTGAACAAGTATCGATTCTTACTATGAAAAATGTATAAAAAACAGAACAAAATTGGACTTTATCTACATACATATATACAAAGCAATATTAAAGAACACTTTTATTTTGTGCTGTAAAATGACATTCTATTGTATAACAGTTTTTTGCTATTGTGGTTTCGAGCCTTTCCCTTAGTATCATAATCAATTTGTATTTAGTATCATGATTCGTGACGACACTATTAGAGAGAATATTCATTATTATTATTTATAAGTCTACTTTCAAACTTGATTGTCAGTGGACTTTTGAAATCCAGGGGACAAAACATATCATAGAACCCATAAACGCATAAAAAATAGCCTCTAATATTTATTTCTTCCAGATTATTATTATATAATGGATATTCCCAAAGAGAAGGCTGGGTCACTTGAGACATATTAACTCCAAAATGTAAACTATCACTAAACTCATTCATCTTTCCCGGGGATAAACTTCCTGTCCACACGCTGCAGGGTTGAACACAGAGAAACTTGCACAAACTCTGAAATGATACACAAACACTTTAAATTGCGTTAGGGAAACAGCTGATCCCGGACCAGGACCCAAACTATGGCGTCATGGCTGGGACATTTGGACAGCACAGTGCCACATGTGTAAAGGGGGAAGGGAGGGCTGAGGTACAGGGTTAGTCACGATGCCCTCATGACTTACATTCTGCCTGCATGCTTCACGTGGACGAGGGAGGCACAGCTGAGAAAGCAGAAACACAAGCAACCAGTTCTCACATCCAAAGCAAAACATTGCAAACATGTCTCTGGAAAAAAACAGGGCCAGACCCAAACAGGAGTGATAAAAGGAGGGTAAAACAAACTTTAAGACTTGACAAATTGTAGAAGAATACAGAAAGCTTGCTAAAAAGTACTTTTGCCCCTTTAAAACAAAAGTTTACAAATATTTAAGCCACTTTTTTGGAACTGCTTTTAATCTACTGTTTAATCTTCTAATTAATTTACTGGTTGTCTTTCTGCAGAATGTGTAGCTTAATGTTCTTGAAACTGACACATCGAGTGTCCTGATAAAGCGCTTTGTAAATAAAATGTATTATTATTATATTGTCAATCAAATCGGCCATCATCTTGCTATTCCAATGAGTGCAGCCCACAGTGCATCTTAAAGTAATCTTTTGTGGCTTTTGTTTCAGATTTCTTTTGCAAAGATAATATAAAAAGCACAATTGTAAATAATTCCCCTAAAATATGTTTAATTAATCACCTTTCCTTCACAAAAATTGGTGGGAAAGGTTTCTTGTGTTTGTACAAAGGATACTTTTGGAATCTTTAGGGCTGCAACGATCTCGGTAAAATCGAATAATTCGATTACAAAAAAGCTTCGATTATTATTTTTAATTTGCTTCGATGATTCGTTTATTACATATTTTAATTAAAAACACGTGAATTGTGGCGCACGGAACACTGTGGCGCTTATGTTTCACACGGAGCTTGTTCCGTCTGACGAAGGCGCAACAGGAAAGAGAGCGGCGCGTTTTAAAGAGTTTTGACGAGAAGAAAGAGCCCATGGATCTACTATATAATCCCGAGCTGCAACTCTAAACACCGCATCTAAGCTCGCCCACCCCAGCCCCGCACCATCGACACGCCACGCGACTTCCACCGCGCTCCCCCACTCAACAACTTGTTTCCAGCTCACAGTCGTACTTTTAAACCAGCCAATGCACATGGAAGCGTGGAGGACCGCGGTTTATGTTAGAAAATCTGTTGTGAAACAGAAGTCCCGAGACGCGGAGGCCAAAGTCACACAGTGCCAAAAACGGCAAAACGCAAAATGCCTGAAAATGCTCAAAACGCCAGACCACCGTCCACCCAACATAACGTTTCACAAATGTCTTATTTTACGTGATGTGACAGAAGCCTACTGTAACTGTTTACAATCTATGACAAGTAATTAAGTCCTTTTATATATTTCTTTATATGCAAACAGAACAGTTTGGACCGAAGTGAAATGTTTGCTGTTTTGGGGGACAAATTTTTATTATACTTCACCATACTCTAGTTCTTATTAGAAAGTAACATTAGAGAAGCAAAAGTACTGCAATAGATAGCGCCTGACCGAGTCGCAACTAACGTTAACTACAATCTTACATTATTCCTATTTCTACATTGACCATGGTACTTGTTCCCCAAACAAGAAAGCGCCCAATCTGTCAGGGGAATTCAACATGGGAACCGGTCGTTGTAGTCTGTCAGCCACTGTGCCACCAACCTATTTCCAAACATAGAAAATGAATGATGCAATATACATAAAGAGTAGAAGTAGAAGTAGTATATCTATCCTCCAGGGGTAAATGTATTTGATATTTTGTCTTCCTCGTTTGTAATTGTTCCTGCAGCATGGACAGCCTTGCCAATACACACGTGGAAACTTTGTAGATGGCTCTCATCAAACGTATATACTTTTGTCCCTTTCTGGCCATTCCCATTTTTCTTTAAAGATCCATACAGCTGAAATGAATCCTTTGAGCTCGCAGGATATAATTTGTTGAAGTCTGAGAACACTGGGGAGATCATAGAGATACATTCTCTATAGGCTCCACAGGGTGGGGACGCCTGAATGGAAATCTTAATGCTGTAATGCTCTCGCGATGCTGATACTGTGAGACATCGTCTGTCGGAGTCAACAAATTCGTTTTTCATTAACAGGGCGTGCTAACACGGACCCGGGTGGACTTTGTTAAATACTTTTTGTAGTGTATGGAGCATTTGTTCTGTAGAATAATATAGCCACTACTTTCAGCTTACACAACAAGTTTTATCAATAAGGGACACATTACAAAATACATAAAACAGCAATGACCTGTGAACGTAAAGAAAGCCAAAAAACTAATTCACTCAATATATACTTTACACTGGCTTCAAACTATTATTTTCAAAACATAGCTTTTATGACTATTTTGCAGTTTACTCTGATGTGGAAAAAAGAGCTACAAATGATGATCTATTTTTTATCACATCATGACATTTTCGATCTGAAACAGCAGCGTCTATTGTTCCCGCTTTGGCTTGGCACAAAAATGACACCGTGTTGTGAGTTTCTCTGGATAAATTGCAGATTATAAATTTTAAATGTAAATAATGAGTGTTATGATTATGAATTATTTGATTAATGTATGTTATAGTTTACAACAAAGTTGAGGTTAAATATGTAAGGCTGAAAAATATCTGTGATACTGGGGCCATCCTCAGTCTGAAAATGCACGAAACAGCAAGCACATAGTGGGAAAACCGGTGTGAAAGGTTATGCTGGCCTCCATAGCCATAAATAAATCAAAGCTTTACCTTGAAACTCCAGGCACAGAAGTTCGGCCCAGCCTCTCTTACGACAGCCATATGCCTCCATCCACTGACACTACCTCACTCTCTGCACTGATGCATTGTGGGAACCCGGCTTCAATCATAGTTTGCCTTTCAAGAAACACCAAGAGTCAAGAAACACATGTTGATACAGTTGGCACACTCGAGTATGTTTTTCTGACCTGCTAGTCAGAGCCTAGACTCTGAGCCAGCTTTTCAAAACATGTAGAAGCGGATTACAGTAAGTTGCTGTTTTCTGCTCTATCAACAAAGTGATACTGCCAATACGAAATAATTAAGCAAAACATCCTCAAAGATTTAGCTTTACTTGCTGCGTAAAAATAGAAATCTTAATATTATAGTGTATCCTTATGTATGAGTCATAAGATACAGGAGTATATCTTGTAACCAGCATAACATTTGACAACCAATTTCAATTTAGTCTTGAATTTTGACATAAATTATAATTTAGTTAACATATATATAACATAATTATTTTTTTTTTTTTTTTCTAATTATGTTGCATTGCTTCATGCAAACATGTGCACAAACATGGAGTTACATACAATATAATGGTCTGGTTTTGGCATTTGGGATAAAAAAATGGGAGTTTGGATCCAATCCGCACTAGTCTCTTTTATTCATTTTTTTGCACATAAATATTAGTAATTTCCATATAGTCATTAACTTGTTTCTAAAGACTGAAAAAATCCAAAACAAAAAAACACAGAAGACACACAGAACAGAAACAAGACACTGAGAGAGGGCCTAAACATGTAGTCCGGTGTAATCGTCCCATTTGATCCAAAGTCTTATCAAATTTGTCCGTTTTCAAATGAGGGATTACACCGCGAATGTTTTCAAATTAAGTCTGAACTGCAATTTTGTTTTTCATTAGCAAATTTCCATTGTAATTTTGATCCAGTCCTTGATCGTTGGCTCAATTTATGTCATCCATTTCTTAGTGATGGCTTTCTTCCCTGCTGTCAGAAATATGGGCCAAAAGTATCCATTTATTGTGTCCATGGCAGGAGTTTTGAGGCCCAGATACATAATTCTGAAGTCATTACTGATTACTTTTAAATAGATTAACTTCTATTCGGCAAAAATATGACACTGAAAAAAATTTATAAAATATTTTAGTTGACATATTCACCACAGCCTGTAACAACCCCAAGCCTGGACAAATACAGCAGTTGACTCAGGAAGGGGAAAACTAAAAAGCAAATGTCAAATAATGATTATGAGCATTATTTTACTTAAGTGACTTTATCAAAAACGGCAAATGCTTTCTATACTTGACAACATCTATGACTTTTATGTGGTTGGATTGAGATTTTCCACCTTGCCTCATGACAGCATAATGAGCAACACATTTCTAAGCGATTTAAAAAAATGGTTTTCCACATGCCATTCAGTATATTAATTCTATTTGAGTCCTGGTCCTGTTATGGCTCAAATTGCCTTGACTGAGATTACTTTCACTGTATCAATTTTTATTCAAACTGTTCCCTGGTGTTTCTACAGGCACATCTTTTGACTCTAATATCGAATGTGAATTTGAGTCAAAGAAAACTCTGAATTTATAAAAAAGCGCCAGTCCTCTTTTGCCGTTAATTTCACAGGTAATTTGCAGCACTTTTATGTTAAAAAAGGCAACTTTCATTTACATTTTCCAGGTGTCAATTGAGAGGTTTTAGCTAGAATAGAAGCACATTATAAGTGCAGGGTGGTAGAGTAGTTAGCTTTTGATATGATAGTTTGTATGTATGTGGAGGAAATATTAGATACCCTCCTTTCTATCTTATTTCCACTCCTATTGTCACTAAAAATGAAAGCTGCTCAGATTTATCAACGACAGCAAACACTAACAAAGGAGTTTGATTCAGAATAAAAATAAAAAAAAAAAAAAAAAAAGGGGGAAAAGTAAACTACTAATAATGGTCTCTGTGCACAACGCCGTGCTGGCTACTTCAGGTCAGTACAACAGTCAGCATAACCATTTCTTCCTCTGAAATCAATACATTCTGACAGATTGGCAGATGCTAAAGACTACAAGGTCTAAAATGCGTTCATATTTGACACTGTAGACTCCACTTAGCGCTCTAAAGCTCTATTGGCTGAACATTAAAGGGGCTGTACCCAATTATTTCCATGTAATAAAGTAACATTTGTTCTGCCACAGTACGGATGCATTATAATGTTTGTTAGCTTTATGGCGATGGTAAAACGCCGTCCTGCTTCTGAAAGTAAAAAGAGCTTATAAACTCATCACAGGGAGTAATTACGATGCCTGAAATGCATTAGGTAAGTGAGTGATAACATTGGATCACTGCTGTTTAAAAGGAACTAGTTCTGTTTTTCAAGTTTCTGGGACAGCACTTTTTAACATCATCGTCCACTTCCACTTCCATCTAAAATAACACTTCTTAAATGCTTTGTTTCACCTGATTGCCCTTGCCAAGTCCCTACACTTAACTATTATTCACATTTGTGCACCACATTTAAAGTTGACACAGCTCATTTGCACTTGAACGGCAAGGTCGTGACGCACACGAGCAGTATGACACATGGCACACAACTTGTTAATAATGCATTTGTTTTTCCATACAAATAATTCGACGCTTGCGAAACATCAGTCACAGAACCGCCATGCAACACTCGCCCATCTTCTGTTTGTTTCCACTTCTGCCACCGCCTGCAATATCAGACTGCTGAAACATGCAATTCCCCCGAGAATACCACATTACCAGCACAGTGACAGTATGCAGAAACACCCATATGAAATCCTCCCTGGTCTGGATATTATCTGTCATTACAACCTGCGCTGAGGAGGCCTAACCAGTTTAAAAAGAAGAGAGGAGAAAATTCTCCCACTTCAGCATTATATTTGAGAAGACAGATATTTTGGGTTTGCTGATGTTCACATTGTGGAAATATAGGGGCTAGAAGGTGTATATAGTTGTTATTTGTGGCTAACATACAAAATGAGACAAACACGTTGACAGCAGAAATGATATATATCCCAGTTGTGGCGTCATAAGAATTGTGTGTATTAAAAGTATTTCTATCATCTTGATGCATGTCCATAACTATCGATCGCATGCTTTTTTTTTAGGTGCATTCAATTGTTATTGTTATTGCAAAAACAGATACAAAAAGTATATCATTTTTGTGTTACCATCGTCTACAGATATTACAATGAGAATACTGGAGAATAGTGGATTTTATCAATAAGCGATGGAGGGTTTTTTTCCTGCAAAATACATTTGGCTTTTTACTTTTGAAAACGGCACATTTGTTTTGCAAATTAACTCTTCATTTGTTTGTAACAATAATTAAACGGGAGCATTGATAACCATTTGTGACTATCAATTACAACTTCCTTGTCACATCCGTTCCAGTTTTAAAAAATAGTTCAGTAGCTCCAGTGTAATTCCAAATAGGATAAATAAATCCCCTGACAGACCAAATTCAAAGCACAAAGCTGAAATATTGTCTGAGAACTAAAGCTGATGATAATTCAGTCTGACAAAATTCTGTCTGAGAGCCTCCAATCTCTTTTTGTAAAATGTATACAAGAAGAAGGTTTAGCTTGTTGACTCAAGACAACCCTGCATAACACTGCCATCTGCTGTTGGTTAAGGAACGTGTGTGTGTGTGTGTGTGTGTGTGTTTGTGTGTGAGAACATGTATTTATTACATTATGGAACAAAACTCTGAATACACACTCACATTATGGGGACTAAACTAATTTGTGGGGGCAAAAATCAGGTCCCCATGATATAAATTCTTTATTATTAGATGAACATCATGATTTACAGTTTTAAATATGTGTCAAAATAGGTCATGGTTAGGGTTTAAGTTGAGGTTAGGCAAGTAGCAACTGTGGTAAAGGTTAGACTCAGTCTCCAGGAAATGAATGTAAGTCAATGTAATGTCCCCAAGAAGTATGGAAACCCAACATGTGTGAGTGCGTGTGTGAAATGTCAAATTATATCTCGGTAGCACAAGGTAACACAAGAGGCTGCCAAAATATCAATTTGTATTTAAATGTTGCTGCAAATCAACTTCATTAAGAACAATATCAGCCTAATTAAAAGACTTCTCTAAAGAACAAGCCCCTGTTTCCAGATCAAAAGTGTCTCAATTAAACCCTGTTGATGTTTTAATATTACTGACAAACATGAGGCATTCACTGACCTCCCCTCTCTCTAGTATTTTATAGACACATCATACAGCCTGAGAGTAAACAGGATAATCCCCATTGTGGCTGTATTTTCCATATTTGTAGTACACATTTTAACACAGAGCTATGAGAAGGGCAATGAAGACTCCTTTAATGTGGGAGTTATTGTTTGAGCGAACGGGGTGGGCCATGTTGAAAAGACTGTCATGTGATAATAGTATGTGTTCACAGAACATATCTCTGCAGCCGGTCTGTGTGCCACTGAGCTTTGCTTTTAGAGCGAGAATGAGGCAGAAACAAAGAAGCAGCAACACACTTTTGTCTAACATAATTATTCAAAATTATTAAGATTAGGGAATAACAAAATGTATCTTATATCATCACCGTATTGAAAGAGAAAAGAAGTAAAGATCAAATGTATAAGAATTTGTTATGGTTAAGTGGTTAAACTAAACTCAAGGTGAACTTGACGTCTCATATTGACCTCTTCTGCTAAGTCACACTGCTACAGGGGTGACAGTAAGTGTGCTTCTCAAAATAGACAGCATTCTTTTAGTTCTACTTTAGTTTGAAGCAACAGTACTCTTACCTGAGTAACATTTTTGGTTACTCTTTCCACGTGACAAAAGCTTTATGTTGAAAATAGCAGTTTATTTGACAGTTTACGTGTTCTCGCTCCGATCCTTCAGATATGATTTAAATTTGTGTCTATCCTTTGAAAATACCACATTTTCAGCATATTTTCTGTCTTTCCAAATACATCAAAATACAATAACAAATAAGACATTATGTCTAGACATTTACTCTTACTAGAGTAAATACTTTTACAAATACTTTTTATTCTTACTTGAGTCATTTCTTGGACCACTATTTTTACTTTATCTTTAGCTACTCTACCCACCTTTGACTGGCTAGTCGTGGCAATTCAGTAGTGAATAGCAATAGTAAAGTCATTTTAAATTAGCTCTGAGAGTCTGGAAAAGCTCATAATATGATTAATGCATTATTATTTCTTCAAGGTAGTGAAAGTAGAAGATCATTTGAATATCTGTTGATAAACTGTTTTCTCCTATTTCTTATTAAATTAGATAATGCAGCATTTTTCACTAGCCATATCTCATGTTTGAAATGCAAAACATGCATCTTTGCATCTTTCAAGATCCTGTTATTGACAAATGACACATTGCTGCAGGTCAGATCAATGGCTGCCTCCATGGAAACACTTGTATATGTCAGGCTTATGTGTGAGGCAGCGGGCGGAGGAGATCGGAGGAGCTGACTTTCTCCAATGCCTCGGGCATCACAGGGGACCTCCAAGAACGCTACAGGCATCTTTAAGGCCAGAGGAAAAAAGAGACAAGCAGAGAAGGAGAAGAGTGTGCCGGAGTTCAGAGCTAAGTGTGTAATCAGCCCACCTCAGAGAGCATGGAAAAGCAGCTCTCGGTCAATAATTATCTTCATTTCCCACCGGCTTACAGGAAACTCCAAAGAGACGCAGAAGGTCAGTTGTTGTAAATAAAATGCTTAGTAAGGTGTTACTACAAACATGACTGAAGTTTGTTTTTCAGAGATAAATCATCAAATAACCTGCATCTGCTGGGAAACAGAATGCATATAATAATAATAATTATGTAGCAAAGGATTGAAAATTACAGTTTGACATAAAACTGGGTTGACTTGGGTCAGCAAAAACATGTACAACCTTTTATGTGAACTGTTCTACACAGGGGATTATACTTCTCCATGGTTACTGCAGGTGAAACAGATCTCAGATGACTGCGGTCTTTCTTATAAATGGACAAACCAGGAAATCACCGATGTTAACTGGCTCAAGCTCACTGTAGAACGAACTCTGCAGGATCAGTTCATGAAGTGGCATGGGAAATGCCAGCATATCACATCCTGTGATGTATATATGAAATTCAAAACAGTTTTTAAGTTTGAAAAATAATTGTTTGTGAGAACAAATCATACATGCAATCTATCTGTAATTTAAGAACTGAAAACATCAGACTGTCACAGATTGTGGGGCGTTATAAGGCCATAGAAAACATGTTGAGTTTATTTATTGTTTGTGTGTTCAAAAGTATTTGCCTTACGTGAAACACCCAACATTGTATATGTTTATATTACTAATGCAATATTAATGTCCAAAAATGTAATTATTTGTGCTCTATGCCATTGATATGATCATGAACATTAAATGTTCACAATGTATTAAAGTATAGGAATAAGAAACAAAACATGAGGAATTCTTGAATAATGCTGTCTGATGGTGTAGAAGTGTGTTTCGGTTTGTCAAAAGTAGGTTGGGCAAAGATTTTTGAAAAGTAAAAAGATAAAAAAGAAAATGGTAGATTGAGATTTCGCATTTGAAATATTGACAATTGTATACTGTGCCATTCACCACCGAACCATAACGTTGTCTAAATGTGATTATGTAAGTTTTATGTAGACATTTGTATTTTATATTTTAGGTATTGACTGATGTGTCCCTTGGAATGCCACGTCACTCACATTACCCTCTCCAGGCATTGGATTGTAGCTTGTAGTTTCAGCAAAGACGGTATCGATTCTGTTCAAGACTATGCAACTATAACAATTAATAAATATAAGTATACGTAACATGGAAATCCCATGACCTACTGCTTTGTACTTGACCACATTCAAAGTCAGTCCACCGAACCAAGACAAACTCCTTATCACAGCTCAAATCTTCCTACTTTCCCATCTTTTTCCTGTTTCTAGCACATATATTTGTCCACTTGCAGCTAAATATAGCATGTTAATTGTAAAGTACCTGATCTGGAAACATCTTGATGCCTTCTAATTTTTCATTTGATATGCCAAATATTCCACACCATTCAATCTCAAATCATGATTTTATTAGATATTGGCTCGTGTGCCAATAAAAACAACAGTTTATTCTCCTGAGAGTCCACACTTCACTGCAATTGGTTACATCTGCCTGTTACTCAATCAGAGAATGTTGGTGGGGAAAATATGCGGCATTTTTTACCAAACTTGTACATTACACTACAGACTTATCATCTTGTTTACCCAGCCTCTATAATATGTTTGCTCATGTTCTCCCAAAAGAGCAGGCTTATGTGTGAGTGGTGTTCTCCGAGAGGGCTGGTCGTGAAGTGGCCCTTGTTGCCGGCGGAGCGTGCGTTGGCTCTGATAACAAGTTTAGAGGCTGTTGGAGAGAACCTTGTGGCGGATCGATGCGGGCATGCTGATGAGGCCCAGCGCAGGTGTAGCCAGAGGCGGCGCGATAATGGACCGAGCATGCACAATCATTCTGGAGCAAAGAAAGTTCAAGAGGCAGTAATGAAACACACTAAACAACGGCAGTGGAGACCTGGGAAGTATTCAAGAAACTCCAAAGTTCAAATGTGATAGTGATTTCTCCATACAAAGCAGCATAATGCAAAAAAAGCATGTGTTTTTGAGCAGGACACTTCATTACTGCATTCCTGCCACACAGAAAATAGGGCCCGGGTTCCACTGGGGGTCTTTCTTTGTGGAGCTTGCACGTTCTCCTCTGTCTGAGTCGGTTTCCTTATGCACTCTGGTTGTCCCTATTGACCTAAAATGTACAAAAGTCTATTGGTACTCTTGAACATAATGTAAAAGGGAGCGAAAGAGCCAAACAGTAAAATCTGAGGTCAGCCATATCAGATCACTGGAACATATGGACACGTTATCGGATTGGAAAAAGCTCAAAAGCTGGATTAAAGGAACTGTACCTGTTTTTTTAAAATATACTATAATAAAGTAAAATCTATCAGTACAAATTTATTGAAAAAATATTTATTTTGGTGGAAATGGGAGCATTGTCCACTCTCTGCATCTAATTATTTTTAGCATGCTTCTTGTTGTTAGCTTTACTGTGACAGCAAAACTTGCTCTTGCTCTCTGCAAGTTGTGAAAAGCCCTCATAAACTCATTGCGGTAAATACTTAAGATGCTAGGAATGCATTAGGTATGTGAGCAATTAATGTGGACTGCCGAGTTTACAATGAACTAGTTCTGTTTTTCACCTTTTTTAAGACTGTAAAAATGAAGCTACTCCAGAGACCACCGGGTGACAAGAGGTCTCAGGAGGTAATGACAGCTGATGTGATGTCACCGGGACAGCCGGAGCATGTCAAGAAAGTAATTGCATCTCGTAATTTACAGTAGTGTCTTTAAACAGAACCAAACTTTGTGGCAGAATGCACGAATCTTGCTCCAGACAAGATGTCCAGAGGTTTGAAGGATTCATCACAATTTACTGTAAATGTGTACATTTGTTGTGTCTTTGGGCAAAATAGGTGTGATTGCTACATGTATGCATCAATATTATCTGTACTCATGTTCAAATCTTTTTTTGTCCTGCATCAGACACTTTGAAATGAAGTGATTATTCACAAAGACTGAAACATGACAGGATCAACAGACTGTTGAACACTCTTTGAGCTCTGCCTTCTGTCTGAGGGTTGTATTGTATCTGCCCAGTCAGTCCCCCTCCCCATCCACACTGCCCCACTTCTGCAGTGGTCCCCATCTGCTTTGACAATCTGTTTAGATGGAAATCACTTTTTCTAACTCTACTCATTTCCACACTGTGTTCTTGCATTTTGTCTTCAGGTTTTGCTACAATTGTAGTTGAAATGAGGCTTGGCCATGAACCATGTTGGTGTTGATTATAGACTCAATCTTTAATATTACATTACAAGTAATACAACAAGTCCATCTATTTACTATTAGTACCACATGGGGTGATGAGGGACTGAAACCCATCCTGAGGTGGAGGAGCTACTTTGTCTTGTTCTTTTTCTCATTGCCTTTTCTGGATTCAATCCAGCATCTTTATCTCTTAGATTAGTATCACCATTGACATATGTCTGTTGCAGACCAGGTCACAATATAATTGTAAGAACTAAAAACTAATCATCCTGACTATTTTAGAAGCAAATTGAAGTAATTTCAATTCAATCTGTACTCCAAAAAGTACACCTAAATGTAAAGGGCTTTTTCTTTAGCTATTAATATCACAACAACTACTTTAGCAGTCAGAAAGTAGGATTTCATAAAGTTGGTCACAGACTTTTGGAACAGCAATGTTTTAGAATTCAATAACATGAACTATTTCACTTTTGTTGTGTTTGTTGTGGATGAATAATAGTGAATAATCACTCAACTGGGATGTTTTTTCTCACAATAATTGTAACAATAAAAGTCAATTTTGTGACATTATTACTGTGGTTCTTAGTCAACAACAAATATTGAATGTATTTTCTACAGTTGTTCTGGCCTCTTGTCTCATTTGTTTATTGCTAAAAAACATCTAGAAAAACAATCATGCATTTACTGTGAGCAGGCTCACCTCTCCACTGATCTGCCTCGTAACTTGATGGTGGCATCACCTGCTTGTCCCCATGGAAGTATGTTAAGATAAGATAAGATAAGATCTCCTTTATTTGTCCCACAATGTGGAAAATCCAGTGTTGCAACAAAGATTAGGTACAGAAGCTGATTAGGCACAAAAGTATAATAATAAAAACAGATAACTTGGAAAAAAGAAAACTCTTATAATCTAATAATAATAATAATAATAATAATAATAATAATAATAATAATAATAATAATAATAATAATAATAATAATAATAATAATAATAATAATAATAATAATAATAAAAACACTCTTATTTACAGCTGTCATATGGACAGAAAATACTGCACAGGGATGATTGACATTTTGTCACAGTATTGCACAGGGGTATAACAGTATTGCACAGGATTATAAAAGCTGAATGACACGTTCAGGACTAACAGTGTTTGTTGTAGAGTCTGACAGCAGGAAGTAAAGACCTTCGAAACCTTCCTCACACAGCGAGGGTGGATCAGTCTGTCACTGAAGCTGCTCTCCAGAGCGGACAGAGTGTCCTGCAGGGGGTGAGACTCATGGTCCAGCATGGCCCTTCTGTCCCTCCACCTCCTGCACACGAGTCCAGAGCACAGCCCAGGACGGAGCTGGACTTCTTGATGACTTTGTCCAGCTTCTTCCTCTCCCTCTCTGTGATGCTGCTGCTCCAGCAGACCACACCGAACAGGAGGGCTGATGCCACCACCGAGTTGTAGAAGGTCCTCAGGAGTGGCCCTGTCACTCCTGAGTCTCTTCGGGAGGTAAGGTCGACTCTGGCTCTTCATTTATTCAATTGGGATGTTTTTTCCCACAATAATTACCTCAGGAGGTAGATTGTAGAAAAAGATTCAGTTTTAGTCATCTGGACTCTGTTCTTTAGAAAAACAAAAAGTTTCGACTCTCATCCAAGAGTCATTCTCAATCTGTGAAACAAGTCTGAGTCGACTCTGGCTCGTCCTTAATGCCGTACTACGGAAATAAAGTACTGTAACATCTCCAAAGTGACATAATGTACCTTTAAGTTAACACACTCATTAAAACATGATTAAATAAAATACAATTGCTCTTATTTAATTATGAGCTTTGAGCATTATTTGGACGGATTTCAGGGAATGCAGGAAAGCGCTAATTGTGAACACATTACCAGCATCTAAACTATTCCGTTTTCTTCTGAAATGCATCTTACTTTTGTGGATCTGCTAAAAGAGAAAACACATGTAAGAGAGTCAGCAAAATAAACAAAATTATTAAATAAAACCTGTTGAGTGGGGAGGGTGAGGGCTGGTGTCTCCCCCCTTGCGGACCCTTCTCCCTCTCTGTGGAATAACTGCGACTCCCATCACAAACTGTGCCTCTGTCAAACAACTGCCAATGCATCTTCAGACGACAGCGAGCCCAAGCGGAGCAAGAGCCGAGGATGCATGAAACATCCTCTTTTTTTTTCTTCCTTACGCATTTTGAATATTCTTTTGTGTCCTCGCTGTCTCTGCATCTTTTGCATAGCAAAGTTTCTGAGTGTTTTTAATGCAAAGGTGCTGTTCTTATTCTACTCCCAGTGTGCCCCCCTCGTCCCCAAACACTTCCACAGGAATCTTTCCATTCACACTTGTATATATATATATTTCCATTCACACATATGTATGTGTGTGTATATATATATATATATATATACACACACACACACACACACACACACACACATATATACATACATACATACACATTACAGATTTTTTTTTTGTTGTTGTCCAGCTTCTGTTGCATTTTTAAACTTGACTTAAATATTTTTTTGCTTTTGTACACCTCACCATTCCACATGTGTGCAAAACCCAAAGCTTTGCAGTGCCGTATCCCATAGCTACGCTTTCACAGGCTTTTTGGAGCCAGCAGAAGGATAGAAGATGATAACCGTATCAAACCTTTAGACTGACATCAAACTGCTCCGTGTTGAAAGCTTTAGATTTTGTGAACAGTGATACTGTGGGCAGAAGGGACTAGAAAGAGTGTTTGATTTACATATGACAGGAGAAGGCTGTATTTAGGCTTTGCAACACATAAAACAATATATTGATGTGGTACTGTGGGTCAGTGAATAAATGAGGAGCAAATAAAACAAGGTGGAAGGTGCAAGACTCAGTTTAATTGGAAGATACAACTTGAATGCTCGTCTGTTATTATATTATCTTCATATTCCCGTCAAACGTAAATATCAATCTCAATTAAAAACACATTAAAAAAAGAATCAAGCCTCTCTCTCGCTCCAGCTATGATCCCACTGTAGTAATGCACAGTTATAAATGTTACAGGCCAAGTTACCAACCAGATCTGTGGAGATGTGTGGACTGTAAAAAGACTTTTCATGGAATTTCTTCTGTTTAAATGCAAGATAGGTCAGTTTAAAGCCATTCTGTGGAACCCCGCCATCTGATTGTTTCAATAAAAAAGTTACATAGTGCACCTTTTATCTGTAAGTGAATTGGTGAAAACTGATAATGGAACAACAAAAGCTCTACTTTATAAAATATTACTTCAAAATTTGCCTGCTTCTACAAGCACGGTCAGTGTGTAACCTGTCCTTCTGTGCATGCCGCTGAGATCAAGAGCCAGGGACAACTTTTTTGTGTCTAGATTTTTTATTTGGTGGAAGAATTTGACTAGTCACGGCCATCACAGCCCACTCCAACTGGACCTCCATTTAGCACACCATTTACAGTGTAATTCCCTGTTCTGCTAACTCCTATTCCCTGATGAATTAAATTGCGAGATTATAAAACACATAAAAAAGCAGATTGCCTTCCAGAGAGCTAAAATCAATCTGATGTTAAATTTACACAGAAAGGCGCCTTGGGATATTTGGAGTATGACGGCTGCAAGGTCTCTAACATTGGAAGGTTGGAGTGAAGCCGGATTTGGGTAAAACAAGCGCAATTACTGTTTGATTGAGGGAAATCCAGCAGCGTGCGTGGTGTCATTCAGAAGGAGAGAGAGTGAGAGGAGGATGTAATGGATAAACAGGCATTATACAGTGTCCTCCAGACTGAGAATGCTCATGTTTACAGTGACACAACAGCTGTATTACGGCTGTCAGCTCTGCCAACCTCATCCATTCTATTGTCTATTCAATTCCAACCCTATTCAGTGAACAGAGCCTTGTGCATTCAAACCTAGAGCAAAGTGTTAAGTCATGTTGACAGAAAAGGATGAAAAATGGTTTGGGTAAAGGTGCTGAACCTGATTTTTACTGTCTTGAAAAACTGAAAACATCACCAGTTCCAGAAGCCAAACTTATTCCTTACTTTCCTAATGCATTCCTTGCACAATTATTTGCACACTTTCCACTACTCTCAGAGGCCAGAGTGAAGTTTTGCTGTCACGGTAAAGCTAAACGTAATGGTTCTGCAACAAAAACATTTTTTTATAATGAGATGCAGACAGCCCACAGCAGTCTCATTTTGACCATTAGAGCTGCTTTTACAATATAAAAGCAGATTGTTGTTATATTTGATTAAACATTTTAACTGCTGTTAAAAAATATTAAAAAGTTGCTGATTTATCAAAAAAATACAATTCACAAAAAAAGCCCACATCCAAAGTTCACGATGTCTGTTACTTTTAATGCATGCAGAATGAAATTATGCCAGTCATAATGAGAAATTCTAGATTTTGTTCAATTCCTGATATATAAATCGCTCTACTAATTGTTTTAAAAATCCTAATGTGGATGGTTTCAGTCATGCTCATGTGGTTGAAATCCTCCTAAGCCTGGGTTTATTCCTGCTTAGAATTCTAAAGAGGTAGTTTCCGTGTGCCAGCAGCGCCCACCTCAGCTGCCGTGTCTTTGTCTCCGCTCCGCTGTCCGACCCACAGCCCCTGCTCAGTTAAGCTCTAAGTGAGGGGCCATGGCAGGGCTCAGGGCTTAAAGGCAGGCACATCATTAGGGAGTGCAGTCCTTGGCCTCGGGGAAGGAATGACAGTCCATCATGGCTCACTTTGGACCTGGAAAATCAAAGATGAATGTGAAGATGAAAGTGTGGATAGAAACACAGCACTTACCTTTACTTGGTTTAATTCAGCAGTGGAAACAGATCGTCTATAGATCTTTGTTCTGGTACACATTAAAGGTGCACCATGAAACTTTTCTGGTGAAAGGGGGGGGGTTGCCACCTGCTCATCTCCATGAAGATGCTATTACTTTACCGGAAAGTTCCAAAGTACGGCAGGAAACTTATCTTGCATTAAATCAATTACAGGTGTTTTTATATTTCAAGCGTCCTTATTGTGAGTGAGCTGGTCGAACAACTGATCTGATCAACTTGTTTCCATGGAGATTCGTTTAATGTTCTGTGACAAAGACAACATACAAATGTACTTACTGTGAGATGTTACTTTTGGTGCTAATGCTCTCTTCATCACCTAAAGCCCATTGATCGATGGCGTATCGGTGTCGGGATCTGGAGGTTGCGAGATGACTCATAAGATTTAGGTTTGAAATGATGACACAGTATTTAATCTACTTTTAAATTCAAAACCGAATATTATACACACAGAAAACGTAATTATATTAAAACTAAATATCACAATAAGCTACTTTAATAAATAAAATCAATAAATACACTTTAATTTTGCAGTGATGGTTCTGGGTTGATAGTTATTTTGGGGGTCCTGGCCTGAAAAGTTTTGAACATTTGTGGGTACAGGCTGCAGAATGTGAAAATCAACAAAGCATTTATGTATGTATTTATTCATTTATTTATTGTGCTCACCAGGCGTCTGCATGTATGAGCTAACCTTGTTCTGTCATACTGCGTTCTCTGCTTCTGTACAGTGCAAATATCTTCCGCCAAGGATTTTTGAGACGATACGCAGACTGGTCCACAAACAGTTTGTATGACCTCGGCTTTACTAACATGTAGCTCTTTAGCCATTGTAAACGGACATAGCCATATTGCTGTGGTATGCAGCTTATATCTATGAGTATCAGAGCATAGGCTACAAACACATAATGAGACCAAGTACAATTTTATAAAATACATTTCTCTGGTCGGTTAAACATACTGTACATATCTTGGCCCAAAGAAAAATCAATTTTTTCATTCAGATCTTTTATTGAAAATGAGCCAAGAAACATATTTTTCTACTTTGTGCTCTGTCTGAGAATGCCATACATTTAATGCCCTACTGTGGAACATTCAAGTTACATGAAGCACGTAAACGAGAAGACCACGAGGAAGGAAGAGAGTGGTATAAATAGGACAAGGACACCAATAGGCGTCAGGCATGGTCCTGCTACCGAACGTAAGAGAACTAAACTTATCCTCATTTAATTTTCTCGAGTGAAACGCACTCCCACATATAATTGAAAAAACAATTGGTGGTGTCAAAGAATCCAGTCCAAATATACCTTAACTCTTTGCTAGTAGGAGGCAGGATTATCCCCACACAGCTGTACTGTTGGCTGACACCCCATCCGTCTCCATTTCTTCTATATTGTTTCCATGGAGAAGCTATTAGAGCATTAGCTGGACGTTCATTCAGCTTGTGACATATGTAGTGAAGACCTCGTTCCTCTCAGCTCTTCGTTGTGTCTGAGCCTGACGTGATGACGGATGTAGTGGATGCTCTGTTTGAATGTGTTACCATTGTATGTGTGGCGTTTCCCTCCTGCTTCTGGTTGTCTCGACTCTCTTATTAACATGCACTTAAATTCCCTTTGTTCTCTCAAGTGCTCATTAAAGAATTCAGTGCCTTCTGATGTCTATAGTTTTACATAATGAGAACCCAAGAGGCCTCCACGTGCGCACTAAAGTTCTCCATTTGTTTTACTCGGCATTAGCGGAGCAATTTGTTTAATTTCTCCTGAGTTTAACCTTGCTGACTGTGATGGAACAGGCACCTGCAAATCTGGCATTCAGCGAAATTACTGGGGAGACTCGAGACTCAAGCTGCACGTGGATCATGGATTTCTTGTAGCTTTTCCGGGAGTTGATACCCGACATGAATTTACAAACAGATTCACATTTTTTAAGACAACAGTCATGTTTATTTCATTCAGTCCTCAAGACATATGGTGGTAATGTTGTGTGCTACGCAGGCCAGTAGATTTTGCCTTGAAGCGTGCTGTGCTGTGTGAGACCTTAAACAAATTTAGATCCAAGCATGGTAACTTTTGAGAGGCCTTCTTTAAGGTGCACAAAAGTTCTCCTTTGTGGGTGGCTGTTTTATGCTTATTCACATTGTTGGACTTACTTGCTGTGAGAAGGAATATCTACATTAGTACATCAATGTTTGTACAGTTCAATCACAGCCACCTCTTTGCAGTGCACATCTCTCAAATGCCGAACATCTATTCTTCAATATCTTCAATATCCTTATTCAGAACAAAGTCTATAACTTCTTTCACCATCACACTAAAATTCTAACACACATCGAGGATTTCATGAACTGCCTCAAGTCTGGAATTTGTGACTGCTCTATAACTTTACTTCATGTTTACATAAAATCAAACGTAAACTCTAAACTCTCTTGTCAATTCCAGTCATACTGTGTAACCTGTGGGGAAAGTATTGTGTCCTGGCAGATGGTGTTGCTTATAATAAAGTACATTATTCCAACTATTTATTGTAGAATAATCCACCAAATGAACCACTCTGCTACATCTGATTAAGTCGCTATATTGTCTTGTATTTTGTATTTTTGTATGTATGATGCCCAGTTACCCACAGTATTTAATGGTCAGTGGCATAGAATTTATGATTTAAGGAAGAATTTGAATATATCGTTTGGTGCCTGTGTATGTGCCAAACAGTTTGCCAAGTGACAAGCTGGAACTTGAAATCCCACAATAATCAAGATATACAATGTCTAACTAATAAATGAGATATGTTTTCCTGATGTACTGGGTGCAATGTTGACCACTGTTTTCAGTTTTTAAAGCATCACCTTGACACAACTTTTAATATCTGGACCCATCATTTAACAAGACAGGTTTATGCATCATTTAATGGACACAGAGACTCCCCTTGTTTGCGAGGCTGTTCACCGCAGTCATATTCTGTCCATCTGCTTGCTGTTTTGACATGCCCCCCGAGTCCCATTTATGTATTAAACCAATATTGTTCTTATTCCTTTTGTAACAGCAACGCCAAGGGGGAAATATTTTGTCTTTGAAACCTTTAGCCATCTTGTCTCCTCTTTTCAAAATCCCAGAATGAAAAATTGGCTGTGTTTGCCGTACGCCGACTGTTGCCAAAGAGAAGGGCGACAAGGACGGCGAATTTATTCAGAGCCACGTGTGCACCCCTCAGCATCTTGTCCTATTTACTATGAAATTTGGAGTAAAGATTCCAAACAGGAAAACCCTTGAGCTTGTTGATTGTCTTACAGCTGTACCAGGCTGAGGGCGTGGTGGTTGTATGTGTCTAACTAGCGTCATGCCTGGGCACACATGGTTGAGTACATGTTAGAGAGGGCTTGGAGAGCACGGAGAGAAAGGGAAAGGTTTGGGGAGGGCTCTGTGTAGCGATTCCAAAGTGAGTAGCCCACAGAGGGAAACAATAAAGCACCAATGACAGGAACAGATGGAGCTCCTTTATTGTCCCCTGAAATGCAAACACTGAATATCTTTGCTTGGTGGGAGGCCGGATTATATATTTATTTTCCGTACCTACCCCCCCCCCCTCACTCACAGTTAATAACTGCAGTGGCTGGCACGCACCCACATTTAAGACTAAACGGCTCTGATAAAGGGTTGGGAGCCAGATGCTAATTTTGGGTGGTGAAGATTTATTGGGCAGTGACACGGAGCGAGAATGACAAGGGGGGACTGAAGTGTTGTTGGGTAAAATGTCTTCACAGTGAGAGGGCAGCCCTGCGCACTTGGGGGTCCAGATCCAGTACTGCAGCGTGTTGTTAGTTTGTACAAGAGTTTGGACTACCTATCCCCATTGAGACAACCAAGTGTTGGCATCAGGTAAAGCTATTAGCCTCATAGCATAATTGCTATAATAAAACGTTTTTTGGGGGGGAAATAGTTAAAACACTATCTTAAAAACACGTATCTTAGTGTTTTTGGCTGTAAATATATTTTTAGTGGAACGAGACAGAAAAATATTTTTGCCAAAAAATGACTTATATTATTTATTTATACAGAGGAAAGCAAATGAAAGAAACTCCCCTTTTCGTTGGTACCCTGCCAAACAAACAATATATAGAAAACAAACAAGCACATGATGTCCAGATAAAATGCAAATAAAACATCCAATCATTCAAATGAACAAATAAGTAAAAGCACACTTACAAACACAAATGGGAAAAAACTCAAAGTAAATGCAAAGTAAGAGCACTTGTACTGTGCTAGTCTCTAATGTAATACCAGGAGGCCGTCGAACAAGAAGAATGAGAAGTCAAAATGCATGTTTTTCAATAAATACTTGAGAAATAAACTCCCCTATAATCGGAGAAATGCAAGATAGGTGGAATATTCTAGACAAAGCAAATACATGGAGACAAGCAGGAGGCAGACCACACACCGGAAAAGTTCAATTGTGCAACTTTAATACGTGGAGAATTCATTTTATTTTATTTTAGTAGGATTGTAATGTAAATGTGGCCAAAAGTATTGTAAGTAACTGAAAGAAAAAGCTAAATGAAGTTAATAAAGTTGTGAGTTGACTCTGTGAGTGAAGTCCACCTGACCACCATGTAGGAATGAATTATCTCCTCATACAGTATATGTTTTGCAGTGTGAGTGACTTAAGGAGGGGTAGGTAGTATAAAAAAAACTAGTGCAATACTGCCCCCATTGCACAGTTACCGGGGTAGAAGGACATCTGGTATAAAAATCTGCCAAATACGAACTTTTGCTCTGCTAAATAAAACAAAATAAAAGAAGCCAATGTCGACTGGTTGATGGTTGACTGGTTATCTTATATCACTGAGCTTGTAAACTAATAACCGTCTTCTGTATGTCTCCAGCGAGTCCTTGTGCAACATCTGCCCACATTTGATAGCTTACAAGAAATACCACAACAGATCCATCACCTGGGGACAGCTAATGTCCGCAAAACGGTTCAATCTATTCACGAGAACTGTATCTTCAACAATGACTCGCTCAGCTCCACCAGCTCACAACAAAGGAGATTTACTCTACAGCTATGACGCAATTAATAATTCCTACCTTAAGTTTATTCTCAGGCCGTACTTGCTTTCTTGTTTCGACCACATAGAACATAAAACCAATGCTAACACTTGGTAATGTCAAGGTTTCCGTTGATTGGGTAATTCGTTTTAACACAATGAATGAAAAGGATCACAATCAATCTAAAATGGTAATCAGGTAATCCTTGTGCAAAGAGTGAATTGTCTGAGCACTCATTTGCAAATTAAGTCAACTCGCCTACTCAGATCTCTGAAAAACATACATACCGGTACAAACATAGCACATCTCTAATTAAAAAAAAGAAGCAAACTGCAGCACCAGGTATGTTCTGGAAGAGGGAGCAACATCAAAACATAAACATAATGCTTTGAATTTATATAGTCCTTTTTTGGACCTTTTACTTTACTGTCTGCTTTACCTTCAACTAAGAGCCATTGTCGGTAAATCCTCTACGTACAGTGTATACATCTAGTCATTAGGCACTATGGCGTTAGCTTGTTCAAGTTACATTGCTAAAGCAGCACTTAAAACCTTAGTCCGTAACTTTCTATCTAAAATATGACTCAAATAAAAGCATATTTGTTTGTTTTTTCATTTTGGATTTTTTATTGCACTTGAAAACGTAGAAAAATATGAGTCCTTACTGTGAGTGGGCCCTTACGAGGCCTGGTGTTTCCATGGAAATATTGATCCTATGACTATAATATTACACAGTATGGCATAAAACATATCTATCTCCATGGAGAACGTTCCAAAGGGTTCAACTTTCTATTTCCATGGAATCATGCAGACGATTTTGCACCTCCAGAAAGTTACACATATTGTTATATTAAATGAGCGATTAAAACCATGTGCACATTTTGCACTTCTTTAATAGTTAGCTTTACATTTTGAGCCATGAGTCCTCCATTAGACAAAATAGCTTTTTCCAACTTTAGATTTAACCTTCCTCCTCTCTCTCTCTCTTTCTCTCTCTCTCCCCTTGTCTCAATCTCATCCCCACTTCCTCT
Organism: Chaenogobius annularis; assembly: GCA_015082035.1. Lineage (NCBI taxonomy): Eukaryota > Metazoa > Chordata > Actinopteri > Gobiiformes > Gobiidae > Chaenogobius > Chaenogobius annularis. Next base: position 44,891 of record BJKM01000303.1, on the reverse strand, counting down.
CGTCTGTCACTCCCGCCCACTTTAACCCGGCGCTGCACTGTGGACACATTACTACTACACACCTAGGTTCATCGCCGTGGCTTCTCCCTGATAATTCCCCCGTATTAACTGGCTGGAGTTATTACCCGTTATACGTCTATGTTGAGAGCGCTTTATGAGATTCTGGTCCCCCTGGATAAGATGATGGAGTTGGTGAGTGCTGTCATCCCCCAGCTGTATAATGGCATCAGTTGGGAAATACACAATGCCATGGATTATTGATAGAGCCATATCGCACACTTCTGCTGACAAATTTCTGGTCCAGGTTGAAGGGGGGGACATAATCCTGAAGAATCTCTCTGCTAATATGGACGCCTACACAGCCGCTATAGTGTACGCTGCGGTCTCTTTGCGATATTTTGCTTTCTTTCCTCCCTCGTGACGAATGATTGTGCAATTCCCAGTGATTCAAATGAGAGGGTGAGGATTTATTCCAACAATAGATTCTCCTACATTGTCCCACAAAGTAAATACACAGTTGAATAGACTGGTACTGTCACTACTCCCAGGGCCAAAAAATATGATGTTTTTGCAAGTAGGAAGCAGAAGATTAAAAAAAAAAAAATTGAGTTCAAAAACATGTCAGGAAAATGCCAGAAATGACCTTGGGTGTGTTATTTCGCTGAAATTGTTTGCAAAACCAAACGTGTTGGTGAAGTAATAACCCTGACCCAAGGAACTTTCGTTTCAATGCTTCTCCAAATGTAAGACTTTTTAGTAAATTTGTTCAGTTTAGCTCTCTTGTATATTTAGTAGTTCAGGATATCTCAACTGTTGGATTCAGTGTAAGAGAAATGGAAGGCTTTACAAAACATTTTTTTTTCTGAATTGTTGCATGTTGACAGACTAAAACTAGTCAAATCAATTATTGCAGATGGACGCCCTCACTCAATACTCAACTCTAAACTCAGATTATCAATTGTAATACACACTAAAGGCCTGGTGTCCAATTTCTACTATTCTCAAAATGGCAACAGGGGAGGAAGTTGGATTGAAATTAAACTTTTCGCTGTCGCCCCAAACTATTCTAGTTCTCACAAAGCCTTCCACATATGATGTTTCTTCTTGCGCATTAATGTAAATGCACGTTTTACACCTTTCAAGCAGCAAACATTGTGTCATCGTGTTAAAGTCACTGTAAACCCTCATCTGTAGAAATGAAAAAAAAAACAAAAAAAAGGTTTAAAAGGTATTCATCTAGACACTGTTTTTGAAATTGAGACGTGTGACATGCCATGACTTCTGGACAGCGCTACACTTATCTTTAATTTATTCATTAATTAATTGTTTTTCTGGCCAAAAATACTTGGTTTTGTGGAGTCACCTGCTTGTCTCTATGGAGATTGCAAAGTTTTATACCATTTCGTGGAAAACGCAGGCAAACATCTCTATCAAGAAAAGACGAATTCAGACCATCCATCCCTGTAGGTTAGTGAAATGGATACATTTTTCAATACATCAAAATAGACCCATACACAGCGCATTGACCAACATAAACCACAACTCAAATTAGAAGTCTCATATATTGTACTGAATGATCGCAGATAGTACAATATCTCTCATTAGCGTTGCACCAGCCGCTGTATAGCACACAATGAATAGAAGGTAAACAATTGTACACTCCCTATAAATAGAGAGAGGGGTAATTCTCCTGGCTCTCATTACACGCCTCCTCCCTTTCTACTCCTCAATCTGTCTGATGTGCAGAGCTGGGACTGGGGCTCTACAGCATTTAGTCTGCGTGAAGACCACAGGCTGCCTCCTCGGTTCAGGCCTTGATTTTTGATCCCAAATGGATGGATTTACTCTGGAACTGATCAAATGCAAGCTGTTACCTAAATTAGCACGGGACGATCTTGCAGGTTTGGTGCGTTTCTGCATGTCCTTACATGCTTCAGGAAACAGAAATTCCAATACAACCACAGCAAATACATATTTATTTGAGGGAATTATATGTAAATGTCCTGTTCAAGGATCTAAATCTAAATTGCTCTTCATTGGCCATCTTGAGAGTGGGGCCGTGGAAGCCATTTTGCTTTTCAGAGGACTATGAAATTACTATCACATTGAGGGAAATCAAAGTCTTGTTCTGCAGCGGTCCTCTGGGCAGCATTGTGCGGTATTGCTTTGGAAACGGGCCTAATTGGTATGTGTGGGCCAAACTCACCCCGCCGCCTCAAACTAGCTGGCTTCATGTTCACAACAATTGGATTTGGAAAAGCTTGGCCTAGATTGTTTGTGTTTCGCACTTAGGGTCTGTATATATAACATCAAGAGCGCAAAGATAATCCCACTGTTATTCTCTGTTGATCTTATTAGAATGAATGATTCTTGTAATTGGTTAAAGACCATTGTAGCCAATAGCATGTATTTACACACGACGAGGGGGCGGCAGCGGTGGCCCCCCGAAAGAAAAAAGAAGGATTACAGCTGAACAATTAGTGGCAGGTTCAACGTGACAGACAGTACAAAAAATGTCTTTGGCTTTTTATCTCATTGTACTAAGTCTGGGCAGTGCATCAGGAAGCCAAAAGAAACCTTAAGTCACCTATAATTAGCTTTCCTATAGTCAGTATGTGATACGGACACATGACAGCTCGGTGATTCATCTGCCTCCTGAACAATGATTGCATCTGGCAGTGTGCCTCTGTCATGCAAGTAGAGCATTCAGGTTCACATGCTGTAAGGCTGCCTGGTTTGCCATGTGTAACACCAGCTCCTAATTCAATAGACAAAATGAGCTGAAACATGAGCCCACGTTCTCTGTATTAGGGGCATGTTGAGTGAGTGCTCCCCTGCCTGCCGCCAATCTCATTCGAGGCTATAAATGTGCAATGTGTAAATAATTTGGGGAACATATTAACTCTCACTGTGTTGTTCAGCAAAACCCTAAGCACTACTGTAATGTGCGCTGCGCTCACCTCCAACATGGAGATTTGCAGAATTAGCTTGCGCCAGTAAGTTTTCACCTCCCAGACGCACCATGGTGCAATATAAGGAGAGAGAGAATGTGATTACAAACAGTAAGTTATTGCCTCGGGCACAATTAAAACTTTGCAGACGAGCATTTCAGATTGCAAACTGAATCAGGTATGGTGTTGGAGGGGCATGGTGCTTGTTAATTGGTTAATTACAAAGCAGGAAAGCTTGCTACACAAGTCTTAACTGGGAAATGCGCTCCACATTTATGTCAGTCCCTCATGTGAGCCAGACACTGGGGCAGCCCTCGACTAAAAATAAGCTCATCAGCAATTTTGATGTGTGTGGGCCGTCTCTCATCCTGATGGAGAGCTGAGTTCAGAACGTACAATCTACTCATGATTTGTTACCATAGTAGCACTGAAGCAGTTTTTTTAAGCTTTAATCTGCATAATCAGGCAGAACATAATGCTACTTTTGTCAAAATGATAGCAGGTTGTCATTTAATAATTCTGAATGAAGTGACGGGCAGACAAGGGCCCTTTTGTTGAAGACAAGTGAAGAAGTCCTTGTTCTTCAGCCACATGAACCTAACACCATGACTTACAGGTGTGTTGCTTCATGCCACGTTTCAGAGTGGGGGAAGAATCAGCCAGCAGCAGGGATTTGCCCTGAGCACAAACCCCACACATGACACACATACACGCACGTGCGCACACATACGCACACAGGCAACCTCTGAAGGAAACGCGACCGTGTCTTACTCAATGCCCTGACCGTTGGATTCCTACAGGTCTTACTCAGAGCATGCACTGTGCACCGTTGCTTGAGTAAATCAGAAGTGTTTCCTGACTGTGAGTGCGTTTGGCTTTGATTAAAGCAAAGCCAAGGGCTAAAAGCTGTCCACATCCCTTTATGAGTAGGCGCCCCTGACCTTTCTGTTCCCAGACTTTTCCCAGGACTGAGGACTTGACACAACATGACAAGTTGCCAGGTCAGTAAACATGCTGTTTAGAGATAAAAGAGAGAAGTAGGAGGAGGTTGGTATGCATGTCTTAGCATTTTTATTCATCATATGCATTTTACAGGAAATAAAATCAATCAAGTTACTTTGTTAATTTGTTTACACGTTGAGTTGCACTACTGAGACTGAGCTTGTCAGCTTGCATTACTCAGGGCAACAGCAGAAACATGAACAGTATTTAATGGACACAAATTCAAGTGAATTAACCAGCCTTGACAAATCTTGTTCTTGCTTAAACTGTTGTTGGCAACATGTTTTTCTGCAACACATCGATAAAATTGAAGGTCCACCTTTTGGCAATGTCACTCAATGGCTCACTCAAGCCGGTGATTGCACAGCTGATGCTAACTTGCACACACATTCCTCTGATCTATAGCCAGCTCGGCGTGATTGGATCTAAAACTGGTGTTACTCCTTTCATACAAACATTCTCAGGTGTGTGTGTGAGCAGAAATCAAAGTTGGTTTCTGTGGAGTAGCCTTGAAGTTTTTTTTTCTTTTTTACATCATTTCAATATTTTGTCTTTACCACTTCAGATCTGAACCAATATTTAACCACTGTTTTGAGTCGTGAAGACATTTTAGAAAAAAAAACACAGACAACCGGGAAAATTACATGTGTGTATTTTCTGTTTTTATAAAATAATACCTCGTCCAAATGTTTTCCTCTGTGAAAAACGACATCAAACGGTATCATGAATTGTACTGTAATGTTGACATCACAGTTAAAGTCATTCACAGGTCCGAACACACACACACACACACACAAAATAATAAAGAGCTTCAGTTTTGGCAGAATCTTAATCGCCATGTCCCCCCTGCAACCGCAACAAACAGTTAAGCTCAAAATCGCACAGCCCACACATGGAGTTATAATCTGATAAAATGTGAAGTAATTTATTGTGGCACTCGCTCATACTGGCACACAGGGTTACATCATTGGCGGATGAACTGGTGCCTGCAGCTAATATCCTGTAGATGGATGGGATATTTTCTCTATCTCTGTCTCTGCCTTTTCTGTCGTTCCTTAACAGTGTCAAGTGAAAATACTCTGCTGACATGGAACACAGAGCAAATCTACCACTGTTTGACAAATATCCAAGATTTTGGGTATTGCCTGTAACTCGCATGTCACTCATTGTGAGAGGAGCAGGTGTCGTGAATGGGTAGCACACACCATGATCCAAATGAACTCAAAGCACTGTTAGAATATATTAAAGGAGACATATGATGCTGTTTTTTCTGGGTCCTCTGTTGTAGGACAGTACAGAATTACTCAAACATGCAATAATGCTGTAACAAGTTTAAAAGTTCATCAATTTAATTTAGCATAATATGTCCACTTAAAATTTGTCCTGTGACTTTGGACAATACTAGGACATGAGAGACTTTATAAGGCATTTAAAGAAGACAGACATGCTTTTGTCTGGTATACAGTATTCAGCATCATGCTGTCAGGGGGGTTTTTAGTGGCAGGAAATGGGAGACAAGTCAGGATCAACAGAAAGATTAATGCAGCAGTGGACAGAAACATCCGTGATGAAAATCTGCTCCAGAGCGCTCTGGACTTCAGTCTGAGGTGAAGGTTCATCTTCCAACAAGACAACGACTCTAAGCACACAGCCGGGATAACAAAGGAGTGGCTCCAGGACAACTCTTTGAATGTCTTTGAGTGGCCCAGCCAGAGCCCAGACTTGAACCCAATTGAACATCTCTGGAGAGATTTTAAAATGGCTGTGAACTGACGCTCACCATTCAACCTGATGGAGCTTGAGAGGTTCTGTAAAGAAGAATGGGAGAAACTGCAGTAAAATAAGTATGCCCACCAGGAGTGGCCTGCACCCCTTTAAAACGATTTGCAGAAGGATGTAAACCCAGGAAGTTTGAGGTCTTGATTCAAATATACATCTGGTCTAAGTCCGAGTTTAGTTGTATGTATGCTGCTAAGAAAGAGCCACAAAAATATTAGACATATGTTTGGAGTTGTACTCACTCGTTCTAGATCAGCAGAAATGACAACGCACATCCCTCCACCGCAGACTAGCACGAGTTGTTTTGTTAAAAACTGCAGAGCGTCAATATGTTTATTTGTGCTGCGGAGAGCAAAAAAACTTGTCGGTTAATGCAGTTCCTAGCATGTCTGAAAATCGAATGCTTAATGTACATAAGATGTCACTTATCTATGTTTTCCAAAAGTATTTATGTTTGTGGTTATATGTATGATCACTGTTTTTATTAGCAATTAAAGCTGCAAAGATCTGAGTTGTCTGTGCATGTAAACATTGTGATAGATGGTAGAACACAAAACATCACCATTTGTTGCTTATGGGGCTGCAGTTATAATGTCTAACCGGTATTTAATAAACAACAGAGAGATAGATAGCACAGTGAAACGAACAAAAGAAGTGCTAATAAGTTTAAGGAGGTGTAAAAATGAGAGAGATTTCTCCTGTTAGAAGTGTTGTACACCCCAGCCTCTGATGTCTCATAGGAGCAACGGAAATAGCAACAAACGACTAGTCTCCAAATATTAGGCGCAGATCTGCTTCCCTCATCTGTCACTGAATCAGGCGGGTTGGCATCAAAGTCTGCAACCCTGACTGAGGTTACAAAGTTGTTATTCTAAATAGGAAAGTGGAAAAATAGACTTCTTGATTGATACTAGGAACACAACATAGCTAGAAGGTGGAAGGTGTAGCAAAAGAAGGAGAGGAGTGAGTTTGTATTCAAAATTTAGCAGTGAGATAAAGCTGGTCTAGGAGGAGACTTTACTATCATCCCAGTGGCGAGGGTTCAGGAGGTAAAATGGATTCTTGGCTTTGGTTGTTTGTCCCTCTCCACCCCGCTAACCTGTTTCCATTAGCAGAGCAGTGTTGTGGAAAAATATTATTCAGATCAATTTCAGTCAATCAGAAAGTTTTCTCCAGGATTTGCATAAGTAAGTCCCAACACATTACCCAGAGGCAGGCTCCTCACATTTCTAGGTAAATTAATTGATTATAAAATTACAAACAAGTTGATGTCAGGTACTGTATATATAGTGTAAAGCAGTATAAACACGACGTCTGTACATGTATTTCTAAACCATAAGACTGCAACACTTTCCAGCTCCATTGGACTAGATCCAGACTGCATAAGCACGTACATTATATTATGCAAAATTAAGATCTGTACATAATAGAATATACTTACACAACTTAATCTTACTGTAGAATCGTAGTATAGTTTTTTTTTCTTCATATTTGGACCTACAAAACAGTTTATATTTATTTAAGAAACACTTTATTTAAGAAACACAAAAACTAACCAACGATAACGGCTACTTTTTTCTGCTAATATTTCTTTAAAATCCGTTGACCAGTCAGACTGTGGTTTTGAAAACAGGACAATAAGACTCGATCAGTGTTTCCCAACCAGGGGTAAAAGGACTCCTTGAGGTATGCGAGCACATTGCAGAGTAGAATTTAATCGTGTTTTGATATAAACAAGTCTATGTTTTACACCTTCTGGAGGATGCTTTTGGAAACAAGTGTCATTAGAACAGGAAAATATACAGAATTATAAATGACTGTAAAAAAGTTGGGAACCGTAAAAATAGCACCTTTCCCCAGAATTATATCAAAACACTGCCACATGTCTGTTTTCACTTTTCCACATTCATTAAAGGAGAGAGTAGACAACAACACATGTCCACACTAACTCCTGCTGCTGATGTTGTGTATGTATTCAGCCGAGAGGCTCCGTTTATGCACCAGAGGTCTGTATGTTTGGTACTAGCTCCACTGAGAACCATTAGGCTAATTTAGCTCCCTCTGCGGCAGTGTGTGCCAGCGCCATAGCCCCAACTTTTTTATTTATTTACAAATTACATATTTAATTTTTTTTTTTTATTTCAACACCAGCTTTCTCTGGACACTTTAAAATTGTGAGAATCACAATTGAGAAAGGTTGGGACAGGAATGACAATATGAAAGTGCACAGCTCAACAAACGCTATTATTATTAAATTCCACCAAATTCCACAAATGTTTTAATGAAAATTAGCTCAACCCAGCACGCGCGTGCGCACACACGCACACACGCACACACACACACACAGACAAACACACGTTTTTTGCACTTGCTTTTTTGAAGCATTTTATATAATATATATATATATACTGGTACTACATTTTATATTCATATATATTATATAATATAATATATAATATATAGATTTGAGTCATTACATTTTTGAACATCAGAAATTACACTTGCTTAACACATTTTTCAACTTCAGAAATTACACGTACTTAACAAATTTTTTTATTTCAGAAATTTTACTTACTTAACACATTTCATCCAAGCAAGCCATTCAATATTTGTTTATTCATCCTTTACATTACTTTTTTGTAATTTTGATTAATTTAATTTAAATATTTATAATTTTTTGTTGTTTTTACAAAACAAAACAAAAATAACCTACAATTAAATAAAATACAGTGAGAACACAAAAAACAAACCAAAAATCCAAAAGAAAAAACACAAAATGGGGGACTGCAGATGGCTTTCTTTCATAGCTATAATCTAGTACAAGCATCCTTGCCCTCGGGCATTATGAAACTGTACGCTGTCCTATTAAATAAATAAATACACATTTTTTAGACATAAAACATTTCCCATTGCTCAGCCATAGCTTCCAATTTTTGTTCTGTACGTGAACATGTTTGCACTCATACAACATACACAATAAAAATACTTGAAATATTGGCCAATTGCTCTCAGCGTAATTGCGTCCATGCTCAAGTGGCTGCATGCGAAAAGGAGTGAAATGGAATTTGAGCTTATTAAGATTTCCATTGTCTCATACATTGGCTCCAGACCAAATTTCTCCACTACGAGACAGTAAAAAATACCAGTATTAACTAGCATTTTGACAAACTGATTATTGTTACATATTCATGACATGACATTGCAGGTCTTCTCTTTGAGTGACCTTCTAGCAGTGTCCGAAAGTACAAAAGTGCAGTGTTTGACAGATCTGCGCTCCCACCCACCTCACTGCTGACTGTGGAGATAAATAAATGAACATGCCGCGTCCCTCTCCACCCATAAAATATAACCCACAACCCTTCCCCAGGTTGTTGTGATTTGGAAACAGCTGTTGTTATGGTGGATTCGCCCCACTCTTCCAGATCACGTTTCCTCGCTCCTCTCTCCCGCGGGACAGGGTAATATTTTCGCAGTTAGGAGGGGGGGAGGGAGAGCGAGAGAGAGAAGGAGAGAGCGAGAGAGAGGTGGGGCGGTGTTATGTGGCAGCTGAGTCTGTCAGAGTTCTAAAGCCCAAGGAAATACTTTGAATAATGGAGCACCTGTACCTATTGTCATCTGGCATATACACCAACACATGCTAATGCTAACGTGTTGTGTACAGCACTGCATTGAAGTCACAGAAACAAGAGGTTCTTGTGGAAAAATTATATTTAGAGACAAAGCACTCGTTAGTTTGCAATTAAAGTCTCATCTCCAACAATTTGTGCATGTATACTTCGTCATCTCCTGAGATAGTGCGATTCGTTATAATGATACATTTGCAACAAAAAGAATTTCTTAGTATTTTGTACAGAAGCTTATTCAACACAGCATTCGCATTACTGCTAATCACCTCATATATCTCTAAAGATTTTGTCTGAAATGTTTGTTCACTATTACAGCTATTAGAGACGGATTAAGTGCTAAAGAAGGGAAAATATTGTATTAATTGTCTTGATTATGGTCTTGTGTTTTGGCTAGATGTTGGTTTTGCTTGGAACATGTTTTATGTCGGCTCTGGTTTTGCGGTTGATTTGTGGATTTTGGTTATGGTTTGTCTCCTTTTTTAGCTTTTTGTTGTCAACTTCGCAAGTCCAAGCTACAAAAAGTCAGAGTCAGTTTAAGGGTTTTCACACTGGCACATATAGTACACCACATCAAAAGCAGGACTAAACTAGGACTAAACCCTGAAGTACTTGGACAAAGCCAGGTCTAAACCAGGACAGGACCAAATCACGTCTACATCAGAATTAAACTCAAATCAGCAGCAAAAAAGTGTGAACGCACCCTAAAAAGGATTTGACGTTTTACTAGCTGCTGTTGAAAGTAATTACTCCCCCTGCTGGTTCTCATTGGCAGAAGTTCCACTCAGTTTCCAAAATAAACGGCGCTGTGGAGTGGTGCGGGTGACTTGCAAAAAGAAAACAGCCCCATTTTCATAGCAGTGGCACTCATGTCTCTTGTGCCAGTGTGTTTGGGATGCAGAGTGCGCTGTAGCATATTTAAATGTGCACAAGGCATTCCCCCATTAATCCAAGCTTTATGGTTATGCTGGGTGCAAAAAAAGCATTTTCTTCTCCCTAAATAAGTCATTTTGAATTCTGCGCCCAGAATATGTTTATTGCCATTGTCTGTGGAATATGCGCTGGCTTTTTTAATAGCCCGCCCGGTATGTGCTCATCAATCACCTCACCAGAGGAGCCCTCACGCTCTCCCTGCGCTCACACGCTAACTCAGTTACCGCACCCAGAAACTAACTCCCCAAGTTTTGAAATGTGATCAAAGTAATCGCATTGTCTCCAGTCAGTCTCCTTACAGATGCGAATCGATGACATTAATTACGGCATCTTATTATACAGCCACAAATGTGCTTTTGTTGATTCCTATTTATGAAAGAGACTGCGGTTATTTACCAAGAGGCCACAGATGGAGAGAATAGTTGGGAGAGTTGATGGAGAGTCATATCTTAAAAAGTAGATTTTGAATTAGTATGCGGCAGAGGCGGCATCAGGCGCTTTAACATAGTAAATATTCTGCAGTGGTTGTAATTTGGCCCAACAATAAGCTGTGTATGTTTGCCTGTGTTAATGTGGCAGAAAGGTTATGTAGGAATAAAAACATGATGGCAACAAGGAGACACATTATAAAAACGTGCGCTGAAGAAAGAATAAATCCGTTCCTGAGGTTGACAGGGAGAATCTATAAGAATAGAGATGCACATTTTGCTATTACTTTATTTTTTCAACAACATTGTAAAAAGCTCAGTGTGCACAGTAAAATATATATTAAAAAAACACATAAACAAACAATGGGCATAAGTCACAAAATGCTTAAAGAAAATACAGAGACAACAACAATAACAACAAAAACAACAACAACAACATCAACAACAACAACAACAACAACAACAACAACTAAACAGATAACGTGCAGATCAAAGTTCAAAGTGCTTTGTTCAACCTTGTAACAGCTTGTGGGAAGAAGCTTTTAGCATGTCTTAATAAGTAATTAGCCTTAATAAATCATGAACAAAGACTTTGCAATGAACAGATAGTTTATTAGGAATGATTCGGAATTAGTAAATACTTAATTAAGAGGGTAGGTTATTAATAAAGTAGTTACTAAACCTGAATCAGCAATCTTAATACATTTTCTCATTATGAATTAAGTCTTTGTTCATGGTTATTTTAAAGTGTTATCCACATTTTAAGCATAATTCCCTACATAACAAAACATGTTCCCTTTGTCTAGATCTTTAGCAAGCTTGAAGATTAGTTGTGATTATGTTTTGCAATCCTTTTGAACAATGAGAAAGTGCTGTAAAAAACATGGTTACTAACATGAGGGAGAAAATACTAACCGCTAACCAAAAAACACTCTGAAGCTGCTTTACTGGTAGAGAAACCAAACGCTGTCCAAGACTGAGCAAATCCCTGACAGACGAGCACGGCCGAAACACATCATTGTTTGGTTTGTCTTTTATTAGCCATTCTTTACTGCGCAGTGTCCATATGGAGCAGAAATTACAGCCAGTCATAGTCCTGTGATGAAATATGAATTATAGAGCAGTTCAGATCATAGCCGGGTTCGTTTTTGACAAAAGACACATCCTCGTATGACTGGTGTTGAGTGTAAGGAATTACTCCCATGGGTCTCCACTGTGTCTGTGTCATTTCTCCTTGTTAAATTTCAATAAGGCACATGACACTTTTCAGAGAGCTCATCAATACAAATGGGATTTTCTCTCCCCATTAGGGAATCCCTCTATGTTCTATTATGAATTATTTTACCTCATGTTGGTTTTTTATACATTGAAAACATTCCTCAATTTGAATAAGTCACTAATCTAAAACAGCAGTGGTGATAATAATGGCATTGTCATCAAAGGTTAATTGGAAACCCTGTCTTGTCAGGATGAAAACAACAAAATGCATAAATTATCTTTTTTCACTGCAAACATTACACTGGTGACTCGATCTCTTTAGCATCCGTAGGTATTTTTCCATAAACAGCAACTTTGAGCGCCAATCAGAAGAACTGAAAAATGCAATTGGATCACAAAAGAAGCGACGTTTAACTATTCTGTGTAAAGTTACAAAATGTTTTTGCACTGACATACCATGTTCTTTCGTATTGTAATTAACTTAATACAGCACGATGGAAACTGAAAGTAGTTTCTCTGTTGTTGCTCCGACTGTGCAGAGCTTAGCTTAGCTTGTTTGGGACACTTCAATTACCCCACAGCATTTATTTTCCTCAACACACTCAGGAACATCTTTTTAAGAGAGAAAGTCATGCTGCTTTCAGATAGTGTCATCTAAACTGTAAATACGTTTCTGAGTTTCCACCTGGAAGTTGCAAATTAACACTGCACAAGTTATTTGGTCAAATGTGCGTGTGCCATAAGTCTGTATAAACGTGAGCGTAGATGCAGTATTCCTGTTGTGTATCTTGTTTTCTGCAACGTTTTACTTGATTTTCTTCTTTTAAATGTCAGGTACAAACTAAATATGTAGCAGACTTGTAGACTTTTATATTTGTTATTAGACTTTAGCAGCTCTTTTGCAGGAGAAAATGGAATTACTCACTGCTAAAATTCAAAATGCTGTAATGGCATCTGAATAACTTCTATAACATGCATTATTTTCCAGCAGCTAGACATTAGCCATCTTATTCTTGGTGTTTATACTATAAATAAATTATAAATATTTGTTTACAATACCTAATTACTGCTTTTAGAAGTAAGTTTTGCTTTTGACCATCCACCTTTTAAGCCGACTTAGCGGATGAAGTGAAGATGTGATTGTTGGAGTGCTGAGTGCAGGTCAAGGGGGTCCAGGCTGTTATGGCCCAATGCACACAAAGGACGGTGGCTCTGGCTCTTGGCGCTGCGGTGGTATTAATGTGAGGTGTATGTAATATGAGCTCAGGGATGCGGGCGCCTCGACATGTGCCTGCGCCACTGATGGGCAAGTGCAAATGAAATTAATGGCTAAGGGAAATCAAGTGAGCGGGGCCCGAAATCAAATTACCAATCCGCTTCTCCGACAAATTAGTTGGGTGCCAAAGTTGTAATTGATAGCAAAGACGGAGCATGCTATTGGATCAGACAATATGATCTAGAATGCACTGGCTCTGATGTGATTTACTGCTGTGTTACAATGATTAAATATTAAATATGTGTGGCTGACATGCTGGCCCCCTTTTGGTGTGCCAGGCCTCCCAGGACAGGCCTAATAGCAGCTATATTGACTTGAATTTTGATGGGGCATTTTGAGTTGAGGTGTTTAGAACAAATGGCATCAAAGGAAGAGAGGTAGGAAGAGCTGACAGAAAATACAGACTGAGATGGTTAAAAGAAAAAGACAAAATTATGAGTTACAGATGATTCAATTATCAAAAATAATTCCTGCAAAAGAAGGAAATAGAACTGTAATAGAATCATTTCTGGATCAGAAATGTGTCTTTTGGTTGGAAAATCAACAATACACATATTGATTTACGTATTTGGAACAGTAATAAATCATTAAGTCAAGTAAATTTTATTTGTGCTTTACATAGAATTGAAAAATTCACTATAAATTCACAATTTACACATTTGCAGTAAATACAAAGAATACTTTAAAATCAATAATTTTTGGGTTTAGATTTAAAAATATTAGGCCTCATTTCAAAATGTAGATCATCTGGGAGGTATAAAAAGAAAAAGTGGTTTCAACTTTAGGCACCTCCAAGAGACCAGTACCAGCAGATCTCATTGGCCGACAAAGCTCATAACAGAAAACAGGTCTGCCAAATAAACCATTTAGCAATTTGTTGACCAATAAAATAATTTTGAAATTAATTCTGTGAGGGACTGGACGCCCTGTAACATTCATAATACTGAGGTAATGTGCTGTCTTTTTTTTGTATTGGTGACAACCCTAGCTGCGGCCTTTTGTATTAGTTGTAGCTGCCTGATTGAGGACTTTGTGAGGCCTATGAAAAGGCCATTTCAATAGTCCAGTCTACTCTTCACCTTGTCCAAAAATAATAACCTCGATTTTTTCGTATCGTATCATGTGATTTGCTAAATACTGAAATTCTGAATTAGCTGAATACTTTCACAGAATTGTCTAATTATGCCTTTTTAATCATATTATATATATATATATATATATATATATATATATATATATATATATATATATATATATATATATATATATATATATATATATATATATATATATATATATATATAATCAATAAATGCCATTAGTGTTGTAATAATTATAATAATGTATTACAAACTTAAATTTTATCTTACTGTTTTGTTTTAATCAGTTTACTTGTAATTTATTTATTTTAACAACATTTCTTTTATTTTGATATTAGGCACATAATTATTGCGTTTGTAAGGGAAAATAAAAGCAGTTTTCCAAACAAAGGGACTAAAATGATATTTCTATTGTATTGGACAGTAAAAAAGAATGTGCAGTTGTTTTTGCTGAGTCGTCAAAGGCCATTGATTCTGTTGACCACTGTATTCTCTTGAATTGTCTGGATGCTATTGGGTTCTAAATAGTGGTTTTCAGATTACCTCACAAATAGAGCTCAAACTGTTTCTGCTGATGGCTTTCAATCTGAATATTCTTATTTTAACAAAGAAGTTCCCCAAGGGTCCGTCCTTGGACCACTCCATTTACAATTGATAAAATGATTTATGATGAGATTCTAGATGCTAGGGCGCCTTCTACTGCTCAAGTGAGTCAAAATATCCAAGTGGATTTTCACGCTATTCAACAAAGCTTGGTTAATTTAAAATTGTTAATGAATTCAGGTAATTGTATGCTGTTCTCCAAAAGATGTATGTATTCTTACACTCGATAGTAATATGATTACAAATACTTGGGCATCTGGATCGATGATAAACTCTCCCTTAACAAACACATACAAGAGCTGACAAAAGATCTTAAAAGCAGATTGTCATTCTTCTTCTTTAGAAATAAAACGTGTTTTCCACCTAATTAAATAAAACAGCTAATCCAGGCTACATTTCATTCAGTTCTAGATTATTATACAAATGCATTCTACAGCAACAGTGTTAAAACCCCAGAACTCAGTTTTTGCATTCAGCATTAAGGTTTATTACAGGAGAAGAATGCAGAACTCACCGCTGTCAATTATATTCTGAAGTAGAATGGCAATCATTGGATATGAGAAGAGAACAGCACTGCATTGCTCTCATTTTGCCTGAGTTTTTAACATGTTTGCTGAACATCAGATCAGGTATTCATCGATTAAGATCACAGGACATTTTTTTTAGAGTCTCATCAAATCAATACAGAGCTAGGGAAAAAGGCTTTCGGGAACCATGTGCCGACCTATGGAACAAAACTCAAAGACATTTTAAATACAATCATTTTTATGCCTTTTAATTAAATCAGAGCACTTTTAAAAGACTATCCACAGTGCCAGTGCTTTTGTTGTCATTTCATGATTTTATTCCACATTGTATGTGATTTATATTTTATTTTTTTAAAATGTATTTTATCTAGGTTTTCAGTTCTGTTTGTTTTATGTGTTTTGTATTCAACAGGGAACTCTCATTCACTCACACAGAGTTTCTCTCATTAAGTTTTTTTCCCTGTATGAACAAAAAAAAAATAATTACACCACTTATGAAGGTAAGAGAACCTTTATTTGTCCCACAAGGAGGGAATTCCAGTGTTGCAACATACAGACTTAAATCTAACAAAGACTGAGCAAGTAGAGCAAAAATATAAGGCTACACTCCTATTATGATTGTGTACAGTTCAGCATATCCACTAGAGTAAATAGCAAGTAAAGTGACTTCTGTGAATTGTACAAGGAAATATTATACTATTATAATATAAGGACATAATAACATGAATGGTTCTAAAGCAACTGCCATGCTCACCTTACAGTGTATTGACCCTTACTGCAAACCTCAAAAGATGAAGTCATTTCGTTTTGCTCCAGTAAAACAATGCAGCTAATGATAGGATTGGCTGATTTCATAACAGTTCATTCTGACGGCTGACATACGTAACTCTTGTAGCATTCATTTATTTTGCCTCATAAATCTGTGATCGCTCATTCCTATTAGGGGCTCAAGTTGTGCCTTTTTGAAGCCAGTTCTGCTCCTCACTGAACAGGCCTGTATAATGAACTCAGATGTGTTTAATAAAATATAATGATCAGCTAAAACTCATGTGATATCAAACGCTCCACTGTGGCTCAGCAAAACGTGTATCTCAAGGCACATCCAGGGAGGCTGCATAAGAGATGAGACTTTTCCTTTTTCTTTACTTCTTGATTTCCAAACAGATTTTTTTTAATTTCCTGCTTTGTTCTCAGTCTTGTTCTTCAAATAGATTTTTCCCACTGTCTGGTAACAATTCATTGGGTTAATTTTTTCATAAACAATTTGTACTAGAATACCAATTGCCCCTCACCTTACATCAGATTCAGAAGTCAACCGAGCCGATTAATTTATAATGTAATAGCTGTTGCAATAGCTTGTAATGTGTGTCTGATTTGCATCTTTACCTATTTAAAAGGTCCTATATTATTCATCATTCAGGGTATACATATTTTATGGTTTCCACTCTTAAAATAAAACGGCTTGAACTTCAAAGGGTTAAAATAATGTGTACAATGTACAGTATATGGAAATCAAATAAAAGTAATTCAGCCCTGATATCTCAGCTATTATCATAATTTCCTTGTATTTGTATTTGTTCTTAATGTACTTTCTCATTACCTAATGATGTGTGTTCATTGACAATGTAGTTTGCTATGGTTACATATAATTTTGCTGGTTTAAGTTGAAATTGTCTAAATTAGAACAATAAGATTGACTGAGAGGCAAAGCCAGTTTTAAAGTCACTCCCACTTTAGGCCACACCTCCAAGGTCAGATAAAAAGACCACTGAGCTCCTCTCACTCTCGCTCTTGCTCTGAACCTCTCACAATACACATCAGGTCGGAGACCCCAGGGGCCCCTCCCCTTTCTGGGGTGTGACCCTCCCTCGCCTCATGTTTCAGACCTCTGTGCTCCAGGACAAAGGAGACAAAGGATGGCGGATATCAAAAATGGCTCCTGAAACACCTCAGGACTGATGCATCGTTGGACTCGTCAAAAATTTTCGAAAGCTTAAAATCAGTGCCTCGGACAGCTCTAAGGATCCAAGGAGCTCGGAGGAGGCCTTGATCCACATCCGAGCCTTCCCTCAGACACGTAAGACCTGATCCAAATGTGCTTGAAAACTACAGAGTGACATTAAAGTGAAGTTCCCCTTATTTTTCTAGAATAAATCCAAACCTACTTTTCAATACCAGAGTTTTATTTAACAAAGTTGAGCCCAGGCAAAGTCTGTGTAAACAAATGTGTGATTAATTTATTTGATATTTTTGTTTATTATACCACACAAAATCATTCTGGTTTATAGACCCTTTTTATTGATCAATTGTCAGTCAATGACACGAGTACTCCCTTTTGAGAAGTAGTTTGAGAGTAGGTATCAATGTTTTCCTGAACAAGCTTCAGATGGTGCCCCTTTTAAATAGAAATATGAACATGAACTATCTAACATCCTGAACAAGTGATGTCCACAATGTAATGGCTTGTCCCAGAGAATATGCATTACATATTGGTGCCACTGTGGAAATGAGACTCATATCCTACAACTCAGTTGTGCTGATTGTAACATTTATTTGAAAAGTTTACCCTCATTTAAACAGCAGCACAGCACAATTTTGAGTTTTTGTCGCGTTGACTCCTCCTTTCCATTTTGCGCCCCACATATTGTGTTCTAGTAGTGTTTCTGGCACGACATAAAATAGTCACTTCCCTTGAATTCTGTTATGTCCATGTTGGGCTTTTTTTTTTGTCCCCTTTAACAAAAAACATATGAGAGAAAAAGTCCACCAGTTGACACGCTCCACACCAGTGTGCGAACAGCTTTGTGTATGTGTCGTGGCGACACTAAGGGCAACATGTTTAGATTATTATTTTACCCACTAGCGCCAATTAATGGTTTAAATAAACAATTTACTTGGTTAGTTTCCAACAACGCCACCCTGGATTGAATCAGTGCCAGGGACACTTACACAGGTAAACGCTGGCACAGCTGAGTGATCGTGTGGACCAGGAGACTCACATTTTATTACATTTAAGTTCAGGATAAACAACATTTACATTTTCATCACTAAAATTCAGTAGATACTACCTTCTCATTCTCACCTTTAAAACAGCTAACCCATTTGACATGATTCACTGAATTAAAACACCAAAACAGCAGCCCAGAATGTTCCCGAATCACTTAACCCAGATGCCCTACCAGAGATTGCGCTGGTCCATGTTGTAGGCGGGGCCCTGGTACAGTCCAATAAGGGTCCTGCCGTGTGTCAGAACCAGCACTTTGTCCACAAACTACAGTCTGTTAAGTGGAGAGGGGAGACGGTGCAAACGTGCCTGAAACCCCACAAGGACGCTTGGAGTGAGGTTTGGAAAGCGGGTCGAGAGAGAAGCCCACGAAGTTACCAATCCGATGCTTGATTCTGTGCACCATGCGCGCCTGGGGCAAGCCAACAAGAGTTGCCTTAAACTAGAGCACCAAACGCGATCTTAACATGAACGAGGCACCGCGGCCGGGAGGAATCCCGAAGTGCACGGAGCGTTGAACCTGAAGAGCGTGCAGCACGAGCCATACAAGGATGTTCCAAAGTTGGTAAGTCTGGTAGGCGCACGGTGCGTGAACCAGACTCGTTAACACACTGGCACAATCGCTGGTTTGAAGCCTAAACTTCGGGTTTTTAGGGTGATTGTTATAAATGTTGCGGGCCCCAGATGGTTGGTGACGTCAGAGTCAAGAAAAGAAAAGAGGATCACAGGTAAGGGAAGCTCCTTTTAAAGGCTCAGGTCACGAGCCATAGGCTGTCAGGCTGCCACATATGTGTGTCTGCATGTGTTTCATGTGCTTTGAAGTCTGTTTACCAAGCTGAAGCCGCGCTGAGGACTCTGGGAAGGCAATCTGTGACTCCACTGACACCTGGCATGTAAACATTGACAATAACCCTGTCATGGAGCCACCTGCGGGTCTGCCCTTCTCGCCTTTTCACCTGCCCTGGCTCTCCACACGAAGGGCCTGAGTTAAACAAGCATAAATCCCACTGCTAACCTCAAAACATGAAGCACAGTCAGGCATTGTTTGGGTCCCCAATAGCAATGTTTCATAGTTGTTATGAAGAATGATTATAAATGTTTTATTTATATCTTATTTACCGGTTTTATTAGTTATTGATACATTTTTTATCTTAATTTTATTCCAAGTATATTTAAACATTGTAGTAAAAACTTGGGTACCTGATTTTCAAACCACGAAAAGAGGAAACACCGTAGGTATCTCATCCCTAGCGCTCACAAACCCTACGTATTCACACGCAATAATTTTCTTTGGAACATATTTTTCAGTGAAGCTGAGGTGGACCACCCAAGCGCAGCTAACACCCAGTTTCAGCAATCATGCATACAGAGAAACTGCCTGGTTTGAAAAGGAGGACGATGGAAGCTTTCACTTTTAAGAAATCCAACCCCTCACAGAAATCCACTTACAGATTATTACAGCAATAGGATTGTACAATACCTATAACATGCAGTACAACGACATACAACAACACAAGACAAGGACACACCTGGACACTCGCTAACCTCCACTCCCCCTCTTCTCATCCACACACGTCACTGTAGAATCACTCTTTCTCCTCCCAGTACTTTTTTTATTGCCTCATTTGTTTAAACAGTTTTAAGATTTTTTATTTCCCCAATAAACCCATTCCACAAAGAAACCCCCCATACTTACATGTGTTTGCTATATTTTATGTTCGTTTAGATTAAGTGTGTGATGAGCATCTCTAACTAAAAATAGATGTTAAATATTAAGTGGAAGAAAGGTTTGTGATGATTTGAGCAGTTTTGTACTCAATAAAATCTTATAATTTTAATTCATAATATATTTTTTTAAAGCTGATTGGTATGACCATTGTAGACAATTCGAATTGTTCTTTTTTTGGAGAGTAATCAGCAGCAATGTCTTATAAGAGTCACCTCAAACTTCTAAACAATAATTTAAGCATGACAGTAAACATTTTTAGTATAGTATTCGTAAGACATTCTGACTTAGTATATGACTACATCTGTTCATGACACCAACACATTTAGCAACGATCGAACATATATAACTTATGTGGGGTTTTCAGGAAATCTTTTCATCAAAAATTACACTTAAAAACGAATTTTGTTGGACTCTTTCAATACTCGAAACGTCAATATTTAATTGTACTGGTATGTCAGATTTATGGTTCCCGAAAAGCACAAGTTTGGTCTTCTTCAAATTGAGTGATAGTTTATTTACATTAAACCTTTTTTGTAGTGAGTTATTAGTTCCAAAAGTTGAACCAGAGTCTCCATTGAAGTTATTATATTCGTGTCATCTGCAAAGAGTACAAACATCATAATTTTGGATAGTTTGACACCCCGGTTTATATTGAGCAGCTTGTACAAACTGTCTCCCAAATGGCTCTTCATCCAGTTTAGTGGTATTTCCCATAATTTTCAAGCTTTTGCATGAAGATGTTGTGGTCGATAATGTCAAATGCCTTTAGTAAGTCAATGAAAATTCCAGCTGTACATTTATTTTTTTCAAAGCAGTTAGTAATTTCTTCTACTAGATCGATTAGGGCGTGTGAAGTTGATCTGTTCTTCAATCAAATATTTGTTCTAATATGAATCTGAATGTCCTCCATTCGAAGACATGAAGGGGAAGCATTCATATAAAAAAGATCACCATAATGTAACACAAATAAAAAGTTGCAGTAACAGCGCATTTTACATCAAAAGAAAAAGACAATTTATTACGGAAGAAAAACCCAATTTAATTTTATGTGTGGTTCAAAAGTGAGTCACAATCAAGACACCAAGGTATTTGTATTCATGAACCACCTCTATGACGTTCCCTTTAAGTGTAGACACTACTGGAACAGACTGAAGCACCTTAAAGATTGAACACAGCATTAGCTTAGTTTTGTCAGCTATCACAAAGTGTTGCTTTTACAAAAATATGCTCTCTTTGGGAAAACACATTTGTTTTGTCATAAAGTCAGGTACCCCATTTTTAAATTGAGAGATTTAAAGACATGTGCTATGCAAAATGTACTTTTTAGCTGTTTTTCACACTGTTCCCTCATCATAAAACATACATGGAGTTTAATTATGCTTCATTCATGATCCTGTTAAAAATGTCACTTCAGAATTGACCAGATCTGTGATGTCATAGTCCATAGAGTGATGACATGGCTTCAAGATCTGCTGCGTTGTTTGTTAAGTCACCAGACTCGTTCTGAGCATTTCATCAGCTCATCACACATCATTAAAACTGCATGGCTGCATTAGCATGTCAGAGGAA
Source organism: Chaenogobius annularis (assembly GCA_015082035.1). NCBI lineage: Eukaryota > Metazoa > Chordata > Actinopteri > Gobiiformes > Gobiidae > Chaenogobius > Chaenogobius annularis. Next base: position 23,149 of record BJKM01000303.1, on the reverse strand, counting down.
AGCTAGCATTTCTTTATCGCATCTGTATCTCTGCAGCCAATAGTTGGAGCCTAAGGTCAGTGTCTAGCGTGGGAAAAGCCAGAGTGACATTAAGTAATTTTGTTTGTATTTAATTTAATTTAATTTTTCTACAACAAAGAATATAAGTTAAGGTACTCAAAGAGCAAGTTTAAGGCAATAACAATTACCGTATTTTGCGGACTATTAGCCGCTACTTTTGTCAGATGTTTTGAGCCATGCGGCTTATTTAGAGGCTGCGGCTTTTTCTGTGGTTTTTTTTCTTCACTCGCTAGGGCGAACTACCGGAATTAGAATCAAAACTAAGCGAAAAGTTAAGCAAAGAAGCAGATGTTGCTTTTTTATTCAGCTCGCAAATAGAAAACGGACGACAAATACCAACTATAATATATTTTTCAAATTCTTGCCCATCATTATGGAACCCAAACGAAGAAGTTCGTATGAAGCAAGTTTTAAGCTGAAGGCTTAAACGGTGAGACGCTGGAGGGGACAGCGGGACGAACTCATGCGATGCCAAAAGTCAAGGAAAGAGTTCTGCGGCCTATACAAAAGGTGCGGCCTATGATTGTTTTTTATTATCGTTTTTTAAAAATAGAGCAAATTGCGGCTTATATAGGGGAGCGGCTAAAAGTCCGGAAAATACGGTTAGTCATTTAAAGTTGATTTTTTTAGATATTTTTATTAATGTATTTATTTATTTCAGGGACAGTGCATATTAATAAACATTTCTGTATATATGCAGTATTAGTCAAAAGGCTATTTTCAAGCAAGGATTTTACATAGACGTTAGAAATATATACACTTTTTACATTAGACACAGACACATCAATCATTAATCATCATTGACAATTGCGCCAAACCAAGAAGACTTTTGTTTTCACAAACTTTTAAATACATCTGCAAGGCTACTCTGTGTTTTTAAAGCCCATGAACTTCTCCAAACATTATTGAAAGGGTCAAATGAAATAAAGTAGTGAAAAAGTAACTTTAAGTATCAGAATCAGAATCAGAATCAGAAAGAGTTTATTGCCATTGTCAATGAACAAAATTCACAAACATAGGAACTTGTCTGTAAGTATTAAGGCGCGTTCACACCGTGGCGGCCAAATTCGCGCTGGCCGCAGAAATTGGCCACCTGTACATTTGAAGGCAGTCGCCCTGACTGCGCCGCCTTGCCGCCTCGAATGCGCGGCAGAAAAATAAACTCTCTGCAGCAGACGCGCCGCCGAGGTGGCGAACGCACATGTGCACTGGAGGAGTTGTGTCCTACGGCAGTTCAGGTTAAGAGAATGCCTTTGGTTTGTTGACTTTACAAAGTCCAAAAACGGACGTGATCGGCTCGGCAGCTTGTCTGGGTCCCGCAGATACTTCAGAGGTGAGCAGAGTTTAATGACTATCATGATTTGCTCCAAGAGCTGCGTCTGGCTGATTTTTTTTTATAGGTTTGGAGTTTGCTTTGGTCGTTCTTCCGGGTAGTTCATACATATGTCACTGTCTTCCGGGTATTGCGTACGCACGTCACTGGAGCGTAATCTCTTATTGGTTGCTGCGCCGCGTCTGCCGCAAAGTTCAGCTTTGTCCAACTTTTCTGCGGCCAGAGCGGCCAGAGCGACCAGAGCGGCCAGAGCGGCCAGAGCGGCCGCCGCTCAAACGCCCATGTCGCGCTGCGTCCGCCGCTCAAAACGCTGGAATTGCGCCACAAAAACGCAGGATTTGCAGGTCACGCATCCACATTGACTTTGAATGTAAACTGGCCGCTTTGCCGCAGCGGTCTGAACACGGCTTTAGAGATGTTACAAAAAATGGATTAACATAAATATTTTGAGTCACGATACCACTATCAAACATAAAGTGTAACATTCCAATTCCTTATTCAACAAACTTCCAGTCCCTCCAGTAACATCATCACACTTCATTTTTTTGCCTTTTTTCATATGAGCCAGTGGACTTTCGTCCGCACCTGCTCTTACAGGCCCCTTATGGGAAACAATTTACTTTTTGAGCCTAGTTTGTCAATGGGGACGTTGGCGCTTCATTAGCATCTCATCTTAACACAGCTAACTCAAGCCTTTGGTTTTGACGAATGGCTTTCATAAGTCACTTGTAGAAAACCTTCAGCGGACGTTTGGGTTTTACTGTCACACAGCCTCCATCTGCTCAGTTTTGTGAGGTTTTATGCTGCACTATCATTCACCTCCCACAAGCAATAAACTCTTCCTCACCGCCACGGCAACTGTCCTTCTGCAGCAGTCATGATGGGCCAAAATATTTGGAACATGCTATTTCAATCTCTGGCCTTTTCCTCTTTGACATTTTCAATAGATAATATTCTATATCATTCCTTTAGTAAGTTACGATTGTATATATATATATATATTTTATCTTGCATTTTACTGTTTAGGATTTGTGAATGAATGCAACATCTACAAAAACCTGTCATTTGTTGGACTTCAATGTTCAAAAACATTAATAATGATAATAATTTCCATTTTCAACCACACACCCGTAAAGGCAGATGACTTGGCTTGCCAAAGGATACAACAACAGTGCTGGTTAGGGTTCTATAATCGCATCGAGTAGATATGGCCTTTCCAAGTGGGAGTTTGCATGTTCCTGTTGTGTCTGTGTAGGTTTTCTCTGGATGCTCCGGTTTCCTTTGCCTCCATAAACTGGCCAGGGATTTGGATCGTTGGGAAATGTAATCACTGTAGCCACATTCAAGTAGAATTAGTCGTTTCATTGATTAATCGGTTGGTTAATCAAAATTAGTCACCTAATTCTGTTACTGGATCAGAATGATTTGGGAGTAAATTAGGACTTTACTCAACCGATTGTACATATGAATACCTAGTTTATTTAAATTTTTCTGTACAAACTGTTATTTTTGCATAAAATCCTATGAGCTTGTGGTCTTGTGAGAGCAGTTTAGGTCGGATATTTGGTCATCTCATCGAGATATTTCATTGTTTTGAAAGCTTATGCCGGAGCCACACCGTGGCTCATTTAGTCAACTAATCATTGCACAGAGCATGTCTTTAGTCGACAAAGAATTTCTATAGTCTACTACAGTCTTACTCTCAAATGAGTATCGCTGTGCTGCAGGGAAATGGACCCAGGAATTATAATAGTTTACAGTCATTTTCAATTCAATCTGCAACAAATCATTTCATGTAAAATTTAGGAACTGACTATTTGATATTGCAAACTGTTAAACTTCAAATGTTAAACCACACCATTCACCTCTGCATTTGCCCTGACCTTCAGAGTCACTGGGCAGAAGGTGACCAAAGTGCAGCACAAAGACCAAATCCGAAGCTAAAGTTTCAGCCTATTTTGCAGATGCTTTATGGTTGAGGGGGGAGGGAGGAAGTTGGAGTAAACTCATACACACAAAGAACATGAAAGCCACTTCAAACTTAAAAACTGGAAATTATTCATATTAGTTAGTCAGAAAAACACTATAAAGAGTCAACAAAAAAGCAGTGGAACAACAAGAATCTGAATCACGACTGGTAAAGACACTTACCACACTTTATAGCCTGAATACTTTTGAATTAACGCTATTTTGCATCTTAAAAAATCTCCTGCTGGTTTGATATTAGGCTAATGGGAAATTCATTTGGGTTTGATGACATAATCTAGATCTCTATCTATATTAAAAGAGTGCCTCCAGCAACATGGTAAAGTCAAGTGCAGCATTCTGTGAAATTCCGGAACACAAAACATAAGGTCTACGCGCCTCATGACGTGCATAAGCTCTGCTGTGGTGCAGGAGCCCTGATCACTTTGTCACTCTCCACACCAGTAGGATCACTTTATAATTATTTTAAGAAGTCTCCCCATTGTTATTCTCACTTGTAATCCAGATGAATACATCCCATAATCTATGTTAATTCCCCTTTTATTGATTTGGCTAAACCCACTCACCTATCATGCATTTGTAACGTCGCGCCATGAGTGATTTATGAACCCGGCCGGTGGCAGACATTAAGGATGAGATACAATTGTTTTTTCCCAAATCAAAACAAATGGGTCACACAAGGTTCTCATATCGTCAAATATTTTTTCGCGGTGGAAAGCCGAGCCCTGCAATATTGACTGTATAATTGAATCGTGTGAGAGCGGAGTCAATTTAAAACAATAGATTTGAAGGATGAGAGAAAGTGTCAAGTCATGCATCATAGTCAGACGTTCACCTCCGGTTTTAAGGACAAGACCGTTTTGAGTCTGTTTCAATCGCCTGCCGGAAAACTACAATCATTCTTTAACCAAAAAGTCAAACGACCTCACAATTTGCTACAACAAAGGCCAAATTGAAAGGTGATTTTAGAACAAGTACAAAGAAGTTAACGACGCCGAGGTCAAAGTTTACAATGTGAGAAGTGCGATTGGTTAAAAGATTTTTTTCATTCCGTTGCAGCGCCATCAATCTTCCAGTTTTCCTATTTTCACTTTTGTCATGTCCATTTTGCTCGATTAAAGTCCAGGTTTAACAGGACAACATCACATACCCGGAACCTACACCAAAGAAATTACACTCTCACCAAAAAAAAAACATAGGTTCCATCTAAAATCACTTGTAAAAACACAGCTACCGTCAATTCAACTTATCAATCATAAGAAATGGTGGCTTTCAAAAGGGTTCCCAGAGATTGAGTTTGATTTTAGCTTTGAAGTAAATCTGATGTAGACTTGCCCTCAAATAACCGCTCTCATTTTTAATATTTTCAATGTATTTGCTGTAACAGAAATCTCTAAATGGGACTTATGTTTGAAGGCATTTCGCAGTATCCTTGAGAATTAGGAGCAACTATATTATCATGACAAGAAAAATAGTTGTCCCGTGAGTCCTCCAAAGTTTACATTTTATGTTTGAAGTCTTAAATGTAATGTTTCCTTGTGGAAATTAATAAAAACAAACTGTAAAAGATACGAGTCGGCTGTTAAACATTGTTGAGCACTGCTTTGCTTGTCTCTCCCGTTTAACACACAAGATGAATATTTATCCCCACAGCAAAACATAGATTTTTATTTTGAATCATAAAATTTTAATTCAAAGGCAAACTTGACTCTAAAAAGCTGTCGTGGGCTGAAAAAGGATACATTTGGTGGGAATAACTTTTCATCACATTCGAGGGTCTGGAGCTTGCCCCAGGCGTCATCAGCTCTGAAGCGTGCAGCCGGCCCTCCTCGCAGTGTTATTGACCATTCTACAGTATAATGAGAGGCAATGCAGGACATTACTGCCGTTACGATGTGCAATATATTGTCCTTTGTATCTGAATGTGCCGTCAGTGTGTGTGTTATTACACTATTTAAGGATGGTCACAATGACATGGCAGATTTGATAGAGAGATGCATATTTCTGATTAAATTCAGGGGTAAATGTTTAGTGACCAGCAAAGACCACACACTTTGCAATACTTTCCAAACATGTTTTGGTCTGAAATCATGGGCTGTCTCCTCCAATTTCAAAAGGGCGTGAATGACAAGCAGATCAACCAATTAGAGAATCACATGGGCCGTTTCGTGGCCAAACAAACATGGTGGTTTATGTGAAAAAGCGGGGGAAACGACGCAGATTTCATCAGAATCCATGAGCGAAGCACTAATGTGATGCAAATCTAAGGGTTGTGAAGATTATGAATGTTAAGACTATTCAGAGGAGGTGTTTTTGAGAGACACTACAAATGACCTTTTTTCTTTTTTTTTTTGCCCTTTTATGGTCCAATTCCTGACCCTTCTAACATTCCAATAGAATGTATTTGTATTTGTCTATTTGTTTGTTCAACTCACAAGAACACATCCATCTCAAAACAACCCAAACAAACCTTTTTTTCTTTTTTTTTTTGCTGAAATATGGACTATTTTGTTTTCTGGAAAGATTGTCTGTGTATTTCTCTCAACCAAATTCGGCAAAAGTTTGATTTCTTTGCTTGCTCCGCTGTCAACTCAAAGTATTCAACTGAATGTTCTGCCTTTTCTTCTTTTAACCGGAGCCATCCCAGATTGATAGTGTGTAGAACCCGACACATACTGGCTTCTATCAGTTTCTAAAGCTTTCAACGACCATCCAACAAATTAACACAGCTCGCACAAATCCTCCTTTTGAATGTGAAAGCTGAATGTATCCTTCAGGGGCTTAATGCAGCCGTGGAGGCAAACCTACACACGTGTCAGCCCTGACCTGCAGACCTAACACAGATCTCGTAAACACTCTCTGCTGTCAGTCCCACTCGCTGCACTAATCTCCCAGGACTGATGATAGAGCCTACACAATGTGGTCTGACAACGGCAGTTTTCCAGAGAATCAATGCGCTCGGTGTTACATTGACACTTCTTACTTCGCCGGTGTAAAAGAGTATGTGTTGTCAGTGTCAGTGTTGGAGCCGTGGGGAATACAAGCTATTTATCCACCATATCGGCTCCGTCGCCTCGGACACATTGGAACGCCCAGACGCTCTTTCACTTTGTAACACATTAACCCCGGGACACTAGCGATTGCTACCTAATTATTCTAACTAAATTGGCGAATTAGCATTTATTGCCATCTGCTAATTCAGCTCATGAACACAAACAATGGGGTTGCTAATAGATGATTACTGGAAAATATAATGGCCACATATGGCTCACACAAATGTGTTGTAATTAGACTAGTAATGCTTTGAGCAATAAAACTGTCACTGTGTTTTTGTGATATTTAAGAGAAAGAGTCTGAATTAAGAACAAGGGACAGAAAAACAAAACTTGCAATGATTGAGATGCAATGGGGACATGCTGCTGCCGTTTTTAAACAATGCCACGAGCAAAGAACTAGCTAAAACAGAAAGAAGAAAAACAAGTGTGTTGTTTGTTGCACTTTTTCTGGTTTGTCTTGATTCAAGCATGTTTTATTCCTGATTCATATTTTCTTGATGTCCTTGTAATGTTGTAAACACTTTTTTTTGAGTGTCAGTCAAATAGCTTTATTTATTTTATGGACACAATTGTAAGGAATTCTGAACATTCAAAAGTCAGAACAAGAAGAATAAAAAGTGGGTCAATAAATCCTAGTTCCTACCAAAATTCATCATGAGAGTTGTTGGCACTGGCGCCGCTGCACCTCTCCGTCAGTCCACCAACCTGCATTGTTACACGATGACACTCGGAGCATCTGGAGTACACTTTATGTTTTGAAGCATCTACTTTTTCACCGCGAGAAATTCTCCATCACCCAGGCACACAGCTGGGTCCTGAAGGCTGGAGATGAGGGCTTTGTGACTGCAAGGTTGCCAGTTTGACTCTCCTGGACCATCTGGGAATAACGGAAATGAATGATTAAAAGTCCCTGGATCCTCGACAGCCACTGTGCACAAGTGGCCATCTATATGCAAGGCAGTGGACCGGTGTGGCACTGGGCCGCAGCAGAAGAGAGTCGGCCCCAGTGTGAAAGGCCTCTGGGGGAAATGACAACACATTCAACAGATTGTAAGTAAGAGGAAATTTGAGAATAAAGTTGATGAAGGAGCTGTCAATTAACTAACCAATTTGGAAGGGCAATACGCTCAGGTTTGGTTTCGTAGTATTTAGTTAGTTATTTACAGTGTTAGGAGTAATTGCTCTTTAATCTGCTATAAATCAACACTGCTATACTCTAGTTACTCTGTGGCTTGTTATTTTCCTGTGACAGCAGCGTTGATTAGACCCTGACCCAGTTGTTGTCTCATTTGCAGAAGCTGCAAAGTTTTTGTTTTGTTTTGGGGAAGTAAACGGGAGCGAGACGAGGAATTAGAGATGGTGATGAGCAAAAAAAAAAAAAAAAAAAAAAAAGCGATTGACTGTGAAGATGACCGATCAGAAGCAGTGGCATGCGGTTTTTTATACTTATTTGGTGACTTTTTGTAATGAGGGTAAAAACAGATAATAAACAGCCAGAGTTTCTCATGCATTTGGAGTTTTCAGACCGATAAAGGGACGTTAGCCAGGTGATGGATAAAGCATTTTACTTACTCGACTCATATTGTTATTTTAATATCTGGCTGTTCATCTCCGCTTGTACAAGTGCCGTCATGTAATGTACATCATGTCTGTTATGTTCAGATATCTGTTTGGTTTCTGTGTGGTAAATAAATGCACAGTTTGGCCTGTGTCTGCTCATCAAAACAGTTGCTTGTTTTGATGACCATACAGTCTGTTTTGGTGCTTTGAACTCTGTCGAGGAGAATAACATTTGCAGTTCAAATAAAACTTGAACAAGGAGCGGTTGGAGACTTTTTCCCCCCTACTTTATCTGGTAATTATATGGGATCTTTAAGTGACACAGCATATTTGTCGCTTCCGGGTCCAAGGCATATCCATCAACTCTTTTTTTTTCATGCATTAAAGAAAAATCAGTGTTGTCCCAGTACATGTACATTTAAAAAGCAGCTCTGTGAGACCGCTGTGTGTTTTATTCTTGGTTGCGGTTAGCTTTACTGCTCTGAAAGTTGTGTAAAGTACTTTAAACTCATATCGGTGAATATTTAGGATGCTCATACTGAGGTAAACGAGCTTCGGACTTTGGACCGCAGCAAGCAGTTTATAATGAACTAGCTCTGTTTTCATGTTTTTAAGACAGCACATATCAGTTACTGCTCATTTAAGGACAGCTAATCTACAACACTTCTCTATTCATGCCTTTTATTTCAAGTTTTTAACCTTACCATAGACAAAACAGCAGTAAGTCCAACGTAAATCTTTTTAGTCACTTGACATATTGTTAGTAAGAGGAAGTTTCAAAATAAACTTGATCATGGCGCTGCGAGGTGTCATTAATTAACCAGTTTATAAGTGTGCAACCTGGCTGTAAAGGATGTGACATTTCTCAGTTAGGGTTAAACTTAGAACAAGTTATGATTAGATGAGTTTGTATTGCTCATTATACTTTGTGTCTTCACTTCTGTACATTAAAGGGGGTTGTGTTATAACCAACAGCTGGGGTGAGAAGTTGTGTTTTCTGACTTCCTCTTAATGTGTTAAAACAGCTTCTGCGGTCGCCAGATTTTTGTTACATTTCATACTAAGTTAAAAAAAACCATAAAGTTCTGTCAAGGGAGAAGATTTTTTAAATGAATAGAAGCATCTGGAAATTGAAAATATATACATGCAATAAATACAATTTTTTTTTTTCTCAATATTGGTGTGCTATAACATCTATTACTGTCTGTGGCCTTAAATGCAATATAATAAATATAACTGCAATATCATCTCCCTTTTATTATCTCTGTTTTTACAACACGCAAAACATTCAGACATAAAATCCCAACATTTCTGCTATAAAAGCTTTTTAAATCGTATAGAAAACGATCATATAGTGAATTTGTGATACAAAAAAAGATTTTAACATAGAAATATTTCTCGCAGCTTATGAAGAAGACATTTTATTGGTATTACGGACAACATATAATTCAAACACTGCTAAGAATACACCAAGTGGGTCAAATATGATATAGACAGGATTTAAGTATTTTTCTTTTTGACACTAATCGCACTCATTTCGGCAGAAGTGTAGTGGCGTGTGATGGTGCGAGCGGGAATGCGTAAATGTGTAAACGTACATTCGAGTTGCACTTCAATGTGTGATCTAACTGTCTGATATCACCTAAAGTTTCTCTCACTGAAGTTTGGTGAGTTGGTGGATGCAGATATAGAAGCGGTTCTAGTCACAGTTTCTAAATGACTATAAATGTTTTGACCTCACAAATCAGAAACAATTCAAGCACATCTTTGATCTGAGTTGATTCCACACACGAGTTTTGGAGCTGGAGCTTGAGGAGAAAAGTGAAGGAGGGGGGTTGAATTTCAGTGGTGGCCCTCTGCGTTTTTCAAAGAGCTTTTCGCAGCCTTTGACAACACTTTTTTGCCACAGCGCACTGATCTACGGGAGCCCACGCAGAACTAGAGTTCTCTACAAGGTTTGGGAGATGTGTGAAACAACAAAAAAAGGCTTTTACCACTTAAAATGGGTTTATATCCAGGATATTCCTTGTGTATACTTTTTAAAATAAATAATAATATGAAAATGCAACAAATCTTTCCTACATCAAGCCAATATTTTCATTTAATCACAGCCTTTGTCCCACTTGTTTGTTGCAACCCTACTTTATCCCAGTCCCAATATTTAACCAACTTTAACCAATATCCCCCAATATATATATATATATAAGTATTTACCCATGTTGATCAAATAGTTGATCCACGACTCTTTTTGATCAATTTTGATTTGTGGAATATGACCCCAATCTATAGGTAGCCTATACAGCATTCTATGTTCATTTCCAATCTCTTGTGGTCCTGCATCTGTCAGCACATAATCCTCTGTGCAAATGTACGTTCCCTTGAGCTCCAGCAGCAGCACCTTCTGTCCAAACAGGGGACACTCCCTCCCAGCTGCCACCGATCACCAATCCTCCCGATCCAGCGAACATAACAGGTCACACCCGCCGCCAACACTGCACCCTATGTCCCCCTTCACCTCCCATTAGAGCCCCGGGTAAACGAGCTGTACAGGCAAAATAATGGGCCCTGCGTATAGGAATAATCTAGGGCAGGAATTAAACTTTCATCTTCTCCAAACAACGTTCCAACGACTCAACGGATTCCTCTCTCCATGCAACAGTGCCATTTGTAAACTCGGGCATGAATTATTAACCGCGCAGCTTTGCATATCGTAAAGTAGTCATTAGGCAGCTTTTTACCACACTTCCCTTGCAGGTTAGCATCAAGATAATAATACAAATAATAATAGATTTTTGTACACTTGAACAGGCAAACAAAATAGGAATTGCATTTATTGTAGGCACTCACTGGAGAGAAGAGGTTCGGCATGCTGAAAGGTAGATTACGATTGTTCACGGAGTCTTGCTTAGCTTCGAAATACAATAACACAACAAAGCAAAAAACTTCCTAAACTTGATTTTGTCTTTACAGGCAGGCGGCATAAGGCATCTCTAGGTTTCTGCTGCCTCCGCATTTCTACCTAGAGTATATATTGTCCGGCCCGTAAGAAATGCCAACAAAGAAATGATAGCGACCATATGCCAGTCAGTTAATGTTTTGTTTTTTCCATCCTTTATTGACACTTAGATGCTGCAATGTCGTTTCCATAAGAACAAAAGTTAGGGAGAGAAAACACTACACCGCTTTTATTAAAACTACGGACCTCCTGTAAAGTGGTGTCTAATTAGCCATTCAAATATCTGCTGTACATTTATAATCTTAAATGCACATATAAAAGTTGCTATTATGACTACGGGGAGGCGGGTCATAAAAAGTTTCTTGCGCTATTAAGGACAAATTCTCCAACCAACAGGCATTTTACATTTTAACGCTTACTTTATTGCTGCTCCATACTGAATATGAAATAAAATGCACAAATTAATGTTTAAATCTTCTTTCATTTAAATTATTTGAAGCGGGTAATTAAGTGAGTCTGGTATTTGCTCTGTAGACATAATGCTGTGCAAGAGAAGGACAATTCTAGGAGTTTGAATGAAATTATGAAATTATGCTTGAAATAAATATTTGTCTAATTTGTTCACAAAACATAATCATAATGTTTTAAGTCTGTGAAATCTGTGTACTTCCAGATTAGATAAAATGTTTAAATGTAAAAAAGATATATCAATATTTTTTAGTGTGTGGCTGTCGATGGCAGATACAAGCAGTTCTTAGGGTCAAAAATAAGACTGCGTAGTTGTTCATTGTAAACCGCAATATTGTTCTAAAATGTTTTGATAATAGAAACATATCCATTCTCGTCTTGTTCAAAATGACAAAATTCTCTGCAGCTGACCCAATCTTTAACAGTGGCATTTTACCAAGGAAGCAGTGGGTTTTAATTGTAAAAACATAGCACAGCATTTTTTTTTTAAAACAAATGTGTACTACCCGTAGTGTAAAGAGATGAGATAGGTACAGCCAAGCCTCGGAAAGCAAAAAGACTACCACAACAATCACTCTAAAACATTATGACACCTCCTGTTATTCCAAAATACTATATTGATTGAACTTTGATTAAAAACGGTTTGGCACATCCTTACTGTTCTTCACCTCAACACATTATCTGCAATAAAAGTGGATGGATAGGAAAGCCAACTGGAGCCAAAGGTCTGCGTGAAGATGGAAGGGGAGGGAAAAAGAAGTCATTTATTGCACAGAAAAGGATCTCACCTTTTAAGACCTCCCCTGGCAGCAACTGGGAAAGAGCGGGATACTGGAGCAATATAGATACAGTAGTGTTAAATGATGTGTGCACAAAAGACATTTTTGACAATATTAAAGCAATAGTTCACTCTAACGGTTCCCTGTAAAATATATAACTTGTAATGTCGTGACCCTGGTTATTATGATTTTGGCGAAAGTGCCCCATACATTTTAAAACGAACCTTTATTGAGATGTTCGTGTTTGTCCACAGCACACTCACAGCTCAGGGCTAAGGGTCAAAAGTGTGTCACATAGAGGTGAAGGGTCACGATGAAGCAGAGCGGTCGTGGCTGACTTATGAATGCCCTGTGGTGGTTGTCACGGAGATGGGACGTCAAAAACAGGCGGCGTCCCGAAGGTCAGTGCCGCTAACACTCTTGTGGGATTCATAAAAATGTACTGTGAAGGAAGTCAGCTGTTCAAGGTTGGAAAGTTAATAAGAAAGATTTGAGACTTGTGAAGGTTTGTAACGCCAGGAAATATTTGATCAAAATTCTGTTGGAATTTGTCTTAGGTTTTTCTTTGAATTTATCTGAAAAAAATATCTATGACTAAATGCATTGAAAGAGATTTGTTACAATAGATGAAAATGTGATGGAAGTGACAAAAATGCACTGATGTCAAATGTAAAACCCTGACCAAAGAAAAAGTATTAATCATAACTTTGTGGACCATACCGTACGTATCTTTTATCTGGTTTGTTATTGACCCAAACTGCAGAAGTATGAATGAAAACTACAAATGAAAACTACACATGAAAAGATGTATGTGCACGTCCTCAGTCTTTCAGCTGCTTTCCAAAGTAATATACAGTAAGTTTGTCTGGACTAAAGCTCAACTCGCAACTCAGAATCTCGTCCAGTTGACTCCGTTGGAACTAATGTTGTTTGGGAAATTTGAAATTGATCACAAATATGCGCAGCACACAGTTGTAATATAACTGAAAGACTGAGAATAGAGTATTGATTTATTTGAGCTAGGCGTGGATTGAAGATGTGGAGTGAATATTTGGTTTATAGTAAAAAATGCGACACAAAGAGCTGATTAAGAAGAATTTTAAATAAGTTATGTTGAATATTTTTAAATAAAAAGTAAAAGAAATATTTTCTGCACTTTTGTGATTGATTAATTTTATACGGACAGATTGGTCAATATCCCCCACCCTTAATTTGAACTATTTACAACACATAGACTTAGACTCATATTAGCGGTCCAAAAGGAGCACATATACTTTCTTGACTTTTCCGCAGACGTGAACGTGTTTGGCCTGTGCCGTCTGCAGGGCTGTATGAGCCGATCCTCCGTCATGTCCCCGCCAGCCTCCTCCTGCCTCTGCATCTCACACAAACAGAACTGGTTTAATTATCTGACCTGTCACTGTCCGCACCACTGCGCTCTCTCGCTCGCACACACACACACACACACACACACACACGCACGCACGCACATGTATACTCGTGCTCCAGGCTGAGGAGCAGACAGGGATGAACACATCGCAGCCTCCTGTCACTGCCTTCAGGACAGAGGACACCACCTCGTGCTACTGCCTCAGAGGAGCAACACACACTTTACTCAGCTCACTTTAGGCTCTAAAAGAAAGTACTGTGTCTGAATAAACTATTTGAATTCAATAATTGTATATTTTTTTAATATACGCTTTATGAGTTCACAAGAAGTTTACAAAACTTGATCATTTCTGCATTTAAACCTTGTAGCATACAAAATAACGCTTTTTCTTTGTCTCATGTGGTAGAAATAATGTTTCAACAGCTTGAGTTGACTTTTGGTTTATAGGTTTCAATTTATATATAACCATTTATCAGGTTTGCCTCAAATGACTTTTATAAAATAAACCGAAGATGACGTCTCCTGCCTTTAGGCCCCTTCAACAGCTTTAAGAAACTTTCAAAGGACAGTATTGAAGGGAAAATTAGATTGGAAGGGAGTGCATATGGTATTAAAAGATATTGAAAACAACAATAAATCCATAAATAATTTTCAATCTAAAGGTACTGGTCTGTGAAGCTACAATTTATACTGCAAATATTTTAAGAATAATCAGAATAGCACGATAGCACTAAGGGTATGAAATAGTGGTGTGAGCTGAGATAAGCAAGTTATGTTTTCGCTCCACCCTAACCCTAAGCCAACAGCATCACCAGAACGCTTAGCTCGTTTCCATTGAAGCATAAAGCAGTTCTGTGTAACTTTGGCGCTGGTTGTGGCCCTACAGCTGCCTAGACGGCCTGTAGATCGCAGCAGTGTGTGCCCAGGAACACGAGGCAGGATGACACCAGCACAGATGTAAGACACGCTGCACTGCCTAGCCGAGGTCTCCTGGTAGGCCCAGCACAGTCAGCTTCTCTGTCTATTCTCCTCTCTCTCTTTCCCTCACACATACTCACACTTCCATGCAGAGACCGGGGGAATGGGGGGAACTCAGAGAAATCCCTCATCTTGTATCTGGTTCAAGGTCCAGTGCTGTTGATGACAGCTGATGACAATTCGTGAGGGAGTCGGGGAATATCACCTGTAAGAGGAAGCAGTTTGAGAGCAGAAACTAAGACAGTGGAAAGAACAGGATCAAACTTGACTTGAGTGTTAATTTTAAGTAATGACTGTCAAATCAGACTCTTGAATAAGTTTCAACAGATAATCAAATCCATGTTTTATGAATGACAAAAAGGATCCCAACCCATTTTTACTGTATGTGAAAAAATTTGTGTTTATATTTGATTATTTTTCATGTTTTGCAAAGTCAAGTTTACAGTTTGGCAGCAATATCAGCACAGTTGCCATTTGAGTGACACTCTGCCTCGTTATGCACGTACAATTTCAATTCAATTCAATTTATTTTTGTAACGCCCAAAATCACAACAGTGGTTGCCTCGAGGGCGACAGTGAAAAACAGAATAAACTGTGTTCATGGCTGAAACTTTCTCCGCTTTTACCTGCTCAAGTTGTCATATGTCGAGTCAGATCCCTGGCTTCTTCTCTGACAACAGGTGTGTGAAGTGCAGTGTAGTGGTAGCTTTGGAAGCCAGGGTTACAGAGTTAGAAACACGGATCCGCTGTTTGGAGGAGCTTAAGTCTAGCTATAGCCAGGTTGTAGCATCAGGCTTACCGGACCATGCGTCATGCGTTAGCATTAGCAGTGCTCGCAAGGCTAAGACTAGCCCCTCAGTGCCTCCTGCGCAGCCGGGAGTAGACCAGGAACAAAATAGGGACCAATTTGTGACAGTTCGGAGGGAACGATGGGCTAAATGCCAGCCTGTAATGCACTGTGAGCTTCCCCTCTACAATAGGTTTGCTCCCCTCAGCGATCACACGCCCGCTGAATGGACTCGTGACACTCTGGTAATTGGAAGTTCTATAGTAGACGTGAAGCTACCAGCGTCAAGTGTTAGATGTTTACTAGGGGCCAGAATGGGTGACATTGAAGGAAACCTTTAGGCTTTTAAAGCAGAGTAGACGCCCGGTGGAGACAATCAGATATGCTCAAATTACAAGTAGGTGTGGTGTGTGAATTGGCAAAGACGATGTCAGATACCGTAATATTTTCTGGTCCCCTGCCCAATCGGATCAATGCTGAACTGTACAGCCGCTCTTCAGCATTCAATTACTGGTGCCCTCAAAACAATGTAGTCTTTGTTAAAAATTGGAGTGCGTTTTGGGAAAGCCCGGGCTCATACGCAGGGATGGCATCCATCCGACTTCGGAATTTCACCGATAGCCTTAGTCGTCTAAAGTCATCACTCAGGGATGAGCACCGGGCGCAGAGCAGCAGTGCAAGACGCTCCTCTGTCGCTGAGCTCTCGCCCGCTCTGTCACAAATGAAGCGCTCAGATTCAAGGCAGATAGAGACTGTGTGTGTCCCTCGTGCAAATAATTCCAAAAAGTCAAATCTCATAAAAGCTATTTCAGGCTTCAGACCAAATAACTGATATGATACAAATGAACAAATAAATAAGTATATAAAATGTGGACTGCTAAACATTAGGTCAATTTCCTCCAAATCGCTTTCAATTAATGAATTAATTAGTGATTATAACATAGATCTTTCTAGCTCTAACAGAAACTTTGCTTCAACAAGATGATTATGTAAGACTAAATGAGTCCACCCCACTCACTCACGTTAACTTTCAGACTGCCAGGAGCACAGGCCGAGATGGTGGTGTGGCAGTGATCTCACACTCAAGCCTACTCTTGAGTCCTAAAATTTACAATGCATTTCACTCATTTCAAAGCCTCATGCTCTCAATCACATGTCCAAATTGGAGAAACCAAAAAGGAGTCTTGTTCGTGGTTCTCTACCGACCTCCTGGTCCCTATTCAGAGTTTTTAACAGAGTTCCCAGACTTTATTTCAAACTTGGTGTTAGACTGGGATAAAGTAGTGATAGCTGGAGACTTCAATATCCACGTGAACGATAACTCGCTCAGTAATTCTTTCAACGCCCTGTTAGATAGCATTGGTTTTGTTCAAAATGTAAATAAACCGACTCACAGTCACAATCACACTCTAGATCAGGGGTCTCAAATTATATTTTCCAGGGGACCAGATTTTTCGAAGGGCTACAATTCAGGGGCCGGACTACAAAATCCCACCAAAATTTTATGTTTTATTTCTATAAGATCCCCAAACAATTCACAGTGGCACACTTCAACAACAGAAATCAACACAGTACTTTCAGATAAGTAAAAACATCATAACAATATTACATTACTAAAACAGGACAAAAGCACTAGTTTACAAAAACCCAGTTTACCAGAAAACTGACTTGACTAGTGCCAAGCAGACCTGGGATAAGAGCAGGTTTAAACCTGGTTATATTCCTGGGCGAACATCATATCACATGATCTCTCTGGGTGGAGTCTGCATGTCCTCCCCGTGTTACCGTGGGTTCTCTCCAGGTTCTCCGGCTTCCTCCCACCGTCCAAAGACACGCATGTGTTAGGTAAATTGGCAACTGTAAATTGACCCTAGTGAATGAATGTGAGCGGTGAATGGTTGTCTGTTTGTCAATGTCTCTGTGTTAACCCTGCGGCAAGTTGGCCATTGTCCAGGGAGTACATGTGTCCGCCTAAGGCCCAAAGGCACTGGGATAGGCTCCAGTCACCCGCGACCCCTAACAACAAGCGGTAGCATTAAGAAACATGTGTGAACTTTGAAAGTGATTGCCTAATAGACATCGATACAAACATCAGTATATTTTCTATTGCATCTGTTATCAACTACATACAATATACATCTTTCACTACGGTATAGCATCATAAATGTTACACTCTTAGAGACTTAAGCGTCTGTCTGAAACCAATTTTGGATATTTTATTTTGGCAGACGTGATCCGCAGATAAACAAGTCTATCGATCTCGTCCTCGCACCCGCTCACATGCTAAAATATGCATTGTGAATTTGCATCTGCAGAGACTTGTAAGGCCCCTGCATTATGCCCCAGTGAAATTATTTGTATAATTTCGAGCACAGAAAAAAAAGAACTAAATCAATGGTTTCAGTTGCCAGAGAATCTCAATAATTAATTCTCAAGGTTCGGGGTGAGAGATGCCGCTAATGAGGGAAAAATTTAAATGTTGTAAAATTTAGCTTCGTGCCTCTTACCTTCACTCCAGCCATAATCGAAGCTCACACAGTCAATAAACTGTCAGTCGGAATTTGTTTAATTCTCCCTCATTTTGGAGTTCAATTTTCAGAACGGCACAAAAGTTTTAATCGGGTGTAATAAATGCTGCTGACTAAGTGTGAATTCTGTGGACTGTTTAATTCCAAATGTATTCTTTAGCATGGACAGTCACTGGGTTAACAGTAGATCCATGTTGCTTGCTCGCTGTTTACACATTCATCAGTTGGCTTTTGCTTGGGCACTGTGTTTTCTATAGTTCTTGCCTCTCCCTCATCAGAGCTCCAAATCATGCTTTTAAGTGTAAGTATGTCTGGGTCAGTGGTGCACGAGCTGTCAAATTCTAATCTTAGTCTCTTTATGCCTCCTGCTGCTTTCTTTGAGTTGAAGCTGCCATTTTCCCCATACTAAGTGCATGCTGACGCATTATTGTGCCCCAACACTGTCTGTCGCTCTGCCCGTGTTTTGCTGCTTCGCCTCTGTACAACTCCGATCCGTGGACCAGTTTATACCATATGATGTATAGACACGCTATAGATTCTGCTTGCCGCTGTTTAGCGCTTGGTTCTTTTGGTGCTCAATCACCGATAACCTGTAACCGTTTCACCCTGTGAGTCTGAATTTAAAGGGGACCATTATAACTCAAAATTTGAATGGACTCTTGGACTCTTGCTTCCTTTAATGTATTAAGTGTTTGTGTACTGAACTCAAATAACGTACCTATTTGTAGTGCTTATTTTTGTGTTATAGTGGCTGAAGGTCTGACATTGTGGCGGTGGTGGATTCTCCTGGTCGTGGTTTCCGTTTTGGTTTGTGGTGCATTATTTTAGGTGTATTTAGTTAGTATTTCCAATTTTTTACTTAGTAGTAATATTAAAATTGTAATATTAATCTTAATTTAGAATTTTCAAATAAACTTTTCACTATAAAACTTGAGCCCTGAATAATAAATATTGTGCAACTATATGGAACTGTCTCTGCCTCTTCAGTGAACCTTATCTGTGTGCCTAAGGCTAATTTCTCCAGGTTAAAATGGAGTGGCGTTTTAGTTAGTATAACTGGTCAAAGTTTGCTTACCACTCTACCGCCACACTAGCATTTGTTTACCTCACCTATGTTATTCCCTCTACAGCCAGTAGATGGAGCCCAAAGTTAATCCGTGGTGTGGAAAATGCCAGAGTGACAAGACGTTTTTGGGTTTTTTTTTGTTCTAAAACATTAGATGCCAAAGTAAAGGTACTCCAGAGCATGTTTAAAGGCCAATTACCTAACAAATAATGCATAATATTTGCCCTTTAAGGGATCTTGTACCATTTTGAGATCCAAGTACATGTACACAATAAAGCAACATACAGCATTGCGAGTTTTAAATTTAGTTAGGCGTTTACTGAACTTGAGGCTGCATTAAAACAAAAAGCAAAGATTAACGATGAGCTCTATGATACAAGAGATGCACATAAATTAATTTATTTATTTACATTTGTCTAAGAGTTCCGCTGAGATTTGGAGTTTAATTTTCAGGGCACCCGGATGAAACCCTGGCAAAACACATGCAAACCCCATACTGAAACTCCCCCCTCAGGTTACCCTTCACCCACATTACTATACTGTAATAGATCAGTTTTACTCTTTCATTGCATAGGTTGAATGATGCCAATGGTATTTGATTGAAACAACATGTAATTGTCAAACTAGGCTACAATATGCGTAACTGTTAGAAGATCCTTGAAAACCAAATTGTTACGAAAAGATGACCGGCGATTTGACTATGGTCTAAGTTCCATGTGTTATGCATTCAGAATATGTAATTGAACAAAGAACAAATAGTAACATTTTACCTTCATAATTGTATCTTCTACTGCTTATTTTGGTTTTGAAATTGGAAGCTTGGCCTTGCAATTGTGGGCACATGTGTCAAACGCAAGGCCCGCTGGCCAGATGTGGCCCGCCAGACGTTTTAATCCGGCCCGCCGAACATTTCTAGTTTATAGTGATTCATTTCCAATAGATATATAGCGTTTTTTAATGCTAGAACATCAATTCCCACAATCCTTTGCAGCTGTGGCCCCTCCCCGCGCTGCTCTGTGCTGCTATTTGTGATGCCAGTGCAAGTGCCGAGGGCTGAGAGTGCCGATGCGTGTTGCGCACGTTACAGACTTAAGTAGAGGTTTGAGCGAGGAAAAAGACGTGTGGTTTTGGGAAACCCGAGGAATAAAGAAAGGAGGCGGTTTTTGTGGACGTTAGAGCTGCGCTAAATGCGGTGCTAATGTGAAGCTAACAACAAGAAAACAAACTTCTTTGATAACAGCTCTGTGAGGAAAACATCCAAACCATTGCAAAATCTGGACGGATCATGAGCCACAGGTAAAAACACAGGTCAGAGTGTAATAAAGTCTGAACATGACAGAGTGAAGATGCTCCGAGCTCTCATTTGATTCACTACATGCATAATTTGTCACTAAAATAAGCTTAAACTATAAAAATAGTGAGCTCATATTGAGTTTGTGCAGCAATATCAACATCTCTGTGATACCAACATTTAATAGAATCATATCATAAGTCCATGTTCCTTTTCCTGCTGCTGATGCATGAATATGGACTCAGTCTTTCACCTAATGCAGATTTGAGTCCACATATAAATATTACTAGGCAATATAAAATTAGTTATATGTCAGACCCAGCCTGAGCGTCGAAATTCGGCCCATGGCCCAAAATGAGTTCGACCCCCCTGCCCTAGAGGGTCAGTTAACAGCGATTCTCTTTACTTTAATTTCTCATTTCCTCCTTTTTCCATTTTTATTTATTTATTACAAAAAACTTTTTGCACTGGACACTGTGATTCTGTTAAACTGGCATGCTTCCTTATTTTTCCCATATGTTCAAAACATTTAATTACTAAACAAGTGGGTTGGCTCTGCTCTTATAAATAAAAGTATGTGTAGAACATCAGCTATTAGCAAACTGTTTCAAATGGTGCCATACTGCCGCAAAGTAAACTGTTGAAAATGAAAGGCCCAAACAACCAGTGAGGTTCTCTGGAATATTTTTCTTGGATAAATATTAAAAGTCACTTTCAGCTTTGATCTCAGCTCTTCAGAGCGTTTCCCGCATCAAGGTAAAAATAAAATAAAAAAAATAAAAACTACCACTTTTCATTGCAACTGTCAACTGCACAATCTGTTTTTATTTCTAGCTATAGCTTCTGTTTCTTGGCTGGGAGTATGCCTGCTCCAGCCTGCACCGCTACTGAGCTATTGTCAAAACTCTCTCTGAAAGAAGAAGCAAAAGGAAGTCGCTGTGATTTTGTCTTTGAGTGCGTATACGAGTGTTGCATTATTCAGAAAATGCAGAAAAACAACGTAAAACTGGGGGAGGATTTCTGTCAAGTGTGTGCTAACTTTTCGACTACAATGTCAGCCCCTAAATTAATAGATTTTACCATGAGCTGCGGAGGTATGAGCTCCTGCCATCATTCATACATATACTTACGCAGTGCTTTTCATGTGCGTCGCATTCTCAACATATGGATGGCTGTGTAGAAAGTAGCTGACGATGTTATGGTGTGGAAAATGGTTTGTCTAATTGTGTTTGGGAACAGGGCCAGAAACCCATTATTTAACTAAGAATCATGTGCAAAAAAATTCCCAGATTTTCTATAATAGGAGCGGTAGAATAAATATATCTGGGTACTTGACGTTTTGGGGGTTGATATTTTTTTTGTACTGCGGTGTGACACGCAAAATACAAAAAATAATTCAAAAATAATTTAAAAAATCAATTCTA
The DNA here is from genome assembly GCA_015082035.1 of Chaenogobius annularis. NCBI lineage: Eukaryota > Metazoa > Chordata > Actinopteri > Gobiiformes > Gobiidae > Chaenogobius > Chaenogobius annularis. Next base: position 1,487 of record BJKM01000303.1, on the reverse strand, counting down.
CAACAAGAGTTAATATGACTTTTTACAATCAGTGCATAACTTTTTTTTAAACTTTTCTAATTTGAGATATTTTTTGGGTGTGACATCTGTTACATTGCAGCACATTTACATAAATATACTAGTATTAATTAAATCCTGAGGTATCTTTTTTTTTTATTATTATATTCTATTATAAGTATTTATATTCTTCTTTTCAAGCCCTTTTTTGTGCAATGTTGAGTTGAATTTTGGAGGAAGGAAAACATTATTTAGTCATGAATTTATTGATTATGCATCTAAAAAGGTGTATTATGTTAATAGATTGCTGTGAGTGGTTCAAATACTATCAATGGAAAGGGCAAAAGGCAAGACCATAGGCTATTTTAATGCATTTAATTACTATGGGGAAATTGGATAACATTGCCTCTAGGGTAATGTTCTAAAATATTGAAGAGATGCAGAAATCTCCCTCTGGTTCTGGTACAAAAACATGCAAGCAAAAGTAACAGTGATGTATGAGCAGAGAAAACCTGGCGTTACACTAGAATTCACTGTACATTCTGTTCATTTGTGATGGCTTTTATGATAAATCACTGCAATTTAGTTTATCTTTGCAGCATCTACCAAGCCACAACTTCAAATAAAATGTACTTTGGCTAGACTTAAGGTTCAAGTTGAGATTTATATCAGTGCAGCAGCAATAAAAGTAATGATTGACTCTGAAGAAAGTTTTATAGTTCTTACTATCTTTAAAGGATAAGGACTAATGACTAAACAGGAGCAATGAATGTATTATTTTTGTTGTTGTCATATTTTTCATGATAAGACCTGTTGTAAATTGTCCCAAAACCTTGATTCAAAAGCATATTCCTATCAAACTGTTCCTCTTATTAAGTATCGCCAGGAGACTGATTAAAAACTACAAATTTATTCATTAAAAGCTCAGTGGGACAAAACGGTAATTCTTCTCAAAATTGAAGTTTCTCATAGTGAAGTCATTTCTCATTTTAAATGACTGATGTGGAGAGTATGTAACGTATCACTGATGGTAAAGTGCACTTAATGAGTATAATGTGTTTCAAAGATAAGATAAGATCATTAACAATAAATTAAATTGTTTTCTCAGTGTACTGTAAGCATGGTGGCAATCAGAAAAGATGCTAATGTTTTGTTTTGTATGTAGCAACTCATTTTCAACATCAAGTTGTTGTGTAATAATAGTTACATTAGGGGTAATTGGTACAGTGATTAAAGTCATTGTTGTGGTTGTATTATAAACTAGTACCAGAGATCTCATGTTGTTGCGGCATTTTGTACTTAATTTTACAACCTAAAAAAAAACCTGTATCAAGTCTGATGTGAAAAACTCTCTTGTGAAAAAATACATGTTTTTGTTGTGTTTAATTTCTTTACAGTAGAAAAACTAGTCCTATAATACATTTAAAAAGCATATAATTTTGTATTAGATGAAGTATTAGATGTAATAACAAGATATGTTTCAGTGTTTT